>CAIGQV010018127.1:5045539-5085942 GCA_903798115.1 Danio jaintianensis | reverse complement strand
TAAACAATGAAGGAACTGTGCGATTATAAAACCAACTTTACCTCAATGTGTTACAGGGGTTTCGTTTACCCATCCAAACTTCCCTCTTGTTTCAGAATGTCTTGGAGGATCTTCTGGTAGAACGGAGAGTAAACTAGCTTGTTGAAGGTTATCAAGCGTCCCAGTTTAACGGCTATCTCCTCTAACTCTTTGCTGATGGGGGTCAGGCCTCCAGGGAGAGCCGGGACAGTCCGGTTGGCACTCAACTCCAGGTAGCCAAGAAGGTATGTCTGGATTCGGGAGTCTAATCGAAAAAAAAATATATATATAAAGTTTTAGTTTAGAAACGCTTAAAAAAAAATGCTTACTGCTTTTCCAACCACGGTTCATTAGTAGTGAAAATCTTCAAGGCCACAAATATACTAATAGTGAAAAATTGTGATTTATTTAACTTTTTTTTCCCAATAGGCTGAAACAACTTACCAAAGCAAACCTTCTGTAAACACTTTTGAACAACCATTATTCTGTGTTAAAAAATTACAAGAGTTTCTGAAAGTGAAAACAAATTTTTCACTCCATAGACAATTTTTAAAAATAACTAATAGACCTTTGAAAGCAGACCTACTGTGACCTACTGTTTTTTAAGATAGTGTTTAAGGGATAGTTCACCCCAAAAAATTTATTCTGTCTTCAAACCTTTAAGAGTTTCTTTCTTCTGTTAAACACAAAACAAGATATTTTGAAAATGTTGGAAACCTGTAACCGTTGACTTCCATAGTATTTGTTTTTCCTGCTATGCAAGTTCCTGCTATGTCATTCACTGTACCCTATATTCCTCTAATATAGTCCACTCAAAAAAGTGAATAAAATGAGTGCGTGACAAGTTATTTAACACCTAGCAAGCTGTCTATTGTTAGTGATCAAACTAAGTATTTTGATCATCTCTGTCATGTACAATTACATTGACAATTAAAAATAATAGTTTATTTAGAAAAATACACCAATAGGATTCCCCTGCAGAAGCTATCTTTGGGTCAGATGCGTAAATTCAATCAGCATTATGGGTATTCTCTAGCCGTTGAATGTACATCGGTCATACACTCGTTATTGCGGTGCATTGTGGGATTGATTGAGTGCACTTCAGAACATCAACTATGGTTCCAGTTGTATACTCGTTATAATGGGATTAATGCACTTCAGACTACAAATGGCTGCTCCCTCAAATAGTGCATTATTTAAGAGTATAGGGGGTGATTTGTGAGACAGACTTAGTTTTTTTTCAGTTAAATAAGTGCATCATATGGTATTAAAAGGGGACTTTTTCTTTTTGAAACTTTCAGTGAACACGCTAGTTATACTATTTATACTTACATAGTGTCTAAGTATGCAAATTAGATCAATTAGATCGAAATGTGAAGAGCGCTAAAGCAAAGCAGAGTTGATTCAGAAATGTTCATAATCATTTAAAAAAAGAATCACGATACATAAGACAGTTGTTTTTTGTTTTTTCCATTCCTACACTTTAAGCCATGAATGGGTTTACCTACCAATGACCTTGCGGATGGGGTTGTCTACAAATTTTGCTGCTACAATTTGCCCTTTCAAAGTGTTCTCTCTGTCTGAGGAAAATGGGGAAAAGCCATGCTGAGACAAGCATCCTCTGAGCTCCAAACACAATTTCTCTGCTACAACAGAAAAGGTTTCATCCTCTTTGAAGGACCTTGGAGAGAAAAGTACAAGGTTTATTTTTTTTTCTATAAAGATGTGAGGCATTAGAAAAAAACACTTCAATAAAGGGCTATGTATATGCTTACGGTGTGTGCATCTCTGCTAACAGAATCTTAATGGTTTTCTTCAGTCTTTCCATGAGGCCCGGGAGTCCAGAAATGGCTTCTCCTGCACCGTTATACACGATGAGCAGTACTGATGCCACCAGGGCCAGCTGTTCCAGCTCCTGCTGCATCTCCTGAAATCTGCCCTGATCCATGAGAAGAGTCTGGGTAACCACAGAAGGGAGAAAACAGAGGAAAAGGATAAAAGAATAGCAAGACATTTTGGGGTCAAAGACATTACAGTGTTCATAATTAAACAGTGGCAGTCGTTTTTTAAAAACGAAAAATAATAATACTTTTGCTTATTATTTGCATATTATTTCAAACAAAGCAAAGATTTAAACAATAATACATGAATAAATAAAATGTATAAAAGTGTATCTACATATAAATAATAATATAATATATAATATAAAATAAAATAATAACATATTAATAAGAAAAAAATACATCATTAAAAATAATATTTCGAAATATATTTTGAAGTTGGGCCAGTTAGATTTTTTTACAATTTTGTTGTCTACAGAGAACATCAAAATGAAAAAAAAGATAAAAATGGTAAACAATAATTTTAATATGGTTTAATAAAATATTATTAAAGCATATTAAAAACTCTTTGTAATTTTATTTGTTATATTGTAATTACTATTTTAATTACTCATAATTTACTATTGATCTATCTGTATTGGTTACACATGATCCATCTGTAATTAATGCTGATTAATGCTTTTGAAACATTTCTTATTATGTTCAATGTTGAAAAGGGTTGTTTATGTTCTACGCAGTCACTTTTATCAGTTTAATGCATCCATGCTAAAAAAAAAGTATTGTTTTTTTACAAAACAATCCTGCCATCCTCAAACTTTTGAATGAAAGGATATTTTTGAACAAATACAATAAATTGTACAAATTCTTTGTTTTGATTCCAGTCGGATCATCCTGAAAGCTTGACTATCAAGCCCTAAAAACATATCAAAATAATTTTTTCTCCAAAAAATTAAAAACATCCTCTTCAAAAAACCAATGTATTCTGCAGGAATTGCTTTTATTTATTTTTTTAATTAATGAATCAGTACAGCCCCAATCACTAATAATACGTTACCTCAGGAAAAGACTCAGCATCATGGTCCAATTTTAACAGGCGTAAAAAGGCATGATTGTGTACAGTAAGGGCAAGCTGGGCAGAATTTGCTGTGCATGTTGCTCCACCATCCATTTCTCCACCAGTTACATAATCTGCCGTGTCCTGGAGCCATTTCTTAGTCAAATCCAAAGCATCTGCAAACATGAATACATAACTGAATTAAAGAGATTAGCATTAAAGTTCAAGAAGCTTATCTAGGCTTTTTAAAAATCCAATGTTATGCCTGAATAACATAACATTTATTGCTTTTGTTTTTTTTTAAATAACTACACTATAAAAGTAATTGATTTTCCTTACTAGGTTGTTTTTCAAGGAACTCCTGAAACTTCTTGCGCTCATATTCCACCGACTGCTGTAAAAGGTGAGGACGCAGGCTGCTCACAGCGAAGTTGGCCATGTCGATCTTCATTTTGTCTAGCACTGCAAATATAGACCTGCAGACGTGTACAGATTTGCATGATTTTACGAGTTGAATTCATCTCACCTTCACCTTGACCTGTTTAAAAGGTAGGTCATCCAAAAATGAAACTATTTTGTTAATTTTACTCATCCTCAGGCCTTCCAAGATGTGGGTGACCTTTTTTCTTCAGTAGAACATAAAACATTTTAGCTGAATCTGTGGTCCTTGTTAAACCATTAAAGGAACATTGAACTTTTTTTGAAAATAAGCTAATTTTACAACTCTCCTAGAGTTAAACAGTTGAGCTTTAGCATTTTGTATTCATTCAGCTGATCACTGCATCTGTCAGGAGCACTTTTAGCTTAGCTTAACATAGATCATTGAATCGGATTAGACCATTAGCATTGCACTCAAAAATGAGCAAAGACTTACGATGATTTTCCCATTTAAAGCTTGACATTTTTGTAGTTACATTGTGTACTAAGATCGACAGATAATAAAAAGATTTTATTTTCTAGGCTGATATTCATTGAATAAAGTAACAATGGTAATAAAATAGACAGTGGCAGTAATGTAAATAATTTTCAGTTTCTTGCACAGACCAGTCTATTCACTTCATAAGATCTCCAAGCATGGTCAGGAGCTATGGGTTTTGTGAGATAAATCTGCAGAGTTTTCTGATTTCTGCAGATTTTTGAGCCTATCATTTAATCTATTTGTTTATGTAAATGTGAAATGTGTGTAAAATGCATGTATCAGTTTTTATATTAATTTCAATAATATTATTAAATAATATGCAAATGTTTAGATGATTAATGTGGAATACAATTTGTAAAGCAATATATGTCTTTGAGTAAATGTATTACATGAGAGAGTTACTGTATTTTTTGCGTTATCATTGTTAACCTTAAAGGTAACAAAAAGTAAAGAGTAATAAAAAAGTAATATTTTTTAAATTATTATTTTATGTTAGGTTTTCAGCTCTTATACTCTCACAATTATTCCACTTAATTAATTTATTTTATTTTATTTAACAGGGACAATGGTCATTAATCAACAGGAAAAACTGTAAATAAGCCAGAGTTAGCCACAAGGACTAATTTTCATCTGTTGCCCCCTGCCAGATTTTAAAAAAGGCAACCTAAAATCAAAAACAAATCTTTAGATTATTTACAAAATTCTGTGCAGAAATACAGAAAAAAAAAATCAGATTCTGTTAATGTGTAATACACGCAGCTGCTAGTATTAATTTTGTTTAAAGTGCTGGTTTACTGTTGACAAGCATTTTATTAAACTACTAAGAACTATGGTTTCAGCTAAAATTATTCTTTAATGTTCTACTGGAAATCAAAGTCACATATTTGTTGGACGATTTGGAGGGTGAGTAATTTAATATCAAATTTCCCTTTTTGTGTGAGCTGTCCCTTTAAGTGACTTACTTAAAAAGGGGCACGATGTCAGTAATTTCCCGCAGCTGTCTGATGTCTTCATCTCGGCAGGGTGCGCAAAAGGTGCCCATCATGTCAATTATGAACTGAGCTACTTTACTGATGTCCAAAGCTCTGTTTTCAGCCTGCTGCTGGATCAAAGAGAGATCCAGAGCCTCTTCAATTTGCCCTCTGAGACGGCTCTGGCCAGGCAACAGAAAAGACAACAGGGTCTGGAAAGAAAACATAAACAGGGAAGTACTGTTTTTATTTTTTGTTTGGTCATTTTGTTTAAATATATTAACAGAATTCATGAACATAACTTGAATTAAATATAATAGTGTTTATATATATATATATATATATATATATATATATATATATCCATACACATCTGGATCAAAGACAAAAATAAAAATAATGTAATACATTTTAAAAATTTTTGTGGTTTTTGTTTATTTTTGTTCAGTTTCTGAGCGAAACGTAATTTCTTTTATGCATTATTATCATTACTTACATAACTGCAATACATCCCCTACATAGTCATTCAGTGTAACAATAGTTTATATACCAAAAATCTTGTCAGACATATTTAGAATAAAAATCATTTCATGAAATTTTTAATTACTCTTTATATGCAACATTAAAGCTGACATGAATGACAAATTACATGATTTTAATATGCTTTAATATGGTCTCTACATAAACTCATTAATTTTCCTTCGGCTTAATCCCTTAGTGTTCATGAGTAGCCACAGTGGAATGAATCAGCAACTATTCCGGCATATGTTTTACGCAGCGGATGCCCTTCCAGCTGCAACCCAGTACTGGGAAACACCCATATACTCTCGCTTTCACACACACACTCATACACTAAGGCTAATTTTGTTTACCCAATTCACTTATACCGCATGTCTTTAGACTGAGAGAAACTGCAGCACCCGGAGAAAACCCAGGCAAACACTGGGAGAACATGCAAACTCCACACAGAAACGCTCTACATAAACTCACATTTGTAAAATTACTTTGATGGGAAATTGATATGTTTATTAAGTCAAATAATAATGAGTAGACCTGGATTCTGTACTTACCTCTTTAATTTCACCAACCAGTGTAATAGCGTGGCTGTACTGAGGTGGGTCCTCATTCAGCTGTGACTCAAGGCAATCCCAGAATGCTTTGTGCATCAATTCTTTCACCCTTTTCGCCAAACTTAGTATACAGGAACAATACGATGAAATATTATTAGCCAAGACACAATGATTAGCCCTTCTGTGAAATTTCCAACACACTTTTAAACAATGATTTCAACATCTAATGTCTAATAACTTGTTAATTTTGTCTTAGCAATATTTTACAAGATACTAGTATTCAGCGATTTAAAGTGGAATTTAAAGGCATAACTAGGTTTATTAGTTTAAGTAGGAAAGTTAGCTTAATTAGGAAAGTCATTGGACAACAGTGCTTTGTTCTGTAGCCAATCTAAAAATATATATTTCTTAAGGAGCTAATGATATTGACCTTAAAATTATTATTTTTTAAATTAAAAACTGCTTTTATTCCAGCCAAACTAAAATAAATAATCAAAATAACTCTCTAGAAGAACAATATTATTTGAAATAGTGTGAAAAATGTCTGTCAAACATGGGAAATATTTAAAAAGAATTACAATCTCACAGGAGGACTAATAATTTTTCATTCAACTTTAAGTAAAACATCAATTTGTATGGCAAAAGTATAATTGCACTGCAGTAATTATTATAAAAGTTTTCATATTCATATTTTAAAATGTATGGTTTAGACCTCTTAGATCACTGTTACGTTATCATGAAAAACAATGTATGAAGTCTATCACCTTCCCTCCCCTGGCTCAAAAGGTTTGACTTGAAAAGCACTGTTCATCACGATCTCATGAGCCAGTGCCATATTAGTGACTCCTTTGGCCGTTTCCATCAGCTCTTCCACTGACACGAATCTGGGTGGACTGGCTGTGAGGGTTTGAATTTAACATTAACACTGTTACACTTCAATTAACCTTTTTTTAAAGAGACATTTACCACCTAAAAATATGAAAATTGCTGTTAATTGACACCCACACTCCATCTGATATATACTGTAGGTGATCTTTTATATTCTGGAGAACATTAATGAAGATGTTTCATTTCCAAAATGTATGCCAATGGCTACATTCACTTTGAGAGTCAAAAATACACATATAGGCACCACAAAATTTATACTTGTGGCTCCTGATGATACACTGAGATCTTACATTATCTTACAAAAATCTGCATTCCACACAATCTATTTTTTGGAGTGAACATAAAACAATTAAGTTGTCGCAAAAAACCCTCAATAATTATGTTGTTTCAGTTTATTGTGATTTTTTGAGTGTATGAATGGAATCAATCGGTCTGGAGAACTGAGAGCACTTGCCAAGGCTATACATTTAAGGTAATAATGCTATACATAATGTTCAGTTTCTTGTACAGACAGATTGTTCACTTCGCAAGGCCTCAATATATCATCAGAAACCATGTGTATTCATTTTGTATTGCCTATATATATATATATATATATATTTATATATATATATATATATAATTTACAATGCATCACCAATTGATACAATTTTTTCTATGAATATTTGTCAATTTTCTATGAAGAAAAAAAGTCACCTATATCTTGGATGTATATTAACGGCAAATATTCAATTTTGCATGAACTGTCCCTTCAGTTAATAGACATGTTTTCTTCTTACATTGAGGGGTGAGTCTGTGAGGACTGGGAGTGTTTCTTCTGATCTTCTTCCGGATCATCTCTCCTGATGATTCCACAGTGTTTTCTATCCCATCCTTATCAATCTTGCTCTGCTCCTCTTTGGAGGACTCGTCAGATTCCTTGGGCATCTTCTGCTAAAAACAAAGAATCCCAAAATGTCTATATATTTTTTTTTCACAGACTACAGCATCAGCTGCTCTTGTCCAGTCCCACACTAAAATACGCACACTGAAGTCTTTCTGGCAACTGTGCGACAGCAAGCTGAGTGTGAGGTTGTTTTGTTTTTTAATAATGCAAAAGGAAAAGACTAGTTACTTTAAAGACAATGAACAATTGCTCTCTATAACCTCACATCCAGCCCATTCGTATATATATTTTTAAACGCATTATCGTTTCTATATTGATTTGGTTTACTGTGCTGTGACAATTACAATCAGTCTGATCTCATTAAACTAACTAAAATCTCTGATGCTCAGTCGCATCTGTCCGCAACATCCGGTAATTAATTTACCCGAAACAATACAAACGATATTTTTCTTTGTATATATGTTACCTGGATTAATAAAAGCACCGAGCGCCCGACTTATATTAATTTTCACGCAGCTGAAATTCTCCACATATAATCAAATAGCAGCCTGGATGCTTTGTTCTGGACGAATCCATACAACCTAATGCGTGTATTTACGGAAGTTCGGTTGACGACGATTCATTGTAGTTTTTGAGCTGTCATTTTGAAAAGGACTAAAGCAGTGTTATTGGGGTAATGAACTACATTTCCCATTAAAACGAGACTTCCGCCCTCTGGCGCATGTGCTTCGAAGAGGAAGAAATCATTAAAATGGTTAATAATAATTAAAATATAAATGGGTTTATATTTGCTTTATGCAAAATGTACAAAGACATCTATAGAGTTTATTGCATAAAGAATATGGAGAACTAGTGATTATTACTGAGTCTAAAATATTATTTGGAAAACATTTAATTTCAGTGTTCCTTCTCATTGTAGTTCTGTTTTTATTCATTCGCACATGAATTTACTTATTTTAATCCTTAGATTATTTGAATCTTTTTTTTTATAAGTTACTTTTAACCAAATATATATTTTTCTTTTTATTATTATGTTTTATAATTTTTATATTAGTTTAAATTCTTGTATACTAATATGTGTAAATATAATAACTTTTTAATTAATTTTATATATTTTTAAATGTTTTTTTTCTCTAACCGAATGTGTTATTATTATATTATATAAGTTATGTGTTGTGCCCTTTATTTATTTATTTTGATCAAATGTATAAAATACAGTTTGCTTCGACTCATATGCAGTACTCCTTTTCTATAAAATGTACACTAGGTGGCAGCAAAGGCAACATTTCTTACCGCCTGAATGGATGACAGACACAGGTAAGGCGAGCGGGTTTACATAATGACATGATTTAAAACACTTTGGAAAAATAATAGATCAATATTTGTATTAAAATCCTCTTCAGTGATGATTTTTGAGAGGAAAGTACACAGAAATTCCACAATTTATTTATCTTTGGTGAGATACGAGATATAGCTTAGCGTAAACTTAGCCATCCTTGACTAAACTTTAACGTTAGCCACATCAAATCCAGTCAGTGAAGATAAAACATTTGCTCATCGACGTTTTATATATATATATACATACGTATTATATACTTTTTCTTTAAACTTTTAACAATTATTTTTTCGCTTTTTAGTTACTTCTGAGTAGAAATTCATTCATTCATTCATTTTCTTTTCGGCTTAGTCCCTTTATTAATCTGGGGTCGCCACAGCAGGATGAACTGCCAACTTATCCAGCATATGTTTTACACAGCGGATGCCCTTCCAGCTGCAACCCATCACTGGGAAACATTCATACACACTCATTCACACACATACACTATGGACAATTTTAGCTTACCCAATTCAGTGTGATAGTTTAGCTTGTTCTTAGCAAAATAAAACATTTGTAATGTGCACAAAAAAGCTATTTAACATTTTAAAAAGTTAAATTTTTGCTTTATCAAGTCATTAAAGTGATTAAGTAATTAACGTGTATAAACTATTCAGTGTATAATAATAATGTAACGTACTATGGTAAAAGCTTTTGCAGAAACACTAGTTGCCACAGCAGAAATTTAATTGAAAAACTAAATGAAATTAATAATTAAAAAGTTAAAATATAATTATTGATAAATTGACTAAAGATGTTCTTAAAGCTGTTTACACTAAAATATCTATTTTTGTTCGCCTTTAATTGACATCTTTTGTTCTCCATGACAGATTAATTACTAAGGACAGAATTTATGGCTGTAAGGTTCATTTCATGTTTGAAACTCTTCAAAGTTTGGTTAAAAAAGTTGGTTAAAACACCCAGGTTTGATTTGATTAAAACAGACTCTAGTTATGCTTTGTTGGTGCATTTAATTTGATTAAGTAAAGCTACCATTGGAAACTGTTCACACTAAATAAGCAGGCAGAGAAGCTGAAAAGTTTGGTTTCAGTCCACTTTCTAATGAACTTTGGTGTGGTTCAACTGAAAAAAAAATCTTGATGATCAAAAGACATAAGTGATGATGTCACAAGTTGTGACCATAAAAAAAGAGAAAATGCATAGTCTTAAAAATGACAGTGAACATTAAGCAAACCAGGACTAACTCTATCTTTTTTTTCTCCTTTGGTCAAATCAAACCCACCCTCAGACACTAAATTCAGATTTTTCTCCTGGAAGCAAAATGAGCTCGGATCATCTGAGGTCAAAGGTTAAATCTGACCACTACACTAACTTCCCATTCACTGCCATTCCCATTTACAGACCAGCAGCTATGCGAGTCAGTTTACAGACAGCAATATGGACATCACACCGCAGACAGGGAATTATCCCATTTTATGGATGGTGTCCTTTTAATTTTGCCTTTCATGGCTTATAAAGTTGTTTAATATCTGCTGAGGTGAATCAGCGGAGGAAGCAAATAAAGACATTGGCCCTCCAGGTCATTTGTGATAGTAGCGAATTCTAATGGGATCATTTAATTCCTACACATGATTGATATATCAGTGGCGACTAAATGGACGAAAGCCTTTCTTCTATTAAAATAGCAGGCAGAATGAAGACCTCCCTCTTTCCAAGTCCGTTGTGATGATGGGGATACAGCGGACCAAGCACAGGTCAAATGAAATATCTTATATAATTCCTTCTGAATGACAGCGCCATCTGTCCATCCAGTGTTATGGCCCTGACCCCTATTAGCCTACAATTCTTACCATGGCGCCATTTTCACCTTGATAGGTTCAAGATGGGATTTAAAATGCTCTTCTGGATGCAACGGTTTGAACTTTGACCATAGCAGGGGTTGAGATATTCTTATGAAGCAAAATTTATGTGGTAGCTATTGTTTTTATTATGCAATTTTATAAAGCTAGTAGTTCCAGCTCTAAATTCGGCTGAACGATGTTTAGTGGTGATATATGTGCACATCTGGTCAAACTTGACTAAAATAAAAATATATGAAAATATTCACCAAAAAATTCACATTGCCTTTTTAAACTAAAATATGGAAAATGTTTGCTTTTTGGCCATTTTGTAGGCCTGAAAATGCTAACTTTTAATCAGTGTAATACAAATTGTAAATAATAATATTAGTGGGGGGGGGGGGGGGGGGGGGGTCGGAGACCACTGGATCTCATCTCTGTTATTTGCAGACGATGTTGTTCTGTTGGCTTCATCGAACATGGACCTTCAGGATGTACTGGGGCGGTTTGCTACCGAGTGTGACGCGGCTGGGATGAGAATCAGCACCTCCAAGTCCGAGGCCATGGTGCTCCACCGGAAAAAGGTGGTTTGCCATCTCCAGGTTGGAGGAAAGTCCTTACCCCAGGTGGAGGAGTTCAAGTATCTTAGGGTTTTGTTCACGAGTGAGGGAAGGATGGAATGTGAGATTGACAGGCGGATGTACCGGTCTGTTGTGGTAAAGAAGGAGCTGAGCCGAAAGGTCTATCTACGTTCCTACTCTCACCTATGGTCATGAGCTTTGGGTCATGACCGAAAGGACAAGATCTTGGATACAAGCGACCGAAATGAGTTTCCTTCGCAGGGTGGCAGGGCGCACCCTTATAGATAGGGTGAGGAGCTCTGTCACCCGGGAGGAGCTCGGAGTAGAGCCGCTGCTCCTCCACATCGAGAGAAGTCAGCTGAGGTGGCTCGGGCATCTGTTTCGGATGCCTCCTGGACGCCTACCTAGGGAGGTGTTCCAGGCATGTCCCACCAGGAGGAGGCCTCGGGGAAGACCCAGGACACGCTGGAGGGACTATGTCTCTTGGCTGGCCTGGGAACGCCTCGGGATCCCCCCGGAGGAGCTGGAGGAAGTGTCTGGGGAGAGGGAAGTCTGGGGTTCTCTCCTAAGACTGCTGCCCCCGCGACCCGGCCCCGGAAAAGCGGATGAAAATGAATGAATGAATGAATGAATGAATGAGTAATAAAACTATTATTATATATTGTTAATATTATTGTGTCCAGCTTTTTTCTATAGTTCCAATCCATACTACACAACTAAACAACTATTTTGAGTATTATATAGATCCGTACACTGTAAGAAATGTAAAAAGGTTAAAGTAAAATTCTGCAACCTGTTTAACAGTAAGTTTCCTTATATATTATACGGTGAATAACTGTGAATTGACTTTCCCAGAATTTCCTGTTCAATTTTCAAATGTATCCAGAGGTTTAGTGTAGACTCTATATTAATATGGTGGACACATTTGAAAACACTAAACACATTGGTCTCGTTCCACCTCCAAATGAACTTGTATATACATGACTTGACTTATATATGAACATCACATGGACCAAAGGCACCTAAACAAACCTAAACATGGCGTGATGTCACAAGATGCGACAATATGCTACGTTTGCTACAGTTTCTGGTTTGAATGCTACATTTCCTGAAAATGGTGTGCAACAGGGTTTGAGATACATTTTAGTTTGGTGGGAGTGTCAGAAAATGTCAGCCCAATCAGCTGCAACGTGCATTTAAACCATGTATTAAAGGGAGCTCGCACAATAGGTCCAAGTACAGTCTGTTCTCATTTATTCTGCATGACAAGTGCAGTGACTGTCACTGTAATATTGAGCTTATGTTGCAGTATTAGACATGTATTTCTACCGATTTCGTCAGCCTCCTGCGTCATCAGCACTGTTTCTAACCCTAACCCTTATTTCTATATCGCTTTTTACAATATAGATTGGGTCAAAGCAGCTTAATATAAATGAAGAATAAAGAGCCATAATATTTGAAATTGAGAAACATTCCATCAATTCAGACAGGGATGAGAGTAGTATAGAATGCTGGTGCAGTGCAGCCATTTCCACCATTTCTGTTCAAACAAAAAGTTCAGCCATGTTTTTCAGCAGAATTGAATCTATCAAAATGCAGAGCTGCCATAATAACGGCAGTACAATGCCACCCAACGTCATGCTTTAGGCTGAATGGATCTTCACCATGTGACTAAAAATTCATAATAGTTTTCGTAGTCTACACTACATTGGTAAAATTTTCTAATTTATCCACTTTGAAGAACTTCTTCAAAAAGGTTTGTTTTCATTAAACGTGTTTTGAACAGAGATAATTTTGACACGATTATTCTCAGTGTGTAAACTTTTCAAAAAACATCATTTGCTTTGACGTATAAACATATCCTCTTCATATACTAAATAACTGAGTAAAAAACTGTATAGACATTCATTCATTCATTCATTCATTTTCTTTTCGGCTTAGTCCCTTTATTAATCCGGGGTCGCCACAGTGGAATGAAGAGCCAACTTATCCAGCATATGTTTTACGCAGCGGATGCCCTTCCAGCTGCAACCCATCACTGGGAAACACCCATACACTCCCATTCACACACACACTCTACGGACAATTTAGCTTACCCAATTCACCTATAGCGCATGTCTTTGGAATTGTGGGGGAAACCAGAGCACCTGGAGGAAACCCACACGAACATGGGGAGAACATGCAAACTCCACACAGAAATGCCAACTGACCCAGCCGAGGCTCAAACCAGCAACCTTCTTGCTGTGAGGCGACAGCGCTAATTAAATGACTTACAACTAGTAAAACATAAAACAAATAAAATTAATAAAAACGACAAAAACAAAAATCAAAACATTTAAATGAAACTGGAAAATAAAAAATAGAAACCAATTCAAAATATTAATAAAAAATATAATAGTCTCTAAATGACACAATGCCATGCTTGTTTGATTGTGCTTTTGGTGTTGATATATATATATATATACAGTCAAGCTCAAAATTATACAGTACATACCCATGGCAAATTCTGACTTAAACTTAATTTTATTCAACCAGCAAGTTTTTTGTTTTTGTTTTTTTTTGACTGGAAATGACACGGGCTTCTCCCAAAAGATAATAAGATGATATACAAAAGTCGTCATTATGGGAAAAAAAAATTCTCAGCTTTTATTTATATTTGAACAAAAACTTTAAGTCAGAATTTCGGGCTTGACTGTATATACATGCAATTATATTAAAATATAATTTGTATATTATTTTAATGTAATTACCGTATATTGCTGCTGATGGGAGTTTTATGTAGGTTTTGTTTAGTTGGTTACATTTGATGTTTTTTTTTTCCCCAAGTGCAATGGAGTTGAGCGTGGACTCCGCAGCAGAGCTTTTCTCCTTGGTGAGTGGAAATATTCCAAAACAGAACTATGTTTTTAAACCATACACAACTAAACCTCTAAGATTTACACACAGTCCTGCGGTTCTTGTCTCTAGATGGAAGATAAAGGTGCTCTCTGTCAGCCGAAGACCCCAAACAGTGCAGTGGAAAATGATGGCCGAACCATTTCAGTGCAAGTACTGGAGTTTAAAACCAGTCTGCTGGAGGCTGTTGAGGAGTTGCATATTCACAGGGTATGAGTTTTAGTTTTGCTAAAAGGGTGAATGTAGTTGCTTTTTTAAGATTTGATGTTGTTGCTTTTCCAGTAGTACCCTGCCAGGCTCAATAATTAAAAGGGATTCATTTAACTGATTACTTGACTGAGAGAGAGAGATAAAGACAAAAATAACAAAACCTCAGTGTCACCCCCTACCCACCCCTTCTGAACCCGTTTATTTAATTCGTTTTAGTAGTTAGTTAGTATCTGTCTGTTAACTTTAAAAAATAACAATACATATATTGTTTTATAGTTTATTCATTCTTTTTTTGTTCTTCACAATTTGCAAAAAATATTAACATTTAAATAGAGCGATAACTATGTCAGAAAGCAATTAAATAATATACGTTCGACATTAGTTTACAGTAAGGAATGTATTTTAAGTGTGAGATCAGATAGAAATAACTCCAGTGTTTATAAATTTTCATATATATTTATTTAGTTTACATTAAAAATTTTCCTTAGGTTTTCTACACATATTAACATTCGAACCTTTTTTTTCTTTGCGGTTAGCAGACATTTTAAGGTTATGCACAATATGTTTCAATGACAAACCTCATCTAAATTCATTAGTCTACAGTAAGGAAAGTATTTTAAGAGTCAGGTCAGGTAAAAATAACTCCTACATGATTGTTTGTTTATTCATTTTGATAACATTTTATACTTATTTATATTCACATTCGCTGAGCTAGATTTCCTTCAGGATTTTCGTAGTTTTAGTTGTTATTTTTTCTTTGAAGCTAACAAAATGATTAACATTTAAATTTTTATAAGATGCCTTACACCTTGTCCTAACAACACGCAATGCGTCAAGATTCTAGCGACAAGCAATTTGTCTGCACCAAACACGATGCGACACGACAGAAACATTTAAATACCAGCCATTAATTTAAATACCAGCCACTTCACTCGTGACAAAAAGGAAAAGGTTATAATCTAATCAATACATATTTAACTTTAAAAGTACATAGGCTGAGTACTGATGTTGTTGGTTTGCACTGAGCCACTCACTTTCATATTCTAACCGTTTGTTAGTTATTTAATTTTCAAGATCTGAGGTGAACTATCTGCTGCTGTTTTCTGTAGTATGGCAATAAATGTCACATAAAATGGTGTTCAAACTCACACTGGTAGCACTGAACACTGAATAAAGCACATAATCTGTACCTGAGGAGATAATTGTCATAGCAGTTTATGGTGTTGTTTTGCTGCAACGTTGTGGAGATAGAAATTTTGTGCATCGCTGTCACTGATGGTTAGAACAAAAATTCGTTTTAACATGAAAAAAATAGCTTTTATCGTGTTGTGGCGTCGCGTGTAGATAGGACACGGTGTTCAAAATATAATCTAATTTAATCATTTTCAACTTCGAAAATATAATATTAAAAATATCTTGCCAAAATCACCTTGATTTTACTAACCATTTAGTTTTCTTTTCACCGAGATGTTTTCATAAAGTTTTTTTATCCAAAAGCTTGAGCAATCCTCTCGCTACACTATAAAAAATGCTGGGTTCCACATAATCGATTTGTGTTGGAACAACTTGAAGCGATTAATTTAACCTATTAGTTTTTACAAATTTAAGTAGATTGAGCATAAAACAATTAGCTTTTATCACTTTCACCCCAAAAAACTTCTGAAAACAAAAATTGTGTTGTTTCAGCTCATTTTAAATAAGTAGTTTGAACAAACAGCAAGCCTCATTTTTTGAGTGTGTATATTAAAACTGTCAGTCTATTAGTGTCTGAATGGCACGGTGGCTCAATTTTGGCCCATTCATGTCTATTTGTGGGAGGAATGTTCTGGACATTCAAAAAAAGGAAAAGCGAGCAGCACTTTCTGGAAATAAGCCAGCAGAAGTTACACTTACATTAAAAACGGGGTCATTCTGCTGAACCTGATGAATTCACATATGCTCTTGCTTGACCGGTTCCCTCGAGCAAAAGCACTAAAAACCCCATGCCGGACATGTTTAAAGGTTGTACCAGCAAAAAAATAAACAATTGTATCTCTTATGTTTTATTGCTTATTATGATGTTAGTGAGGAACAAAGGTATTAAATCAATGTGATCCTCAGGCATGCCATTAAACTAACACTTTGTAGTTCTCTGGTTTATAGAGCCGGGGTTAAGATGGAGGATTTGCTGCCAGACAAACGCACTCAGCTGAATGCCGTCACTTCTTATGCGCTTTTAAGAGAGTGCAAAGTGTTTTCTATTAAAACGACTGCGTTGGTTTGGGATGCTGTCAGTCAGTCTGGCAGATACAGGAAATTTTAATGTCTAAATGCTGAAAGCATGTCGTTCTTATGAATGACACTAGTCTAGAGTGATTTTTTATTTTTTTATTTAAATACATTTTGTTTTATTTGTTTTGTTAGATTTAATGCATCCAACTTATTAGCCCTCTTTTTATTCAATGTATTGTTTTTCTTTTAAACGTTACCAATTTCTTTGTAGGTTGTAAGGCAATTTCTACATGCATATAAAAGTCACTCATGATTTTATGATGAAATCTCTCTGGTGTTCAGACATCTGCATGTCATGTGAATCATTTTATATGTTCCTTTCTTATAAACGTCTTGGTCATTGGTGATTAATATGCATGTTTTGTGGATATTTTGGATACAGGATGCTGAAACAAGATATGAGGAGCAGATTTGTAAACTGGTACTGGAGAAGCAGGAGTTAGAATGGAAAACGGTTTGTTAAGACTGATTAAATTTTTTTTTCATTAAGTTACAAAGATTTCTTTTTGAGAGGAATCTTAATTTGTTAATTTAATTTATATAGTTTTTTAAAATGAAATATAATTTAATTAATTAAAATATTTATTTATTTATTTTCCATATTGCCCTAAGCTACATTTTTTTTTATATCTAGTATAGAAATGACCATTATAGTTTTTATTATTATTTTAATTTAGTTTCTGTTTATATTCTTGATTTTAGTTTTTGTCTTTTTTTATATATGTACAGTCATGGCCAAAAGTTTTGAGAAGGACACAAATATTAGTTTTCACAAAGTTTGCTGCTAAACTGCTTTTAAATCTTTGTTTCAGTTGTTTCTGTGATGTACTGAAATATAATTACAAGCACTTCATACGTTTCAAAGGCTTTTATCGACAATTACATGACATTTATGCAAAGAGTCAGTATTTGCAGTGTTGGCCCTTCTTTTTCAGGACCTCTGCAATTCGACTGGGCATGCTCTCAATCACCTTCTGGGCCAAATCCTGACTGATAGCAAATTCTTTCATAATCACTTCTTGGAGTTTGTCAGAATTAGTGGGTTTTTGTTTGTCCACCCGCCTCTTGAGGATTGACCACAAGTTCTCAATGGGATTAAGATCTGGGGAGTTTCCAGGCCATGGACCCAAAATTTCAACGTTTTGGTCCCCGAGCCACTTAGATATCACTTTTGCCTTATGGCACGGTGCTCTATCGTGCTGGAAAATGCATTGTTCTTCACCAAACTGTTGTTGGATTGTTGGAAGAAGTTGCTGTTGGAGGGTGTTTTGGTACCATTCTTTATTCATGGCTGTGTTTTTGGGCAAAATTGTGAGTGAGCCCACTCCCTTGGATGAGAAACAACCCCACACATGAATGGTCTCAGGATGCTTTACTGTTGGCATGACACAGGACTGATGGTAGCGCTCACCTTTTCTTCTCCGGACAAGCCTTTTTCCAGATGCCCCAAACAATCGGAAAGGGGCTTCATCGGAGAATATGACTTTGCCCCAGTCCTCAGCAGTCCATTCGCCATACTTTTTGCAAAAGAGCAATCTGTCCCTGATGTTTCTTTTGGAGAGAAATGGCTTCTTTGCTGCCCTTCTTGACACCAGGCCATCTTCCAAAAGTCTTCGCCTCACTGTGCGTGCAGATGCGCTTACACCTGCCTGCTGCCATTCCTGAGCAAGCTCTGCACTGGTGGCACTCCGATCCCGCAGCTGAATCCTCTTTAGATCCTGGCGCTTGCTGGACTTTCTTGGACTCCCTGAAGCCTTCTTAACAAGAATTGAACCTCTTTCCTTGAAGTTCTTGATGATCCTATAAATTGTTGATTTAGGTGCAATCTTAGTGGCCACAATATCCTTGCCTGTGAAGCCATTTTTATGCAACGCAATGATGGCTGCACGCGTTTCTTTGCAGGTCACCATGGTTAACAATGGAAGAACAATGATTTCAAGCATCCCCCTCCTTTTAACATGTCAAGTCTGCCATTCTAATCCAATCAGCCTGACATAATGATCTCCAGCCTTGTGCTCGTCAACATTCTCACCTGAGTTAACAAGACGATTACTGAAATGATCTCAGCAGGTCCTTTAATGACAGCAATGAAATGCAGTGGAAAGTTTTTTTCAGGATTAAAGTTAATTTTCATGGCAAAGAAGGACTATGCAATTCATCTGATCACTCTTCATAACATTCTGGAGTATATGCAAATTGCTATTATAAAAACTTAAGCAGCAACTTTTCCAATTTCCAATATTTATGTAATTCTCAAAACTTTTGGCCACGACTATATGTCTTGGCAACTAGCTAAAAATTCTTATGAATAACTTGGATTTCATCTAATGTTTATTCATTTTAAGAAAAATGTTATGCCTTAGTTTTAGTTTATTTAGCTAATAACTTTTGTTCATCAAAATAGCTTATATATATTTTTAAAATATATTTAATATTAGTATATTACATTGCAAGGGACACGGTGGCTCAGTGGTTAGCACTGTCGCCTCACAGCAAGAAGGCGGCTGGGTCAGTTGGCATTTCTGTGTGGAGTCTGCATGTTCTCCTCATGTTCGCGTGGGTTTACTCCGGGTGCTCCGGTTTCCCCCACAGTCCAAAGACATGTGCTATAGGTGAATTGAATAAACTAAATTGGACATAGTGTATGAGTGTGTGTGTGTGTGTGTGTGCGTGCGTGCGTGCGTGCATGCGTGCGTGTGTGTGAATGAGTGTGTATGGATGTATCCCAGTACTGGGTTGCAGTTGGAAGGGCATCCACTGTGTAAAAAATATGCTGGATAAGTTGCCTGTTCATTCCGCTGTGGCGACCCCTGATGAATAAAGGGACTAAGCCGAAGGAAAATGAATGAATGAATAAATGAATATTACATTGCTAAAGTTTAGGCTGACATTAACAGTTTTTTTATCTTTTTGCAGGAGTCCTTACAAAGTCAGATTTCCAGAATGTCAAATGAATATTCTGAGTCACTTGCTGCTGTAAAAAAGCAGGTACACATTTTATATATGTATGTATGTATGTGTGTGTATATTAAAAACAATATTCTTTTTTTTATTTAATGTAAAAAAAAATTAAGGGGTTTATTTATTATTGCTCTTTTTTTAACTTATTTTTTAATATCTTATATCTGAAAGTTTCAAGCACAAATCCGAGTAACAGAAGTTGAAAAGGTTTGTAATTTTATATTTCATAATTTTTATCTGCTTTACATTTTTATTAATATGTTTACTTCTTTAACAGCAACTTTACTTCAAATATTAATTAATCATCATCTGACTAAATGTTAATGACCTCTTCAAGGGTAAAAACCAGTTGGCCAGTGAACTGAAAGACAAAGAGATCACAAGCCTGAAGGAAGAACTAAAACAGCTGCAGGTACACAAAATCAATACAATGACAACAAACACTTACAAGACAAGAGCTTCTTGCTTTAGGGACATAAAGGTAAAAGAGTAGAAAAAAAGCATCTCATCTGACCCCATGAGTGGGGGTCTGTGTAGGTCTATTTGGTGTTGTCAGATAAATGATGTCACATAGGTGATGTATGTTTTCTTATACGGTCCATCAAACCCTTGGTTCAACATTACCATTGGCCAATAAGGTCCGTTTGTTATCCTTTTATTTGGTAAGGGTAATCTGAGCAGTTTGAATTGGAAAGAAATAATAATAGTACAATATTTCCTTAGTAGTAATATATTGAATAATGATTATTATAATTATTTGCATATATTTTAATTATAATTATTATGTGTTTAATTATTATTAAACATTGCAATTATTGTGATTTATTCTTGCTTTTTTATTTGGAGTCTGAAGTAAAAGAATAATATTAGAATAATAACTTCAAATTAATTAACAAATAATAATTCATGAATCCACCATGGATGTTTCCATATTTATTAATATGATGCAATTATGATGTATTATTTTAACTGGTAAAGGTAATCTGAGCACTTGGTGTGTATCTAAACAGATTTTTGTGAAGTATTTTGGATTCTCTGTTCACTTTTGTCACTCTTTTTCACCATTTGATCTATAGAATAATGGAAGATGAAAGTGACAACATAGCTAGAACATAATAGAACTTTTATCTATTAATGTAATAATGTATCTTTTTATTTGGTAATGTAATCTGCACACTAATTGTGATGTATTCATGCCCACGTATTATTTAACATTTGATTTCTAGAATTATGGAAGATGTTAAAATAATAAAAAAGCAAACAAAGAAGAAAAAATTATGTTTTTTTTACAATTTATTGTTTCTGTTTTCATTCAAATTTATTTGTAATAGTAATCTGAGCAATTTGTCTCAAACACTCCAAAAAGATTTCAATTTAATAAAACGATTTAAATGTAAAGAAAAACAATAATTATGCCAGTAATATTAATAATTCTAGTCTTTGCTCTAATTTTAGTTAGCATTTTTATTAATATAATTTAACATTGTTTTTTAAAAATGTGTTTTCTAACTTTTAGTATAGTAAATCACTTTAACCACATTTGTTTTTCTTTTCTTACTGTCTTGCAGTTGCTCAGGTACAGTTTGGAAAAGAAATTAGGCGAGCTGGTAAGGATTTCCAATTATATAAATTGTTGACAGAGGCAAGTGGGAGTGGGAAGAATTAAAGAGGAGGAACTGAGAGGGAGAGCAGATCATCAGGAGTAACGGATAGGGAGGCCGTGACACGTGAACTGCCAGCGCCGCTGTGAAAATACCACTATTAAAATATTTTATATCGAAGCCTCGCTCTGTTTAACCTTTCAATGGTGGAGAGGGGAATCAGTTTGATACAGACAATCAAACAGTAACGGGCTGCGCTTCACATAAAAGGCCCTCAGGCATGTTTTTGGAAGTTGACTCCTTATCTAGCAGAAAGCTGAGATGTTAAACAAAGGTCTTCAAACTCTCCGATGCAGTGTATATATATATAGAAAGAAGAAGTGTTATTACTTGTAGAGCCGAATGGGGATATTCCTCTTCGAAGGGAGGACAATGTGTTTTTAAACTTTTCAGGAGCAAAAGTTGCAGCTGCAAACACAAACCAAAGACAGCCACCTGAACCAGCTGGGAGAGGTGGAGAGACGCTTTGCCGCCATTTCCAGACAGTGCGCAATGGTCAGACAGGCCCATGAGAAACTCGAACAAAATGGTATGACTAGAGCAAATTAGTATCCACTATTAATTGCATAAGCCGCTTGTTAAGTTGTTACTAGGGCTGCCCAATATTGGGGAAATGCATTGTTTTTTTTTTTTCTCCGTTATATGTATTGCGATATGAAAACTATTTCCCCAGATGACTTGCTACAAACATTATTGTTTCTTGCACATACAGTAAATGCTTGAAAGTGTTTAGATATTTACAGGTCTTAAAGGGAAAGTTTTCCTGAAAATAAACATTTCCTCCCCATTCACTCACACTCAAGTGGTTCTAAACTTTTATGAATTTCTTTCTTCTGTTGAACACAAAACAAGATATTCTGAGGAATGTTGAAAAAAGCAGCCATTGACATCCATAGTACATCCATCTCTCTATTGTCTGCCATGTATTCGGGGCCTTGTCGTGGGGGATCCCGAGGCGTTCCCAGGCAAGCCAAGAGACATAGTCCCTCCAGCATGCAGGGTCTTCCTCGAGGCCTCCTCCCAGTTGGACATGCCCAGAACACCTAGGTAGGCATCCAGGAGGCATCCGAAATAGATGCTCAAGCAACCTCAACTGGCTTCTCTTGATGTGGAGGAGCAGCGGCTCTACTCTGAGCTCCTCCCGGGTGACAGATCTTCTCACCCTAGACATCCATAATAAATAATAACAAAAATACTATGGAAACCAATGGCTGCTTTTCTCCAACATTCTTCAGTATATCTTCCTTTGTGTTCAACAGAAGAAAGAAACTCAAACAGCTTTAGAATAAGTGGAGGATGAGTAAATGATACCAGAATTTTTGTTTTTAGTTGAGCTATCCCTTTAAACCAATGTACAAGTACTAAACTTTCATTATGTTATTAAACTTTGCAATAATGCACAGATCGCATGCATTCTGAACTGTGGTGCCTGGTCATCTAATATCCCTACTTGACATTACATATCCTGAATATTATTGTGACGTATGAAATAATGTTTTTGGGTCCAAGCCTCAACTTATTTGACTCTCTATAGGTGTTTTTAGTCAGATTAAAGTGCATCTTTTACAAAATCACTACAGTCTCTGGACTAGATGCATCCCAGACACTAATATTTTACTCACTCGCCTTCCTTCAGCTTATTACCTTTTTTATCATGGGTTGCCATGGTGGAATAAACCACCAGTTACTCTAACACTGGTTTTACTGGCAGATGCCCTTCCTGCCACAATTTAGTACTGAGAGTGCACTAACTACACCCAGGCACTCTCTGATTCACATGGCCAATTTACTTAATCACCTACAGCGCTTGTCTTTGGACTGTGCATGGAAGAAATCAGAGAACTGAAAGGAAACCCATATGAACACGAGGAGAACATGCTAACTCCGCTAACTCTGAGAAAGGCATCCTGAGAAAGACATGCTAACTACTAACTGCCCACCAATATTTTAATGATAAAAAAAAAAAAAAGAATCATTGTCTGACCATCTGAAATTAGACATGAACATTAACATTTATGATAATGATTTTCAACGTATATTAGTACAATTTGCTTGCTTTTAAATGTTTGGACCCAGAAACTTATGCATGACGTCAGACATAACAAACATATAAAAACACACATGAATTTGTTTTTAATCTCATTTTAATATTGTTGAAACTGGATAATTGTAAATGAGCGGTTGCGTGCATGAGGATGGTCATTTGCATAAAACACGGGCCTCATATGGGGGCTTTATGCACAGCTGTTCCTTTACAGCTTGTCAAATATATCGTGCTCTGTACAGACAAGTGTGCCATTCTCAAAACCAGTTTAAGCATATTTATTATACAGAGGCAGATTTCAGACCTGTTTTTGCATCGAATTAAATTACAAAAATGATTTTACATAGAATGCAAATTAAATGCAAGTGTGTGGTTTTATGTTTTAAATAGCTTTTTGTAAAATGTGATGATAAGATAAAACAAGATAAAATAAAATAACACACTTAGTAAATGCAAATATGGCCTTTCAAAATCTTCTCTGAACGAATTAGATGCTAAATTACACTTTGCTTTGCATCAATGAATTGATTTGTCTTTCAGCAAACATGAATTATTGGCCCATTGTAGGTGAATGCTAAATGAAAGCCTGTGTAGCAATGCCAAGCTTTTTTTTTTTTAAGTTGAAGAGGCCATGCGAATTAATAAAAGGCTCACATCCATCAGTGAAAAGCAAGAATCTACGATTAAAGCCTTGAAAGAGGTAAAAAAAAAAAAGTACTGAATCATTCTTGTACTACTCTTGATTTGCTTTGAGGTTAGAAGATGCACTGCATCACTTTGTCATAATTTGTTGCACGTTTCATATTTAGGATTTCGAGAGATGCAACAAAGAGTTGGTCACTTTTAAAGTGTCTTCAGTCTGCAAACCTGGAGAGGAACGTTTACAGGATATATTAAAAGAACAACAGCTTCAGCAGCTTCAGCAGAAACTCTTTGTGGTAGAAACTTGAATACAAAAAAAGTGATTTATGATATAAGTGAAAAGTGTCTATAAATGTTTTACTTTATTTTCAGGAAACCGAACTTAATCAAAAACTGAGAATTGAAACTGCTAAAGAGAGGGCAGACAAGCAGGTAAAATCTGAAACTTTTTGAACACTCAATTCAGGTAACAATGGGTTGGTTAACACTCGGATGAATTGGTGTTTTGCGTGTATGTGTGTGTGTTTCAGGAAGTAATGAAATCCCTCCAGCACAGTCAGAGTTTGCTGCAGACACAGACAGAAGCTCTGAGCCGAACAGAGAAGGAGCTCCGTGCACTCTGTGAAGAATATCAGGTCAGGCTTCCCAAAACCAATATCACTTTCAAATTAAATAACACACACAAACTATTTTTTGCTGCAATTTTTTAAAATAATTTTAAAATAAATCAATTATTCATATTTAAAATGATTAAATCTGTATTATTTTTGTATCGTATTTACAATTTTTTAAACAATAATTTTTGCATTATTGCATATTCCCTATATGCCTTTTAAAAAAATATGTACTGTTTGCTTTGTACGCTACAATAGCCACAAACATAAACCTCAATTAAAAATAAAAACTAAATGATTAATTAAATCAAAATGTAATTCAATTGACCACTAAACACAGTGAACTATTTTATATAAAATATTATGTTATAAAATATTTACATTTAAATATGCATTTTAAATATTTTGAGAACAAACTTGTTTTTTGAGAATATACATTTGTAAAATTTGTTTAATAAAATTCTAAATATGGCAGCACGGTGGCGCAGTGGGTAGTGCTGTCGCCTCACAGCAAGAAGGTCGCTGGTTCAAGTCCCAGCTGGGTCAGTTGGCATTTCTGTGTGGAGTTTGCATGTTCTCCCCGTGTTCGTGTGGGGAGCCCCGGGCGCTCCGGTTACCCCCACAGTCCAAAGGCATGTGCTATAGGTGATTTGGGTAAACAAAATTGGCCGTAGTGTATGAGTGTGTGTGTGTGAATGCGAGAGTGTATGCGTGTTTCCCAGTACTGGGTTGCGGCTGGAAGAGCATCCGCTGCGCTAGTCATATGCCGAAATAGTTGAATAGTCATTCCGCTGTGGTGACCCCTGATATATAAGGGACTAAGCCGAAGGAAAATGACTGAATGAATGAATTCTAAATATGTAATGTAGTTTTTATTTCTTAAAACAATCATCTCAATAAGGTATGCATTTTCAGAAGTAAACAATAGGCACCCAGTGCTCATAAAGTTGATTGAATGAACTGAAAATCACTTTTGTACATTTACAACACACGAAGTGCAACTCAATAATAGTAAGTGTGTTTAATGTCCGTTTACAGCCTCCTTCTCTTTTATTCCCCCCATTCCTCTATTTAATTCACTTAGTCATTCACTGATTAAAACCATTATTAACATGACAAAAGCCAACTGATTTGTATGGGCCTCTCCATCTGTTTAGAATCCTCTGTCCAGGTTAAATAAACACATAAAAATTTATCATTGCATTAAAAATTTTCTGGGTGATTAATTTCATTGCAGGTCCTTAAAACAGAACATGAACTGAACCAAGAGAGGACCAAAGAAAGAGAAGACTGCTTTGCTCGCATGAGAGATGAATGCCAAAATTCAAAACTCACTTGGGAAAAAGAGGTGAGGGCAAGTGCTAGAGAAGCAACACTGTTCTGATAAAAAAAGATTTAAAAACAGATGATAATCAGTTTATTTGTTACAACAAGATATGCGATTAATTAGACATGTCTCTTTTTTATTAAACTGTAATATTTCTTTACAAAAATTACTTATGGTTCTTTTACACAGATTCTGCGATTGCAAATGTCAATGAAAGCAGATCAAGAAGAGCTAATAACTGTAAAAGAGGCATATAAGCAACTCCAGGAAGAGCACAAACATCTGTCTGTAGCTGATCTTCATAAACCTCTAGACATCCATAACTCTGAGGTAAAATGATCACTTATAAACACAGAACCAGTGTAATAAGTTTGTGGATCAGACATTGATTAATAGCTCTCACTGTTTTAGAAAAAAGGACAAGTGTGATTTAATTATGATCTTTCATTACAGATTGCCCTGAAAAATCAAGAAAATTCTCTTAGTACAACATCTAATAAGATTAACCTTGTGAAGGTGAGCAGTCTTCACACAGATCTTAAGGAGAGTCATATTAGTCCTCATGATAACTCTGAACCAACGTGTCATCCTGATAAAGACGTTCCAGGTAAGAAAGGATGCAAATTGCTTTCTCCGGCCAAGCTTGGCTCCGCTATAACTAATAATTTCATACAGAATGAAGTGCAGGGAGGTGGATACTGGAGTCTCTTTATCAAGAAAGCTTACCTGTACTTCTCATTTTTCTCTCATAATGATGCATGCTTTTCATTTCCTCACACAGAAGAGTCTCAGAAGGCTAGAAAAGATGTCTGCTTTCATTACGACAACACAAAAAGGGTACCTGTACTCTCACAAAGGATTGCGTCTGATAACATTGCGAGACCTGAAGATGTCAGTCCCATGACGAATCATCTGTCAGAGTTGTGTGGTGAAACAAATATGGGTGTCAGTGAAAGTGAGCCAGCCTGCAGTGCAGTTGATAAAAGATGCCCTTCAATCCCAACTCAAAGTGACACAGACAGTTGTCTCACTGAGCTATCAGGGCCTGAAACCAGGTCTGTTTACGACATAGACGGAGACCCTTTGGCTTTGGAACTGAAAGATAGGCCGCTGTTGAGGAATCTGTGTACTTCTGAAGTGACTGAACGCCAGACATCAGATAAACACGCGGACAGCCAGGGATATGCTACATCTCAGTCCAAGAAATTCAAAGACCACCAGACTACTGTACCTGGATTTCTAGACTGTGCATCACAAAAGGAAAGTCAAACAACTTCTGAAAGACTTTCAGAAGACAAAACTGAAAATGCAGATACACAGAGGACAGCGGAGTTCTATGATAAAAGGACCCTTACAGATGGACTGATTGCCACCCAGCCACATCCATGCAACAGGACTCACCACGAGGAGCATGAAACCAAACCTGAGAGTCCCACATATTTAGATACACAACACAATTCTAAAGAGTTCTCACCATCTGAAAAGATCCATGAAGCTTCACAAAGTCTAGTTTCCCAAGTGTATGGCTCAAAAGAAACAAGCCTTCATGAGCTGAAATCTGAACAGTTGCCTCTAGTTAATCGCACTGTTTTAGTGAACTCTGTGGAAGTCATTTTTAAAAATGATGATCAGAAAAATAATGTGACTTCTGATTCAGAACCAGTGAAACCTCAACAGACTGAACTGGGAGGTTCCAAGACCACAAACTCAAATCAAGATCCTCCCTCTCCTGGGTCTACAATGGTAAAAGTCCAATCAGATGTTGACCAAAAAAACATTTCGGTGGTAGATACTTCCAACCATCCTGGAGATCCAAGATATCAGTTGTCCTTTCCATTATACCCTCTTGTTGATCAGACCACTTTAGTGACCTCAGTCAACACAAAAGACTGCATTTTTGAAAACAGTCAAAAAGATGATGGGATTTCAGATTCAGAACCTCTGATACCACAACAGTCTGAACTAGGAGCTTCATCTGAAGATTCTAAGACCACGTACACAAACCAAGATCCTTTCTCTCTTGGGTCTTCAATAGTAAATGACCAATCAGATGCTGACAATAAGAAAATTTCCATAGTAGATACTTCCAACCATCCTGGAGATCAAAGATATCAGTCGTCCTTTCAATTGGAGCCTCTTGTTAATCAGACCATATCAGTGACTTCAGTCAACCCAAAAGAAGTTGTATTTGAAAATGGTCAAAATGATGATGGGATTTCTGATTCACAACCATTGAAAACTCAACAGTCGGAACTTGGAATTTCTGCTGAAGAGCCTAAGACCACAAGCCCAGATCAAGATAATTCTCATGGACCTACAACAGCAAAAAAACAATCGGATGTTTACCAGAAAGACATTTCAGTCTCAGCTACTTCAAACCATCTTGAAAACAGAAAGTCACAGTCATCTTTTGCATTGGACACTCTTTTTGATCACACCACTTCAGTGACCTCAATCAACACATTGGACGTCATATTTGAAAATGCTCAAAAATATGTTGGAATTTCTGATTCAGAACTACTGAAACCTCAACAAAGTGTACTAGGGGTTTCTCCTGAAGATCCGAAGACATCAGTGCCAGATCACCAAGACCTTTCTTCTTCTGTTTTTTCAACAGTAAAAGTCCAATCAGATGTTGACCAGAAGCACATTTCAGAGATAGATGCTTCAAACCATCTTGAAAATAGAAACTCTCATTCATCCTTTGCATGGGACACTCTTGTTGATCATACCACTTTAGTGACCTCAATCAACAGAGTGAATGTTATATTGGAAAATGATCAAAGAGATGTTAAAATTTCAGATTCAAAACTACTGAAACCTCAACAAACTGAACCAGGAGTTTCTTCTGAAGACACCAAGTTCAGAAACCCAGACCAATTTTCTTCTTCTCTTGGACCTACAATGGTAAAAGTCCAATCAGGTGTTGAACAAAAGAGCATTTCAGTGGTAGACACTTCAAACTATATCAGAAATAAAACGTCTCAGTCGTCTTTTGCATGGAACACTTTTGTTGATCACACCACTGCAGTGGCCAGAGTCGACACAATGAAAGTGATGTTTGAAAATGGCCAAAAGGATGACAGGGTTTCTTCTTTAAAACCATTGAAAGCTCAACAGACTGAACTAAGAAGTTCTCCTGAAGAACCCAAGACCATACAACCAAACCGAGATCCTTCTTTTCCTCTATTTTCAACAGCAAAAGACCAATCAGATGTTTCCCAGATGTACAATTCAGAAGTATACACTATAAACCACCCTGAAAATAGAAGACGTCAGTCATCGTTTGCATGGGACACATTTATGAAAGGAAACAGGAAGCCACCTCAGATATCCTCAAGACCTGAGCTTTGGCCATCTGGATTTCACAAGAATGTTTCTCAATATTGTGCTCCCCTTTTTACGAAGGATAAACTAGCAAACATAGGCATGTATTGTCATTTAAGTATAAGAATTAATATCCAACCTATCCAAGAATTAATATCCAACATAGATGCATTTTAATTTAAAATCCTGTTTTTACAGCCCTAACGAAGACTCATGATAGAATGGACACTTCAAGCAAGTGTCTCCACCAAAAAAGTGACACTCAAGGAGAGTGGAATGCAATCAAGCAGTCTTTTCCTGAAATGTTAATGGAGAAAGTAAGTTTCCAAACACAGGCCAGTGAAGAATCTAGTGAGTTAACGTGAGAGGCATGCGCTGCTGCACACGCTGAGTGCTTAAAGACGACTTCCATTCCCAGAAGTATTTCGGCAGGGTGAAATGGCAGCATTTTTCTCAATTAAACGTTGATAGAAAACAGCAGGACAAAAGTCTCTGAATATAAATCACAGAGATGCAGCCCAACTCCAAAGGGAGCTAAAAGGCTAAAATGGAATAAACCAGAGATCGTTTTGTTTTCACCAACATGGTTATATCCGGTTTCATCTAGATTATTATTATTTTATTTTTTTTGACTACTTAAATGAAATCAATCAAAACGGAAGCTTTTTACTTTCTTTTTTAAATGTTAAGTCAAATACTCTAAGCAAGGATTAGCATTAAGCATTAGCATTAAGTAAACAGCAATTTTTAAACAACATTACTTAATATAAGAACATAATTCATTTAATAATTTTCCTTCGGCTTAGTCCCTTTATTTATCAGGGGTCGTCACAGCGGAATGAACTGCCAACTTATCCAGCATATGTTTTACAGAGCGGATGCCCTTCCAGCTGCAACTCAGTACTGGGAAACACCCATACACACTCTTCACACACATACACTACGGCCAGTTTAGTTTATTCAATTCACCTATAGCGCATGTCTTTGGACTGGAGGAAACCAGAGCACATAGAGGAAACGCATGCGAACACGGGGAGATGCACATGCAAACTCCACACAGAAATGCCAACTGACCCAGCCGGGGCTCGAACCAGCGACCTTCTTGCTGTGAGGCAACAGTGCTAGCCACCGTGCCGCCCCAATATGAATATCATATTTATTAAACATTTTGAAGCTCAGATCTAGTGTATTTTTTATTTAGCTTAACTGAAGAGAGTCTAATGTAAACACTAGACAAATTGGTGGTTAGGCTTGAAAAATATGAGCCAAAGTTCTTAAGAAATAGCATGATTGTATTTTTTTATTTTAAAGTATATTAGTTTATTTTAAGAATTAGGATTATTATTTTAAGAAAGAAACAAGTTCTGAAGTATATCATTTAGAAATTCATTAAATTATTTAGTAAATAAATACATTAAAAATACATGCAAAAGTTCTAGAGAATCTGTCAGTAAATTTGATCATTTTGAAACACACATCAGTTTAAACAGATAATATCTACTCTCTCTCTATATATATATAATTACTGCAATTTTATTAAAATACTTTAAACAGTTTAATTAATTTAAATGAATAAACACCAATAAATAAATGCAAAGGTTCTTGTGAAACAATGACAATGTATTTAAATGTATTTATCCTTTTATTAAAACCTATTATCATGTTAAACAACCATCAAGTTTTGAAGTATATAAACTATAAAAAAAAAATAGCCTATCACTAATTTGTTATCTATGTACATTTATTAATGTATCCATTAATGTATTCGGTTTTGCAATTTAAAAATAATTTACATAATGAAGTAAATGAATGTAAATATTATTCATTCATCTATCTTTGAAACACTGTCATCATCACTGTGATGGATCCTAGTTCAAACTAGTTGGGTTTCACTTTTCTTTACCATTAATGCTTCCATCAAAATGAAAACCCTGAGTGTCATGGCACTTTTATGACTGCTTTTATTTTTCCTGCAGGAGAATCCAGTTCACATCTCCTACAGCTCAACTCGGAGCAGCAGTCCAGCCTCTTCTTCTATGGGTAATGAGCTGCGACAAGACTGCACTCCTACTGTCCCTCCTCCCAAACTACAGAGCCTGGACAAACAGGCCCGGCCTATGACATCCAGCTCTGAAGGAAAAGACGAACGGAAACAATCTGACATAATGGCCCAGATTGCAAAAATCCAGGAATTTATGTCATCTGAAGGTTTGATACCCCAAAAAAGGCGCAAAATTGATTGAGATGCATTAGGAACAGCAAGTTTTGAAGTATATAACAGAAAAATACTTTATAAACTGTATAATTAAATACAACAAATACATGCAAAAAGTTCTTAAAAAAACAGCCTATCACTAATTTGTTATCTGTGTACATTTGAAGAGTTCAGATGCAAAAACCTGCCATCTGGAATTTTCTTCTACAATGAGCATTTTTCTCAGCCTCTTATATTTGTATTCAGTTATTTCATGTTAAAGGCAATGAAAGTAGCATATTCTTTGTCATAAAAGTCAAATTACTGAACCTACACATAAGAAGCTTGAAAAAAATGCTAATTTTAGGAGTAAATTTTAGACGGCACTTAGAGGTTTGTGCATCTGAACTTTTCATTTATCAATGTATCCAGTTCTTTTACTATGGATTATCGTTTTTAGCAAACTGTACGTTTTGAAGTATATAATACATTGAATAATATAGTAATTGAGGAAAATACTCGTAAAAGTTCTTGAAAAATAGCATGTCAATATTTATTTTTCAATTTATATGTATTAATTTATCCAGTTTTGTTACTAAGGATTATCATTTTAAGCAAACACAGCAAGTTAAAATAAATGAAAAAAAAAAAACCTAATAATATTAAAAAGAAAAAGAAAAGAAAAAGAAATACATAAAAGATACATGCAAAAGTTCTTGAAAAACAGCATGTCAATATTTTTATTTATTTAAATGTATTTATTAATCCAGTTTATTACTAAGGGTTTTCAATTTAAGCAAATACAGCAAGCTAAAATAAATGTAAAAAAACAAAACTAAAAACTAATAATATTAAAAAGACAAGAAAAATAAATACATTAAAGATATATGCAAAAGTTTCTGAAATTCAGCATGTCAATATATTTTTTCTTTAAATGTATTCATTAATTCTGTTTATTACTAAGGATTATCAATTTAAGCCAACACAGCAAGTTAAAATAAATGTAAAAAAACTAATAATATTAAAAAGAAAATAAAAAAAAATACATAAAAGATACATGCAAACGTTCTTGAAAATCAGCATGTCTCATAATTAAAATAATATTTAAATAATTAAAATGTATTCATTAATCCAGTTTATTACTAAGGATTATCAATTTAAGAAAACACAGCAAGTTAAAATAAATGTAAAAAACCCTAAAAACTAATAATATTAAAAAGAAAAGAAAAAAACAGAAGATACATGCAAAAGTTCTTGAAAATCAGCATGTCATTATTTTTTCTATTTAAATGTATTCATCAATCCAGTTTTGTTACTAAGGATTGTAATCGTAAGCAAACACAGCAAGTTTTTAATTAAAAGCAAGTATCTAATTAAACAAATATATATAAATGCACACGTAAAACGTCTTGAAAGATAGACATGTCACATTTTTATAATCTATTTAAATGCATTAATTTATATTATTCTGAATCACAATGTGAAGTTTTTTAATCTAATACATGTATTAATTTATCTAGTTTTGTCACCAAGGATTATCGTTTTAAGCAATTAATGCAAGTTTTAAAGTATATCATTAAAATAAATGTAATGATGTGCATTAGAAATGTTTTTACAGTTCTCAGAGTTATTTCCAATCTTCCACATATGATATTTGTCACTGTATTTCCCAAATAATTTACCTGAATAAATGTTGACAGACTTTCTCAAAAGGGTCAGATGTTTGCATCATGTTAACCTATCACTAAACAAGGTAAGTGCTACACATAAACCCTGTTAATTACGCTACACAAGCTAATTAACACTCATTACTCCCAGGCTAGCATGCTCATTCCTCAGAGGGCATTTAATGGGCAAACATTGCTCATTTACATTTGGTACACAAACTGTGGCCAACTATAACTTGGGGTAATTAAAATACACAAGTAACGGAAATCAATTAACACATATCAAGCCAAATTAACATTTGCTAATTAGTCTCCCATTAAGTTTATGTCCTTGGTAAGTAGGCTGTGGGGATCGTGTGGACATGTGTCAGGGCGATTCAAATGACAAAATAAAATGTGCTGCATATGGCGACACTGGAAAGCAGATACTTGCCCTTATGACAAAGAATTGTGCTTAATTGCAGCAAATGTGTACTTTTATTGTGCTTTGAGTCTTAAAAGCACACTTTCTATATATTTTGGACATTATAAGACGCTTATGTGTACTTTGATGAAACATTTGTAAAAAAATAAAATAAAAAGTAATTTATTTTTATTTCAATGTGCAATTATTGTTAAGTTTTTAGTCAATGCATATTATCCCCTAATAGTAAAAAAAAAACTAAATTATTAAGATTTAACCTAAAAATGGACATAATGGAGTTACAGATTATAAATTTTTTGAAACTGTTGAATAATATGCTTTCAATCTACATTTTAGAATTTGTATTATTATTTGATTGTCGAAAATTAGGGCAAAATTACCATCTTTATAGTGTTGTAAAAAATGATTAGCATTTAAATTAATTATAATGCAAATATAAATTAAATTAAGCTAAAATACATTTAATTAATATACATTTATATTTAGATTATTTATTAAAATGCATTAAAATAGATTTTAAGATAGATTAAATAGATTTTTGATGTATTAAATTTCAACTTGATTAGTAGAAACACTGTAATTACAAATATATTTAAAGTTATGTATTTTATTTATATAATTAAGATATTTAATTCCCACTTAAGTGTGTTCTTTTAAACTATATAATTTGCATAATAAGTACACTTTATAAGTCATATTGAAGTGCACTTCTTTTTCACAAGAGTTAATACAAACACACACACACACACAAATTAAATATATATATATATATATATATACCATCTCAGATATCATCTCTTGATACTTTTTTCTTGCATTTATCTTAAAGCATTAAACTGGTTTAAGCTAATATAATGCTACTTATGATAGTCTATGCGGTTATGTTTAATATGCTATATTTTAGAAAAATAAAGCAGACGAGTTTCTATCTCGAATTAAGCACTTTTAAGAGCCTCAGAAAAACAGTACTAAAAATCATCCAGCAGAAAACAAATGCACACCTCCAAGGTCCCTCAGAGGTTCACCTTAATACACTTACTCATTATTAATATGTCAAAATGTTAATGTCCTCATAAAGAAGTCTTATGCGTTCCAGCCACTGTGCCAGCAGTACTGACCCTTATCCTTCAAGGGAGTGGGCAATATGAAGAGCGTAATTTTAATACACACACTGAATTATGAAGTGGCAGTGCTTTGAAACAGTCAATTACACTTGAGCGCGGGAGGACCCTAGTGTTAATTACTAGTCGGTTTTATATAGTGTGTAAATACAGAGCCTGCTGACATTCACATTCCATCACCGTGTCCTGACTGCCACAGCAAATTAGCCAGACCCGTTTGTGTGTGTTGTGATGTGTGTGTGTGTGTGTGCCATGTTCATTTAACTTCAGAAGAGCATTCAGTCCACTTCTGATTATGAGGGTTGTTTTTGAGTTTAGACCACTATGCTTTGCCTTTTTTTTACCTTTCATAAAATTATAAAGATATTATAATTATAAAAATGTAATGTTCTGGGTCTAGTTTTTAATTTCCTTTTCTTAATTGTTCTGTTGGTTCTTTAAGTTCTATTTTCAAATGTATGTAAAATTGTTATTCCATTGCCAGAATTAATGAATTATTTAAATATTATTTTCAAATAAATATAATAGTAAATCATGTGTAAATCAAGCAATACATACAAAAAATATTTGCGTATTTAAAAAAATATATATATATAATATGTATAAAAAATTCCTGACAATGTTTAATGTCTTGAATTACATTTTGTCAGAAATAAATAGTAACCACACTGATTTAAGACTTATTAATATAAGATGGGAAAAAGTTACAGGAATCACTCATTCATCAGTTGTTGTACAGAATGCTTAAATTGTTAAAAAGAAATAGCAATATACAGGGTTCAAACGGTCATGGAAAACCTGGAAAAGTTTTGGAAAATCTGAAAAACCCACAAAGTTTTGGAAAGTCATGGAAAACAGATATCTGTATACTTAAATATAGGTTAGTTGTCTTTACTACTTTTCTGTCCTTGGCCAATCACATAAGCATTATCTAAATCAATTTTACATAGATATAAGCTAAAACTAAATAGATTGTTGCGTGTTTTACGATATGCTGTAATAAATTTTAACATGTATTGTTTTTTACCATGCATATGTAGATATTGCATGAAACATTAGGTCATGAAAATTTACTTGAAAGTCTTGGAAAAATCATGGAAAAGTCATGGGATTTTAGTAGTAAAAATGTGTATGAACCCTGAATATAAATGGAAGAGTCATTTGTTCAGGAATCAGTACACTGGCTCTATTGATTCACAACAATGGACAGACTTGTTTAAGTAATCAGTGATTCAGGAATTGGCCTATACTGGTCAGATTTGATGCTTTTCAATCATTAAAAATATCTCATAAGAATAAATTATAAGTTGTACACTTCTGCTTTATGTTTTATAATTCTATATGAATTATTTGTTCTGGGGTCAGACTACACTAGTTGCACTCCAAGTTTTTGGTTCTCTGCAATGGACCAATTAATTACAATTAATAGTTCAAGAATCAACATATGTTCTTTTGCAAGTTTTGTGTTTAATTCAATAATAATAATAAAAAACAGCTATAAGACTCATTTGTTCTGGAATCGAATATACTAATTGTGCTGTGTTTGATTCACTAAAAGGAACTAACTTGTTTGGGCATTGGACAACACTGGTTCTTTTTTTTGCCCAATCATTAATAATAACTACTCATTTTAATACACTGTTTGTTTGATTCACAAAAAAGAAGTTATCAGAATCACTTGTTTGGAAATCAAATGTGTGTGTGTGCGCCTTGTATTTATCACATTGTGGGGACCAAATGTCCGCACAATTATAGCAATACCAGATTAATGTGTTTGATTCACAAAAAAGTTATTAGAATTACTTGTCTAGGAATCAAATGTGTGTGTGTGTGTGTGTGTGTGTGTGTGTGTGTGTGTGTGTGTGTGTGCGCGTGTGTGTGTATACCTTGTATTCATCACATTGTGGGAACCAAACGTCCACACAATTATAGCAATACCAATAAATTTTGACTTTGGTCCCAATGAGGAAAACAGCTAATAAGTCATCCAGAATGTACTATTTACAGAATCTAAGTATTTTGAAAATGTAAAATGTAGAATGTTTTCTATGAGGGTTTCATGTAAGGGTTGGGTGATAGAAAATACAGGCTGTACAGTATAAAAATCATTACAGGAAGTCTCCATAAAGATTATTATTTTAAATGCTGTGTCTGTGTGGGGGTTTCCATTGATTTAAAATAACCAGCTCGTAAGAATCATTCATTTGTTAATCAGTTTGAGCTTTACTAAAAAATAATTGACTCATTCGAATCATTTGATCGGGAATCAGAGCACATTGGTTATTCCAACGTGGACAAATAATAAAACATATTTGCAAGCCCCATTCACCAAAAAAAAAAGCAAAGAAAAAGCCAGTGCACCCTTATTCTCCCTCTGTAGCCGTGAATCACCTCTGCTCTGGCCTTCTCATCTTACCTCACATTGAGTCGAGAAGATAATCCCAGCCTGCCCACTACTGTCAAAGGTCAACGCAGTTTAAAGTTCACCATCCACATCATTTATATGGCCTTAAATTAGGCCCAAACGCAAGGCTCTGACTCTTTCTCTCTCTTCCAGCCTGTTGTTAATCATCTCGTCGCACTACGAATCGCAATAGCAATGCTCAGCGGACGGCCGTTTTGATTGAATTATGCCCCTCAAGGACCACCATGGCAGGCCATACGCTTTTAATTCTGAAGAGGTAAGAAGTGATCACAAGGGTACATTCAACTCCCTATACATGGAGTATGTCATCCCTAGCAATACATCTTGCATATTTTGTGCACTAAGCTAATCGTGCATATTAAATTGACTAGAAATGTACTTGCTGTATTAGAATGATTTTAGGTATTGGACAGCATTTTCCCCTATTCATATATCAAGTTCAAATGAATCCTTAATTCATCCAATCAATCATTTATCAGGTCAAACTATACTGTCTGTTAACTGTAAAAAAATGATAAAAATAATTATATGCACATAAGAACCTCTTTTATTCTGAGAATTTGAGCACACTGGTTTAGATTTTTTTCTTTATGATTCACTAAAAAGTGTGGAGTTTGCATGTTCTCACCGTGTTGGCGTGGGTTTCCTCCAGGTGCTCCGGTTTCCCTCACAGTCCAAAGACATGCGGTCAAGTGAATTGAATAAACTAAATTGGCCGTAGTGTATGAGTGTGTGTGTGTGCGTGTGTACGTGTTTTTGTGACATGTCAGGACACAAATCTGTATAATGACATAGGTATGACACAGGTATTACAAAAAGGAGGTGAAATATGAGGACACAGCTGATGTCCTCATTTCTCAAAAAGCTTGTAAATCACACAGAATGAGTTTAATCAGAGAGTAAAGCTGTAAACGGTTTCCTGTGATGGTTGGGTTTAGGGGTAGGGTGGGTTTAGGGCAATACAAAATACGGTTTGTGCTGTATAAAATCAATGGAAACCTATGTAATGTACCCACTTTTCACAAAAACAAACATGTCTGTGTGTGCGTGCGTGCGTGCGTGTGTGTGTGTGTGCGTGTGCATGTGTGTGTGTGAATGTGAGTGTGCATGGGTGTTTCCCAGTGCTGGGTTGCGGCTGGAAGGACATCCACTGCGTAAAACTTATTCTGGAATAGTTCATTTTGCTGTGGCAACCCCTGATAAATAAGGGACTAAGCCGGAGGAAATGAATGAATGAATGATTCACTAAAAAACTACCAACTGATTAGAATTATTCATTCAGGGGTCAAAGTACATTGATTAAATAAAAATATGCTTTTGATTCACTAAAACTAACTCATTTGAATCAATCATTCAGGCATTGATCTAATTCAATAAAATGAATCAATTCATTAGAATCATTTGGTCAGGAGTCAGAATGCACTGGATGAACTTAATGTTTTTGTTTCACTAGAAAGAACGAATGCATTAAAAAAAATCAGGAGTCGGCCTATGATTTAAAAAAAAAAAAAAATTTATTATTAAAAGGATATTTGACCCAAAAAAAGAAAGAAAAAAGAAGACTTAACATTTACTTGCCCTCAATTGGTTCCAAACATGTATGAGTTTTGTATGAGAATTTTTATTTTTATTTTTTTTAACATTGACCTCAATAGTATGAACCAAAATACTACGTCAATGGCTACCAGTTTTCAGCATAATGCAAAACATCTTCTTATGTTATCTTCTTTCAAAGGTTTTTGACAAATGGAGCATAAGTAAATGATGACAGAAGTTTCATGTTTTGGTGAACATCCCTTTAAAAAGAATGATCTCATTAAAAGCAGTAGTTTATGAATTGAAGCACACTGTTTTGTTGTTTGTTTTTGATTCACTATGAAGAACTGACTCAAAAACTCTGGGATTTTTTGGTTCAAACTATTAAAAGGATAGTTGACCCAAAAATAAAAAAATTAAAACATACCATTTACACGCCCTCAATTGTTTCCAAACCTTTAGGAGTTTCTTTTTTCACACAAAATAAATATTTAAAAGAATGTTGGAATACAGTATACTTGACTTCCATAGTATGAAACAAAATACTAAAGTTATTGGTTTACATCATTCTTCAAAATATCTTCTTTTTTCGATATCTAATTTAGACAGTTTTTTTGGCAAATGGAAGATGAGTAAATGATAAAAAAAAATAATAATTGGTGAACTATCCCTTTAAGTATCATCTCGTTAGAATCATTAGTTTATCAAGTCAAACACACTGTTTTTTTCTGTATGTTTTTGATTCACTAAAAACAGATAGATTCAGTGTAGTGTATTCCAGCTGCAAAATGTCCTGTCACAGTTTTCTTTACAATATAAAATAGGCTACTATACTAAATACATAAACTAAAAGATGAGCCGTTTTGTGTGGTAGGGAGCGTTCAGGAACTCCATCTAAACCCACATGCCGTCCTGCATTAGCCATGTCCCTATTGAGGTGTCAGCCCATAAGTCTTGCTCAGTGGGACGTCACAGCCAGATGATGGAGAGCGCTTCTTCACTCCAGGGGATCTTGTAAAACTTTCATGCCCCCAGTCTCCACTCCCAGTCCCGGCCTCCCCTCACGCTAAATCAGAACTAGTGAATGACACGCTGAGATCCATTAGGCTACAAATGGATTTAGTTACTTAAACTAACTTTTAAAGGGTACTACGAGGGTCTTCCTGGTTGTAGTAGTACACTCAGAAAAACTCGTAAAAGTTATGTGATTGTAAAGTTTGGCAGTTTAAACTTGGCTATTAAGTAAGGTGTAGGTGGAATAGAGGGAAAAAAATCATTTAGTAAAAAAAAAATCACAATTTTAAGCATTTGGTGTTACATATTTTTATACAGTACATTTCTTAAAACAAATACTTAAAAAATTTAGTCTGTTAGTGATTACAAATGACTGAAATATGTAATCTTGCACAGTATATTCTGACTACTGACTAATTTATTTATTAATTAATTTTTCCATTTAACTTGTCCCCAAAAAGAGGCTTTATTTACTTTATGAATATTCAAATATTAATCACTAATCTACATTTGGAGTATTCAAAGCTAAATTATATTACATTGTAGAATTCTTGAGACAAAGAAATTAGACAAAGTAAATTATTAATAACTGAATATGAACACATTTGAATAGTTTACTGCGAGTGTGTGAATAATTTGTAATCAAGTAATCCATTAACAAAGTAACT
>CAIGQV010018127.1:5027580-5044469 GCA_903798115.1 Danio jaintianensis | reverse complement strand
TCTCTCTCTCTCTCTCTCTCTCTCTCTCTCTCTCTCTCACACATACTGAATAAAGCACGATTGGCATATCTTGTTTTTATAAACATAGCCTTTCATTTATAGGCATTTTTTTTTTATTAAACCATCAACAAAGTATATAAAAGGATTTGTTTCAACAATTATAATTTTTTAATTGGTTAATGATAATAAAACTGATTTTCCAAACCATCACTATATATTAATAATTTTAGACATATATCAGATTTGGCTGGACTTAAAAAACTCTTAACAGAGTTTATATTTGCATGGCAGCTCCTTTGTCAAATAATAACTGATTTGTTCCCAAAGAAAGCTTTTTTGGCATTTGGCATTCCACATGTTGGATATCTTGTTTACTTTTCTAATAACCAAGCTCCCCCTCAAAGATACACACTCACAGAAAAAAAAGAATATGAAGGAGTGTATTTTGCGTCTGTTTTTTAAACTAGCACAATATAATCTGTAAAACTGTCTGTCAGATTTTCAGCGGGAAATAGAGATGTGTATTTATCCCCTACTGCTAGATTAATGACCGCTGGTTCAACCTTACGACCTGCCAGATTACAGGAAAAATGAGCTCAGAGGTCAGTAGATTCAGATCAGTTCCATTCTGCCCTATTGGTGCCATGGGCTCCAATTTTAGATCATTCCTAAATAAAATCGGAAGCGTTCTTTTTTGCATCTGCGAATATATTTTATGACTTCCTCGAAGCCAGACTGTGTCTCTGGGCCGTAGTGAGGACATTCACCTTTCGCATGCTCTTTAAACTAAAAGTAAACATACGATGCTTCGTTTGAGATTTTCTTTTTAATAAAGAATGCGTCCATCCGAATGTGTTTAGTTGACGGTAAATAGATAATGAGTTCTTACGCAAAATGTCAGAAACGCGTTACGGTTGCATCATTAATTATCAAATGAGGAATGCGCAGGCCTTTTCATCTTAATCTAGAAAGCAAGGGCCACAGCACAGCAGGAATTCAGATGATTTAGCTGGCTTTGACTTAATCAGTCTTAGGAGCATTACAATGGCAGTGCACAATGATGGATCACTTTCTGGTCTCTGAGGAGTGTTTATGTAGTGTGCTTTCACTGACTCGCTCACCCTGCTGACCGGCTAAGAGAAAACGAATAAGTTGGATAGAGTTGAGGAGTTCCTTGTGGAAGTAAAGCATAAAAAAAGATAACAGTGAGATTAAGTTTAAAATAAGAAAGTCACATTGTGTAGTATAAAGTTGCAATTGCATGATATAAAGCCACAGTTGTGAGAAAGTCGTAACTGCAAAATACAGTGTCAAATTATGAGATGTAAAACTGAAATTTGAAGAAATAGATAGTCATAACTGCAAGGCGTTAAACTTTACAGTTGTGTTTCTGAGAAAAAAAAGTTGTATTTGCAAGTTAAAGTCATAAATGTAAGATGATGTCAGATTGTAAGTTAAAAATGAACAATTCAGAAGTCTACAAGATATGATGCCAAATTGTGAGGTATAAAGTTGCAGTTCTAAAGAAAAATGTCACAATTGTGAGACAGTCTTGACTGCAAGATGAAGTTGCAAGACAATGTTAAGCTGACTACAAAAGTCTGATAGATGTAACAACTTAAAAGATATATTTTCAACTGAGTCAAAATTAGAATTCTAAGGAAAAAAGTTGCTATTGATAGATAGTCAAATGTCAGTTTTAAAGTCGAAATTAGAGGAAAGACGTCGCAGTTGCTAAATAATTAAGAGAAAATTCAACAAACATAACATAACAAAATTTAACACTACATAACTGCAATATAATGCCAAATTGTGAATTATTATTCACCTTTATGAGAAAAGAAGTCACAATTGTGAGATATAATGTCAAATAGTGAATTATGAAGTAGTATTTCTAAAAGAAAGAATTCCAAGATTGTTTCAAATCAGCCTGATCTCACGAGAAAACGTAACTATTTTACGTTTTGTCAGTTTAGTGGCTAATTCATACGAATTTGTATGAGTTCAGTACGATTATTAAAAGGAAGCGTAGCACCAAACCCCACCCCTAAACTCAACAGTCATTGGGGGATAAGCAAATCATACTAAATTGTACAAATGAGATCATACAATTTCATACGAATTAGCCTCTAAATGAAAAGTTATGAATTGCCGTTAGATAGTGTTGGTCAAATTGAGTTATAAATTCACAATTCTATGGGATATCTTCAAGATATGACATGAAAATGTGAATTATAACAACATTTGGTGAAGTCATAATTGAGAGTTTAGAACATTATAAAGCAATTTGAGGTGACACAGTCGCCTCACAGCAAGAAGGTCGCTGGTTCGAGTCCCGGCTGGGTCAGTTGGCATTTTTGTGTGGAGTTTGCATGTTCTCCTCTTGTTTGCGTGGGTTTCCTCCGGGTGTTCCAGTTTCCCCCACAGTCCAAAGGCATGCAGTATAGGTGGATTGAACAAATTAAATTGGCCGTAGTGTATGTGTGTGAATGAGTGTGTATGGATGTTTCCCAGTATTGGGTTACAGCTGGATAGGCATCCGCTGTATAAAACAAAAGTTGGTGGTTCATTCCGCTGTGGCGACCCCGGATGAATTAAGGGACTAAGCCAAAGGAAAATGAAGGAATGAATAAAGCAATTTGAAAGATTTTACTGCTAAATTTTTACAAAATTTGAATTTCCAAGCAAAGTAGATGAAACTCCCATGACGCAGCAATTATGTCAACAAAGTATACAAATGAAGTCACCACTGTGAATTCTAAAACTGCAATCGTAACATAAAAATAACCATCCTGCGAACGAAAAGTCAAAATTGCAACAGTTACGAGAAACAAATTGGAATTGGAAAATACGAGCTGTAGGAGAACTTGGATATTATCTGTTGTTTTACACACTTTGGTTTTATTGCTAATTGGAGTGCAAGTCTTCAGCAAAATGATAACACAGAAAACAGTCTTCCCTGCGGAAAGCCCCTTATCCTGACCAGCCCATGAACCCGTATGCAGTCAGAGACATCTCTCTTCAAGTAACTGTACTCTTGTAAGTTTGTTGCCAAATGATCTGGCATGAAAGGATTCGCTAGCGTCTCCATGCCAAACTAGCATTTTTAATTGCTGAACCATAAAAACGATCTTACGTGTTGTGGACTGTGCAGATACAGAACAGAATGTCTCCTCAAATAATGCTTAGACAGTAGCACGTAGTCCACAGCATGCCTTACCACCGAAAACAAGCAGTACACAAACAAACTGCGGACAGATAATGGCTATCTAGCTGAGTCATGGATCCAAAAACATCACGACGGCGACCGCAAGCAAAACAAGACACTCAACAACCTTGTGTCCTTGTACATACACGCGCTTTTGACTTGTTATCGAACCGATCTATCCTCAGCATTTATTATTTCCAGATCTAATGCCTTTTCTGCAGTTCAGCACTCATGATCTGGCTCAAGATAAGCACTTTGTAGTGATTTGTAGACGTGGTATTCGATTCCTACTAAACCGATGCCGTGGCGCTCAAACATAGAGATACTATCTTTGAAGAAATGTCCCGACATAATTTCTCCTCTCTCCTGGAGCCCGGCCAGCCTCTGTAAAGTTTTCTCTCCCCATAAACTTAAGTGGAGACTGAAAAATTTCATCTCCCGAGATTGATGGTGTGTGCTTAGGATATAGACCTCTCAGCTTTTATTAAACAAGGAGCCCTTTCTCCATAAGTGTTCCATTGTGTGCTATTTGTAGAGCGAAAGCCTTCCCGATGTCTCCCATCCAAAACTATCACCATGCGTTTAGAACAATAGTATGTATAGCGCGTAATGTATAAGAGCAATAGATAACGGCGCCTTGACAGAATGATGTGTAAGTCAGAGGGGTTCGTGCATTTGTTAAAACCCCTCAGACTTCTAATTAAATCAAAGGTTTGATGTTTTTCTGCTCTCTTGCCACATGTTCAAGGTTGTTCCAGCACAAACATACCAAAATGAATTAATTAATGGCCTTGCAGCTGGCGGTACCACTCCGGCTGATACCCTCGCTGTGTGTTTAGGTAACGTTGGATGATTTCCCGCATCCGTTTAAATGCTGCATTTCTCTGTGTTCGTTTGGGGGGGTTTGAAGGCAAGCCAGTGTTTTAAATACTTCTCTGACGATTCTCAGCCTTTGCCTTATCAGCAGTTTGCCAGAAATCCACAACCACCTGCATGTTATTTTAACAGCATCTCGTAACGACTCAAGCGCAAACAAGGCCAAAAGTCACAGTTCCGGGAATAATTTTGCTCTTGACATGCAAAATATGCTTAAAGTACCCCTTATCATGCTTTTTCAAATATTACCTTTTATGCATGTGTAATGTAGCTGCAATGTTTTAATGTTCAAAATGCACTAGAAATAAAAAAATAAAAAAGTTTCTCTATGACTCATGAAACGAGTCATCAGATATTCCAATTTCACTTCTGTAACCTTGTCGACCTTGTAGGTTGTAGGTTCGCAAACAACCACTGTTTTGATCACCAAACATTTTAGCTTGTTTGCGTTGTCAACAAAATAAATGGTTAAAAATAAAAATACTGTCTGTGTTATATTTTAAAAAATAGAATAAAAATGCCAGTCACTATAGCAACTGATTTCCCCTCTGCTATGTTTAAAGGGCATGGACGCTCATCTTGGTTAGTTGAATATCAAAATTGTTTTAGATTTTCCTAGTCGTAAATGCAAGTCATTTCATGTCCAATTTCCAACTTAAAAATTTGTATAAGTTGTGATAATTCTATGGGCGGCATGATGGCTCAATGGTTAGCACTGTTGCCTCACAGCAAGAAGGTCGCTGGTTCAAGTCCCGGCTGGGCCAGTTGGCGTTTCTGTGTGGAGTTTGCATGTTCTCCTCGTGTTCGCGTGGGTTTCCTCCAGGTGCTCCAGTTTCCCCCGCAGTCCAAAGACATGCGCTATAGGTGAATTGGATGAACTAAATTGCCCGTAGTGTATGAGTGTGTCTGAATGCGAGAGTGTATGGGTGTTTCCCAGTACTGGGTTGCAGCTGGAAGGGCATTCGCTGCGTAAAACCTACGCCGGAAAAGTTGGTGGTTTATTCTGCTGGGGCGACCCCTGATAAATAAAGGGACTAAGCTGAAGGAAAATGAATGAATGAACGATGTCATAATTCTTGTAGCACATGAAGGTTACTGCCCACTTGTTTACATATTTCAATTAGCACATAAAATAAATGGACTTGTGGAATTTGCTTACAATTTCTAAGTGAAAAATGTTTAAAAGTAAATCTCACATCATTGACTGTTTGAATGTTAAGTCAAGCCTAACCACCATTTTGTCTAGTCTTTAAAATACAGTAGACTCTCTTCGATTAAGCTAAATTAAACATTTTGATAAATAATGAACATACACTACATCTGAGTTCCAAAATGTTTAATAAAGGTGACATTCATATTGTGGCGAAAGCTTTAACGCGAAATAATCTCTAAAATATTTTTCCTTTTCAGGTTGGAACGCTTGCGGATGAACGCCATGTAAATGGTGCAGTTTACAACTGCATGCATACATTTAAAACAGTCTAGACTTGCGTACTTCCACTGAAATGATGGAGTTGGGACTCCCACAGCCACCTGTGCAGCAGTGTTTTTGGTACTTTGCACGTGGCATTTGGGTCAACCGACCACACTTTTATGAATGCTATCAGCAGATAAAAGCCACGGGAGTGACTGAGGCCTTTTTTGCCACCAGACAAAAGCGCTCTTTATTTCCCCCTCAATATCACTGACTTTACTATCCTCCCTGTCTGTTTATGACAGACTTTGTGTATCAAAAATTCTAAGTTCACAAGCAGAGAACCTGTGAGTGTGAGAAAACGGCATAAACAGTGGAGCATTGTTTTCAAGCAGACAAAAAGAATTCACGTCCAAAGATGTAATGTTGCAATTTGCCAAAGCCCAATTCTGATAAGGACAACGTGATTCATTTCACCACACATCTGTGGTGAACAGAGCTTTTATTTATTTGACAAAGATAGTGTGTTCTCTGTCAGCTTTGACATCCGTTACATTTGTCGTCCATGGTCTTCGGACCTGTCCGTTTCATTACTTATGACTTTAATCACAAGTCTTCTCATGTTTACAATAAATCGTCGCTTCAAGTGGAATCTGTTAGCTCAAGACTCCACAAGCATACTCAAACCTTGGTGTCCTTTGTCATGGGTGAGCAGTAACATTTCTCATTTCCTTTAAACACTCTCGGAGGACTCCAAGAAAGATTCATCAAACGAGTGGAAATCATCTGGGGCCATCAATTAGTCTGCTGTACAAATGAAGTCGGTAGAGGTTCTACCTTGAAGTCAGATCTCTTTGATGCAATAGCGTGCTTTGGAAAAACAAAATATTTTCAGGGTCACTTGGACCGCTGTGTTTTTCTTGAGCCTTTGGAGTACTTGGGTAAAAGTCGGCTAGGTTTTATTTTAAGATAATTTGTTGTTTGTTAAGTGGAAAAATGCATTTGAATGGTCAGGGGAGCCATACTTTTTCTCCGCTGTTGTTTCAGAAATGCGGTGTTAGACATCTACAGAATTTCTCCGACCCCTCATGGGAGCCCGGAAAAAAAACGTTTTTTCATCGCAGAAATAGCAAAGAGTGGGTGTTGTGTGTGTGTGAACAATGGAGTTCAGCAAAGAAGATGAGGTGAGACCTAGTGCTAACCGAGGCTCATTTTTATTATTATTTGCTCAGTATAGTGCTGCATTTGGCCTAATTGAAGCCAAATATTTGTACATTTTTCATCTAGCTTGTGTGTATTCTCCCACTAATTTTGGTTTCAACATGTTAGTGCCAGGAACACAGTGCAGGATGAAGTACACAAATCATGTACTGTAGTACCTAATGAAATATTACTAATGTATTTAAGCATTACAATCTGCTCAAAAGGCAGAATGTCCCAGACACAAACATAAAGTGGTACATCTAATTGTGCTGTACTGACTGTCAATCCATTGAATATGCAAGGATCATATTTTGAATATAACAAACATCTCAGTTGTTTCCTGAAGATTCACTCTCCATGAATCATGTACTGCATGTTCGCTTGGATATTTTGCTCACATTCTTGATTTATTGAAGTCACAGATCACAAGCTGTAGTTCCAACCACACATTTTTGCGAATGTTCATTGGAAATGTGCGATCAGAATGCAGAGAATCATCAAACTGTGAACATTGTTGGATACTAATGATGGTTTTGGGAAATGGACTCATGGTTTGGAACAACACAACAATTCCATGCATTAGGAGTAACAAAGAAAAAAAAAAACACTCCAAATAATGATCACAAATCCTTTATGAGAGTAGATTGGTAACTTCCATCTCTCCTTTACTTTGGATCTCTGCCTGCTGGTGCTGCCAAAGAGCTAGTTTAATCCAAGCCGTTACTCCAAAGCACTACAGCTTGATGACAAGATAAAGGACTTTGACACAGTGACTTCTGCTGACATGACAGACTTTTTCTTTTCCTTGCTCTCCTCTTCCCCGAGTTGAAGAGTTGAATCCTGGGTCAGCAGCTTTCAGCAGAACCCCAGACTACAATTCCAGATGGTGAAGTAGGACCAGATCTCAGCTCATCAATTTAATGAGAGCTGCCTCTGCTTAGCCACGTCCTGCTCCTTGGCCAACACTTCCGGCTACGCTGAGGCCTAAACGTTTGACAAATAAAGACGGATCTCAGTTAATTGGATAAGGGATGTCCTTCGTGTACGAAAGTGGCAGCGTAATGTGATGCTGATCCAGCGGTTTTCCTGACCTCCTGAGATCACAGTGACTGAAATGTCATATTTTTGCACTTGCGATGGAAAAAAAGAGACAGGAGGAAGTGATTGTTTATATTTAATGAAACAATTTATTGATTTTGTTATAGTCTACATGAATATGTTGACTGTTTTCTGCTCTACACAGTGCAGAGTTTATAAGACAATGACCTCTTAGATTTGGCGTTGCCTGGTAATGTTTGTGGATATGTTGCTATGAAAGCAAATTGACTTGCAAGACTAGAAGCAGAGAAGATAACCTTTGCAGGCCTCATACATCAAAACAAAGAAACTTTCAAGGAAAGATAACACACCAGCCAACAGTACTGTATATTGCATACAAAACTTTAAATGAATGGAAATTAAAAATGTGCGTAAAATCACAAATTGTACATAGAAATTAATGCACATAATTGAGAGATTTTTATATTTTAAGATGATGATCATAAAAAAATTAAGTTGCAAACATTTTACTTTATAAATACCTTAAAGTACAACAACTAAAAATAACTTTCCCAGGAAATTGTGATTTTTGCTCTCTTGAACACAAACTTTGTTGCTTTCTTGGCAAATTGTTTTTTACAATATTCAAAATGTTCATACTTTAACGTTGAAACTTTAAATGTAAACTAGTTATTGTCACCAAGGAATCAAATATTTCTGTAGACCGAACAACAATCAACAATTTGGTGAAATTTTCGGAACGAGTGTCTCTAAACAATTAACTTACTAAAACCGAAAGTAATTGATGTCGCAAAAGTTAGGTCGATGCTGAAACACCAAGGCTATTTTAGACAGTAGAATAGCGCTTATAAAATTGATGAATCGTTGCTTATGTTTTCTTTATCCTACATTCGAAAATAAGTAAATATGAGTAAATAAAATATGTATTTACTGTAGTCCAGCTAATAATTCTTCTATACTCCGTCCACCAATATTTGGCTGTCAGTGACTTTATTTTCTTGTTCTTTTACTACAAATTATCTGATTGTCAGTACTTTACAACCTTTATCCATAATTCTCACTCTCATTCTAAATACAATATAATGATGTATTTAAAATACATCATTATATTGTTTCATCTTGGCCCATAAAAGTGTCTGGATGTCGGGCGTGTGTTGTCACACCATATTTTTCGAACCACTGTGGAACTAAAATCTCCGTCACTGTCTATTATTGTTGTTGCAAGTATTCTGCAAATGGTTATGAATGTCCGTGGGCCCTGGTTAAAAGTTAAAGCGAAAAATTGACTAAGTGCTAACAATATAATACAGGATTCGTTTGTTTTCACATCTCCAACCTAAAAGTATGAGGATTTCCAGATGAGGTCCTTCTCAGGCTGGAGATGTGGACTCTAGTAATATTCGCCTATTCTCTTCCAGACAGTGAGCCAGAGGTTAAGCAGGAACTCAGCCCTTGCCGAGGGAGTGTGTGTAGGGGTGTGTAAGTCCTCTCTTCTTCACGACAGATTGTACGGTGTTATAATTGACTCATTCCTCCTCATGTCTTCATCGCAACGTCGTGTATTTTTCATCGGCCTTTCATCGTTTTGCACTTTGTCGCCAATTGTAAGACAAAACAATTTCATCAGTACATCCGTACAAACGCTTTAACCGACTTTCTCTTTCATCATTTTTCTTTCTAACTCTAAGGCTAAATTAAATGCGCCATGCTTATTTGCATAACGTTCTACAGTTTAGATTTACAATATGAATGCTATATTTTTACGTTTTATTAAAACAAACGTTACTCTTTCTGTTTGTATTTGTTTAGGCTAAGTAACTGTTTGACACCTGCACATAAGTTTGTCATTCGATAAGACTTAGTTCTTGACTTAAATAGTTCTTATGAATACTACCGGTGGACTAATTTAGAGACATTAGCTGGTGTTTTTTTTTTTTTATAATCGTGCAACTCTTTCGGTTTATAGCCTAAATATCAGGTCATGTGAAAAATTAATAATAAAGCTCAACGAATAAGTCTAATTTATTTATTTTGTTTAAAGTAATATAATAAGAGACACAATTAAATATCCATAGTTGAAAATAATATATAGGCCTATAATAAATAATGTTTTAAAATTAGAAAACCTTTTTTTCCCCAATCCATTTTATTTGTATACATTATAAGCCCATTTAATTATTTTATTTTTTTACACGTCGAGTAAAATTTTTAAACTGCTTTTTAAGGTTATGACACTGTCCTTTGGGTGGGCTATATTTTTAAATATAAAAGTCAAATATTAAATACTTTTAATTGCTTGGCAAATATATAGGCTATTATTGTTGTTATTATTTTGAAGGCTACTTGCCGTTTTTAAAATAGCCCACTGACGTTAATGCGGGCTAAATATTTTACAGTTTTTTGTTGCGATTAAATGATTAAATGTTACAAATAATTACACCCGGTTAAACAACAATCAATTTCCATTCTCCCAAAGATACTGATAAAAACAATCTCTGTAAAATAATTATCCGAATTTTGCCTTCAATGGCATTCATTTGATGCCTAAAGAGCTTAATAAAAACGGCATTATAAAAAGGGAAGCCGCATTTATCTAATGCATACAAGGCCATCTGCGAGAGAGAAAAAAGACATTGGTTTGATGGATGTTAATAATAAAGCACGAGCTTGTGCGCCGTCATTGATGGTCACGCGTTTGAAAATAACAAAATGACACAAAAATTAAGAATGTTTAAGCGAAGCTAAAACGATTATTTAAACCAAAGGCTGACCGCTGACAAACAAGTCCAAATCAAACGAAAAGCCTGTCCGTTGAAAAACTTTCTTAAACTTTGAATTCAAAATGTCCACTTCCTAAAATGTTTACATCTGACTGCAATATATTACTGTACGTGCGCAGGTAAGTCTGAAGCGCATTTATTAGCAGTTTTATATCGTCTGCTAAAATGTGTTTCAAAGCTCATAAAAAGCCAGCCTCTGAATCATTGTTATCCATCCACCCGACTCCCACAAACACACACACACACAGTTTATTGAGACTCCCTGCATGCTGTATGAGTATACAGGGAGGAGTATTGCACAGGGAGAAGTAAATGAATGAAGTGTTACACTCATCTTTCCTCACTATCCCTGACTCCTCCTCCTCCCGACTCCTCAGACTGACTCTCTGTGAGCTCCGGGGCCTCCAAACAAAACAGACCTGCAAGAAAGGAGGAACATCTCTTGTGCTCTCCTCACTCCATTCCGAGAGCCTGCTGGAACCTCCCGTTTTACTTTTCTCCAATTCTGACATGGATTCCGGTTGAGTTCTTTCCACGTAAAAAGCACTTTTTGCTGGCCGTGACCCAACTTGACTTTGCGATGACACCTTGAGGTTGGATTTAAGCGCTGAAGTGAACGTAAAACTAGCTCCATTGGACCTTGTATCTCAGCTGGGCCCATTTGCTCTGCTCTTGAAAATCCTCAAAAATGGGTTCCGATGTTCGTGACCTCAACACTCTTCTCCCTCCAGTCCCGCCGCTGCCCGGTGGGAACAGTAACTGTGCTCTTCCGGTGAGCAGCACCCCACAATGGCCTCCGATGTTGGACTTTCACACCGGAGCACCATACAGCTCGCTGGCCCCGCACTCCTTTATCAAGCAGGAGCCCAGTTGGGGAACAGCTGACCCTCATGAAGACCCTCACTGTGGGTTGAGTGCCTTCACTGTGCACTTCTCCGGACAGTTCACTGGCACAGGGGCCTGCAGGTACGGAGCCTTCGGGGCCCCTACAGCAAGCCAACCTCCACCCAGCCAACCAAGGATGTTCAGCAACAGCCCCTACCTGTCCAACTGCATGGACAGCCAATCCAGCTCCAGGAATCAAGGTGAGGAACAACTTTAATGCCATTCTGGGTACATTGTTTAGGAGCGTTTGGATGAGATAAGCTAACAAGTATAAACATTCAGCTCTTTATTATGGGAAATGAGCATCACATTTGAATGGTAAACTCTGAACAACACTGGTTGTTTGTTGGTGTCGATGGTTCCACAAAGAGCCTTTAACAAAGTTTCAATTTCACAAAAAAGGTCTAATTATGCACAGTATGAAAAATCGTTCTTATATTTGCTCACCATGAAGACTCCTCTTGAAACCGTTGTTTTTTAGAGAGCATTGAGTAAACTTTGTAGAAACAGAAATTGCACAATTGTAATAATTATTGTGAAAAGCGCTATACAAATAAACTTGAATTTAATTTAATTATAAATCAAAGTATATAGCAAACAAAACATTAAGTTAAATGAAATTCTGAAACAGTATTTCTACTAAAATATACTGCAAGGATCTTCAAAAAGTATCATTTAAACTTGATAGAAATGTTATTTTTATTTCCTCTCTTATTCATCAACAGATGCATTATAAGTAATAAAAAAAGCTACAATTGTATATTTGCTATTTTGTATACATCCAGAATATGTATTTGAATAATTTTGTATAATTTTATAAAATATAAATATATAATTATGATAAATTACTGTCTAATATTGAGATAAAATGTATTATAAAATATTTATTATACTTTTTGTCATCATCGTTAAAATGTGTCTGCTTAATGCAGGTAACTAAACGCAAAAAAGCTTCAGCTTTAATGTTGCACTTGAAAAAAAATCCAACAATCTCTGTTCTTGTTTTTGGATGAGATATCATTCTCAATTTCATAATATATTGAAATTGGACATCACAATTACTCAACTACTGACCTCAAATAACTTTAAAGTTAGATCAAATGTCAAAGTAGAACAGAAAAAGTGTTCAAAATTAAATGTATTTAATGAATTATTCATGTTTATAAGTTACAGTAAGTTCTTTACAGTGTATATGTATATTAGAGTACTGAGAACAACAGGTACTATAGGATCAGGCTTCAGTTTAGGCGTACTGAATCTAATTACACATAATTAACTATTAATACTATAATAACTACATGTATTACTAAATACATTTTGAATTGATTAGAACTAATTTACACAAATTAATTATTTAAAGCCCTCATTTAAATCAGCAGAATTTCAGCAACAAACTGAACAATTTATGAAAATGAAATGACTCATTGTATTATAAACTAATTGTAATAAACTAGTTATTTATAATAAAGTTGATCTATATAATTCACTTTAATTTATCATTAAATTATGATGTAAGCAGCTTCTATAATGCAGAAGTGTTTTATTGGACAGTGGTGTGTTTTGTGTGCTTGTTTTAACAGTGAGTAAGTAAATGAGTAAATGTATAATGTGATTTATCCATCACCAGGGCCGTCGCCTCACACATATTTGCCTGCCGTGAGTAATTACGTATTTCAGTGCTGCTGTATTTGTCAGAACACTTCCCGGTTATTTTACAGATATGCTCCAAACAGCTCATCACACTGGCGTTTAATGCATGCGCTCATTACACACTTTGTGGGATGATAAGACCTTTGCTGTAAGGCAAAAAACATTTTCCCCCCTCCCTGTTCTGGATGACAAATTTGATGACAAATCAAAGATAAACAAACTGCATTTGCCTTCAATATTTGAAAAGCGGAAATAATAATAGAAAATGAGGATATGCTGAATAAAAAGAAATCAAAAATTTCAGAAAGTTACATGTGTGTATACAGTACGGAAATACCTGTTTGAAAACAAGTAATTCCTTCATTAATCATAGCACTGGAGACTGTATTTAAATAATAATAATAATAATAATAATAATAATAATAATAATAATAAAATACTGTAAATGTCTGATGATTTAGCAAATCTTTAAATTGTATTTAACTGTAGTAATGGGAAATAATCGACACTCATATAGAGAAATGTAATATTAATGTTTCATAATTTCTCTGTCGCTTGCAAAACCTGCGTTTTTGATTCACTATAAGTCACTTTTAATATATATATTTGACATGTTTTATGATTTTGGAGTGTTGGACAAACTTTCTTCTCTTATTTATGAATGAAAGCCTTGAAAATGTGACCAGAAATTTTGTAGAACTCCTATATTTCCTATATTTCCCTTTGGGTATAAAAAAAATTGCATACATTTAATTATTATTATTTTGAAAAATATGTTTTGCATCCATTTGACGTACAATAAGCAGCCTTTTGTAATGTTTAGCCTTGAATAATAGTAATAATTCTAATAATAATATTACAATTGCAATTTCAATCCATTTAAAATATATTGAATTCAAAGGCGGGAAATAATTGATATTCTTATTTGCTATTGCTGTTCCACACAATTCCTTCATGTTGTCCCAACACAAATTGATTAAGTTAACTTAATAATTTGTACAAATTTAAGTGGATTGAACATAAAACAATTAAGTTAACCTTAAGAATAAAAAGTTATATATACAAACACATCATAAATATAAAAAAACATGATAAAAATAGTCATAAGAAAGCGATGTCACAACCCATGTCATAAGACATAAGACCCAAAGTTATAAGAATGAGACCTTATTTGTTATCTGGTATAAATAGTAAGTAAAAAGTACTATAATTGTTGTAAAAGAACATATTTGAATATATTTTGTATGAGCTTCAACTTATTTATTATATATATTTACCCTCAATGATAAGAAAAAACGATAATAATAATTAAAAAAACGTTCACTCCTCTAGACATCTGAAGCTCTGCCACTTTTTAATGCATTCTGGACTAAAAGACATCTAAAGTTGCAGTCAATGGTGGGCAGTGCCACTCTTGCCAGTGGACTGGAGAATAAATGGTCATCTTTAATGAGTTTCTCTCTGTCTGAGGTGAAAGTGTTTGGCTGGTAATTAATGAAGAGAGTGTGATTTACGATGCTCCGTGTGACCTGAGGTTACAGGCAGCGTTTGTTTTCCTCACAGCGGGTCTGTTTCACCCCCACCGGCAAACACAGAGATGATCAGCAATATTACTGTTATCTGCAGACCAGAGCTGTGTGTGTGGATCTCCTTAATAACCGCTGATACACACTGCTTTTATTTCTGCTCTATATACAGTGGTTAAGTTGTTTATAGTTCTGTTGTAGTTTTGAAGTTGAAGTTCGTAGAATAATTAAAACTATAACTGTAATATCTGGGGGTATTAAAGTTAATTAAAGCTGTAAAACCTAAATATTTTTTTTTGTATTTATATGTTTTTTTTATGTATTTGTAAAAAGTAGACGTTCTCCTTTCTTATTCATTTATTTAACATGATTTACTAAAATGAAAACTACTAAATACATTAATATACAAGTACAATATGTTGGCATTTTTAAAAAAATACTAACAAACTGATCAAACCAAAAACAATTACAAAAAAATCAACTTGTTGAAATTGAAATGAAAAGGGCAAATGTGAAAAACTATTAAAATCTAAACTGTATCTCAAATATATTACAAAAATGTTGACAAGATTTATGTTTAATAAAATATTATTAAATCTAAAAATAATAGATTAATAATTTCAAATTTGTTAATCCTTTAATTTAATATCGGACATAAAATACGGATAAAATGTAAAATAAATTTACATTATGCATATTTAAAATTAAAGATATTTTTACATATTTAAATTATTTCTTATGTAATTTTTGTATGTTAATACAATTTTTTTTTCAGACTTAGTCCATATCCAAAAACATAACAAATCACAAAATACAAAAAAACTAAACAAAAATAAACTATTTTGCAAAACAATGTACAAATATTTTCATCTATTTACAGTATTTTTTCATAGCAATTGAAAATAATTACAATTTACAAAGTTAAGCAAAAGGTTTTAGATGTAAATATTGTAAATATTATTTATATCTTTATATCATTTGAAAAAAAGTTGATGTTTATGGGATCTATAAATTTTATAATTTCTAAAACTAAAAATGTTACATATGTTTCTATATATGAAATATTTTTACCTCAAGCATTTTCAGTTGAGAAATATAAATGTAGAAGTTTACAGAATAAGTTGGCAGTTCCACATTTTCTGAAAACAAATATACAGGATGCATACATTCATTCATTTTCTTTCCGGCCTAGTCCCTTTATTAATCAGGGGTCACCGCAGCGGAATGAACCGCCAACTTATCCAGCGTATGTTTTACGCAGCGGATGCCCTTCCAGCTGCAACCCACCACTGGGAAACACCCATACACCCCATTCACACACATACACTACGGACAATTTAGCTTACCCAATTCACCTATAGCCATTGTCTTTGGACTTGTGGGGGAAACCGGAGCACCTGGAGGAAACCCACGCGAACACGGGGAGAACATGTTAACTCCACACAGAAATGCCAACTGACCCAGCCGTGGCTCGAACCAGCGACCTTCTTGCTGTGAGGCGATAGCACTACCCACTGCGCCACCGCGCCGCCCCAGGATGCATATTTAAAATATAATTTTATAATTTATAATAAAAATATAATATATATAATTTTTATATTTAAATTATTTCTTATGTATGTTTTCTATTATATTTTCTGAAGATATGTGGCAATTCAATAGTTCCAATAGGATCTTTTTACTTCTAATAGTAAAAATAGTTCCAATTTAATATATAAAAATTCATTATTAATTAATTTTAAAATAGATATTTGCATTATGTATAGAATATATCTGATAGATAGATAAATAAGACTAATTCCAGAGGGTCTAATAGACTAATAAATCAACTTTATTTCTTCATTTTGTCTCAACACAAATCAATTGTGTGGAACCCAGCATTTTTACAGTGTAGAAAGATAGATTTTTCATAATTCAATAACATGTTTCTGATTTTTTATGATCTTTTCCAGGTTATGGCACGGTTGCTTTTGACGGCGCCTCAAACTACGGCCACACACCTTCACACCACACCCCGCAGTTCCCCAACCACTCCTTCAAACACGAGGACTCAATCACACAGCAGAGCAACATGGGTAAACACAAACACAGCACACACTAAATCACACTTTATTATATTTATATAAACACATGCACTGAAAACAGCTTCCAATCTTCAAACATTAGCCCTTGCTCTATGAACTTACGCAGCGATCTCTGTAATGTCATTCAGGGGCCAAATTGCACAAAGCATCACAGTAAATCAGCTCAAACGCTCTCTCTCTCTCTCTCTCTCTCTCTCTCTCTCT
>CAIGQV010018127.1:4998008-5027480 GCA_903798115.1 Danio jaintianensis | reverse complement strand
TAGTCCCTTTATTAATCTGGGGTCGCCACAGCGGGATGAACCGCCAACTTATCCAGCATATGTTTTACGCAGCGGATGCCCTTCCAGCTGCAACCCATCACTGGGAAACATTCATACACACTCATTCACACACATACACTACGGACAATTTTTAGCTTACCCAATTCACCTATACCGCATGTCTTTGGACTTGTGGGGGAAACCGGAGCACCCGGAGGAAACCCACGCGAACACGGAGAGAACATGCAAACTCCACACAGAAATGCCGAGGCTCGAACCAGCGACCTTTTTGCTGTGAGGCGAACGTGCTACCCACTGCGCCACCGCGTCGCCATATATATATATATAAAATTATAATGTTAAACTTCAGCAAACAGCTAACCGGACGATTGGGATTTTTTAATAAAAATAAATATTATTATTATTGGTATTTTATTTAAATGTTTATTTGTATGATATATTTATGATATGATATATATATATATTGTTATTACAAATAAATACATTATTTTTACATTTTATTTTAATTCAGAATTATTTTAATTTTATATAGGAATACAAAATATATAAGTAGTCATATTTTTTATATTATTTCAATTTATTTACATTTAAATGTTTATTTATTTTATATTTTAATATTTGTGACCTCAATACAGTATTAATTACATTTTGATTTTGTGTTTAATAAAATAATTAAATGCCTTATTTTATATATGTTAATACAAAATATCAACCTTGTTGTATTATTATTATTATTACCTTTTATTTTAGACTCTTAGTCCATATCCAAAAACATAACACATCACAAAATACAAAACAACTAAACCAAAAAAAAAAATACAATCATAAATAGACATATTATTATCATTATTATCATCTTTGTTGTTATTATTAATTTTAAAGTGGGCCTATAACGCAAAAATGACTTTTATAAGGTGTTTAAACACAGTTGTGCAGCAACAGTCTGTGAATATAACCAGCTTCTAATGATAAGAAAATGATTAATTCTATTTTTTATAATCACACTTGATAAAAACAGTCTGCAGAAACACTTGGATTGAGATTCTCCCTTGTACATGTCATCAGAGGGGGAAAGCCCCGCCCATTAGTAAAAATCTCTCCCTCATTAGCATAGGACGTTAGTCTTGTTTTTGAATTTGCCACTATGCTGACACATAGGCATTTGTAACTCCGCCCTCTTTTGAAAAGAACACAATTTCATTTGTATTTAAAGCAATAGTCACCACAAACAGCACAGGATCAAAGCCTAAAAGGGGCAGTTTCAAAGAGTTATAAACATTATTTGTGGGGTATTTTGAGCTGAAACTTCACATACACACTCTAGGGACATCAGAGACTTATTTTACATCTTGTAAAAAGGGGCATAATATGTCCACTTTAATTCATATTAAAGTCTGAATGCACCAGAAGTTGCTACAGACATTTATTTCAGTAAGATGACGTAATTCCAACTGAAACTAAATATTGAGTAGGGGGCGGGGTTTTGTTTTTGAGCTCCTCCTCTTATCTTTCACTTAAAGCAAACTAACTGTTGGTGTGGCTAAGCATATTTCACCCAAGCTGTCAAACTGATGTCATCAAAGATTGAAGATTTTGATTAAAAGACTAAAAAAGAAAGAGATAAGCATAAACATTAATTAAGCTTAATTTTTTTTTATATATTCCCATAAAATTCCTAACTTGACGACTTGCTGATCGCTGTGCCTCTGCAATGTGAGATTCCTCTGAAACACCATGGGACACATTCACAATAAAGAGGCCGGATGAACTGAAGCGGCGATTCCTCAGTTTGCTCTTTGAAACAGAGAGAGTGAAAGGTCTGCGTGTTTTATGGTTTCGAAGAAAGTCAGGCTGGTGTTTTGATAACTGTTAAGTGTACTCGGCTGCGTCTTCATAAGCCTCCCTCGCGGTCATATTGCCTTTGTAAGACGCTCTACGGCACACATGTTCGATCAGGCGTCTCAAAGTTATGATACGCTGAGCATTGAGCCATGGAGATTCTCCGTGAGGGACTCAAGACAAACAGAGAGCACAAATGTTCATTCCTGGTAATTAAACTTCAGAGAATTATTAAAAAGGAAAGTAAATATAGGTGGTGTTGCGCAAGGTGGAATGAATATGTTTTATTTTTGTACTGTACTGATTATTTGATATTTTTATAAAATCAAAACAACTTACCTAAAGTTATTTACAACTCTGAAGTTGATTTTTAGTCACTGATATGCTTTTATTGATATTTGTAAAAAAAAAAATATATATATATTATATATTTTTTTATTTTAGTTGAAGTTTTTGTCATTCTGTTAGTTTTAGTCGTGGTTATTTTTTTATTATATGAACTTTTTAAACCATAAGATAACACAAAATATAAATATAAAAATACATTTTTTTAGTATGAAAAAATTTTAAACATTTAACATAATAATATTTTTTAATTACCATGTTTAGAAAATGTTTAAAGCCAATATTAATACTTTTATTAAAAAAGAAAAGACCACAAAATTTTTTTATTATAATGTTATTTTATAATGTTTTTTTTACAGTTTCATATTAATTTCAAGTCATTAGTAAAAAAAATAAGGGTCACACTTTACAATGAGGTTGTATATAGTTAATGTTGGTTACAAACAATGAACAATACATTTATTACAGTATTTATTCATCTCTTGTGAATGTTAGTTAACGGTAGAAAGTTGTTTACTGTTAGTTCATGTTAACTCAGTGCATTATTAATGTTAACAAGCAAGAATTTGGATTTTAATAATGCATTAGTAAATGTTGAACTATGATTAATAGAGTCCAAGTATTGTTTATGATCACTAACATTAACTAATGAAACCCTATTGTAAAGTGTGACCAAAGACACAAAACTGTAGATTTTTAATAATACAATTATTAATAATTGTTAATATATTATTGTTCATAATATAACATATATTATTATATGTGGCCAATACAAAATTGTTACATAATCTGAGAAGCTCAATAGCTCATGTACAAGATGTACATCTTAGATCTCTAAGATGTACATCATACTTAGATCTCTAAGTCAGACCTGTTCTGTGTGTTTCAGGTGATCAGCAGTATCCCGTTCCTCCTCCAGTGTACGGCTGTCACACTCCCTCTGACAGCTGCACAGGAAGTCAAGCTCTGCTGCTGAGAAACCCATACAACAGGTACATCATCATCACCATCATCATCAAAACTGTTAACATCATCATACAGCACACAAATAACATCTCAACTAGAGTTTTCCAATATGACCTAAAATAAAAATAAATATTGGTATTTATTGTGATAATATCTATGAAGAAAAAAAGTTAAAAAAATTACCTTAAAAAAAAAAAAGAATTATTGTGTCCCGATTCAAATAATTTAAATAAGTATTCCAAAGTCGCCCAGATCACAGTAAAAAATGCTGGGTTCCACACAATTCCCTCATCTTGTCTCAAAACAAATTGATTAAGTTAACTTAATTGTTTTTACAAATTGCAAAGTGGATTGAACATAAAACAATTAAGTTGTCCCCAAAAAAACTTTTTTTAAATAAGTAGTTTGAACACTTTAAATAAGTAGTTTGAACAAGCAGCAAAAACAATTTTTTGAATGATGGACTATTTTTGTTAGAAATTGGAAGTGCAGATCTGTAACGGCTAATAATACCCACAGGACATTGCGAATTGCACGTAAATTTGATCAGAACTAATTAGTGCATAGTTTTATGTAAAGGGGTTTTAATCATTAATATCTAACCTGATGAAAAATATTATTCATCTTATCCACGTTATATTTAACCTGATTGGAAACAGCATTGCAAACATTTATGAAGACTTCATTAAAGTCCACGTGAACCGGAAGTTGCTGAGACTTTTATTTTAGTATGTGTACTTCCAACTGAAATGGAATATTGAGTAGGGAGAGAGGCTTACTTTTTGCACATCATTCCCTAATGGACCCTCTTCACCCTCTACACAAGATCATCTTAAATCCTTGGAACTTTTAATAATCTGTGCATCAAATTACAAAAAATGAATTACCGCTATTTTCTAATGCAAAGCGAAGTGTTTCTAATGCAGCGTCTATGGACAGGACAGTAAATTTGACGTTTTTCTCTCTTCTGGCTGCCGTTATCAGTCGCACACAATTTTTGTCCTTTTTTCCTGAAAGTCTTGATAACAAAATAGTGGAGTTTTTCTTTTATTATTTCAGGTAAAAGGATTGTAAAAAAATCTATTTGTTGTACTCTCCCATTCACATCGCTTTAAGTTTACCCAACTATGACGACTTCCGCAACCCGGAAATGTGAAAAGGGTCCATAGCAAACTAACGGTAAGAGGAGTGTGGTTAACAATATTGTGGCGGAAATCGTCAAACTGACCACAACTCCAAACGTGGAAGCAAATGGTCAGACTTTGATTGATAGATTACCAAAACAAACATTTATATTTTAGTGGATTAACGTGCATGGATTAATTGTTCACCTTAATAATAACAATTGTGCGCTTTTTTATACATTTTTATTTCACGCAGACTTTGCCTTTTGAATGCACAATTATGCAAAAACCTGAGGAGATTTTGTCTGCATGTAGGACATGTGAACAGATTTGCTGCATCTCTAATACAAAAGAAATGTGTAGGATGTGATGAGATGATTCTCAGGTCAAGTAACTATGCAATGGAACAGTCCGTTAGGGCGTGTGTCCACCGAAGCATTCTTCCAAAAAAATGCTCAGCTGTGATCATTTCTCCAACTGTCGAAGTAAAAAAAATAAATAAATAAAAATAGAAATCGCTCAGTGCTTTACGTAAAATGGTTGCTCAGCGCCTCGCTAGGCACTTCCATTGACAAATTTATTTTTTTATTTTTTTATTCTCTGCTCTAGAAAAAAATGGTGGATACGCACCCTTAATGATGAAGTTGTTTGTCTGTTACACACTCAATAGTACATACTTTTTATCCACAAAAACAGGACCTACTTGTAGGGTGAAGTATAAGTAGGTGAATTGGGATGCAGCATTATCATGGACAGAACTTTTAGCGGTATATCACAAACTATTAGATATCGTCCATGCATAATCTCAGGTTCTTCTTAAGTATGTTCATTACACTCTCTCTCTCTCTCTCTCTCTCTCTCTCTCTCTCTCTACAAAACATAAACATCATCATTATCATCCACTAGCACACTAACAACTACTGAAATTAAAATTATGCGCCAAAAGCAAAACAGAATATTCAGGATGTGCTTGGCCGAAAACCAAAAATCTACATATTAAATTTTTTTTTATATAATTGATTGTATTAATATTGGATTAGACTTATTGAAATGTAATTAAACTAAAATGGAAAAACTACAGACCAATAAATATAATCAAACATTGGAACAAGTGGAACAAACCAAATAATGCATCAAACCAAAACATTTTAGAACAAACTGAAATATATTCAGTTATTTTCAGTATAATCAAACATAACTACTGTCAGTATAATCAAACATAACTACTGTTTAAAACAGTTTTTAGGCTACATAAACACTTCTGAATTTCTTCCTTAGCCCAAAAACAGACTTCACGAAATGCAATATGTATCCTAACAGATATGGAGGAAATGAGATATTCCAGTATGAAAAAAAATCCATGGGCTCAATTCATCCAGACAGGCTGCAGACGGTACGACTGATAGTTTGTCAGGACACAGGAAGTTCAACTAAGCAGTCCTGCGCAACAATCAGAAACACGTCAAAATCTGTTGTTGTGGTCGATCCAAAAAGTCATGCTGCCATTGAACACGTAGAGGAACAGAGGAAGTTCGGTAACAAGAAAAGGAGGAAAAGGAGGAAAACTGGTTCGTACAGGATGTTCGAGTAAACTTTCTGCAGAGATTTTAAAAAGAAATGCATAAAAAATATGCACTACTGTTTAAAAGTAAAAGGTCATTCAAGTTAAGTTAATTTCTTAAGCTTAAATAATACTACTAAAAATGTTTTTTTAACAAAATAAAAATAAAACAAAATTGTAATATTGTGTAATATTGGTTGTGATGTTGTTCAGTAATTATACAATTTTACAGGGTTCATACGGTAATGAAAAACCTGGAAAAGTCATGGAATTTTAACATGTAATTTTCCAGGCCTGGAAAATTTTTGGAACTTACAAAGTTTTGTAAAAATTAGTTTAACAAATATCTATGTTTGACTATTTTTCAATATAAATCGAATTAATTCTACAAGGCATTTAGTTCTATCATTTGTTTTCAGTAGTTTTCGTCATTATTATTCTATTATTTTGTGTATAAATTATGCTTAAGGGTGAGTTAGTTGTCACAGCCTCTTTACTTCTTTTCTGCCATTGGCCATTCAAATGCTCTCAAATAATTTTAGCTAAGTGTTGTGTAAACATTATCTAAATCAATTTTATTTTGTATTATAAATTACATAGATTGTCATGTATTTTACTATAGGCTGTATTAAAAAAAAGATTTTTTTATTTTTCTTTAATATGTATACACAGACATGTCAGGAATATTTAATATTATAAAGTCATAGAAATTTAGTAGTAAAAATGATTATAGTAATAATATTTTTTTAAATGATAATAACATTATAAAAGAATATTATTATTATTATTACTATTAATATTATTATTATTATATGACAAAACATATTTAATCATATATAATTTATTTTTGTTATTTTATCAGTCTCAAAACAATAAAGGTCAAATTTACTTTATTAGCAAATATATTTCAATAGATAATTTTACTAACGGTATTTCTGACAGCTAACATAGCATCCAATATAACCTGAACACTAAACACTTACAAATAATAAATAATAATAATAATCTGAAAAACTTGTATTTTGAAGGCCTTAAAGCAATTGCAAACCTTCAATTTCTAACTAAAAACAGAAAATCACTTCTTGGTCAAAATGGACCGAATTTCCCAATAAGGGGCCAAACCTAACCCTTAATCTCTGACAGTTGTTAAAAATCCCAAAACTGATTCCATTTGCTTTGAAATACCATTACCCAATCAAAACTGGCTTTTGTCAAACATGCTTAATTAAAGTCAAGCACCAAAAAAGCAATGCCAAAACCACGCTTAAATCCACCATTCGTTTGAACTTCCAGAGCAGCTCTGAATTCCTTCATTCTGATAAGTGTTTCACCGTTTCTTACTGGAATTCCCTTTACAACTTCATACAAACTTACAGCCCTGAAATCATCTCGCATTCCTCGCATACTTTCGCCATGTTGTTTTTCCAGCGCAGAGGGAACATAAAGATTCAAAATAACAGAATTTGGGATGATAAGAGGACTCCGACTGCGTTTTCCCTTTGCCTGTAATAAACAGTCTCCTATCGGGGCTGCTGCGAATCCTCAAATCCCGACACTGTGCTGCTTTTCGAATCAAACACCTGGTACCCACAGCCCTGTATTTACACAGGGCCTCTGGTTTTTAGGTAGCGCGAGGTGGCTGGAATATAAAAAAAATAAAAAAACCACGAGCAGACTTTTAAAGAAGTATTAAGTTGTTGTTAATCTCAAATGCAGATGGAATGTAAACTGTTTGCAATCTACAGGCTTCCTGCATCTCTGCTGCGTCAAAAACGAAAAACAAAAATCCAGACGCATGTTCACATGAGCTGCCAGAGCTAATATTATTATCATCTGTGACCAGACCAGACTACTGAATCTTTAACAAAGAAATACTGGTCACACTTTACAATAAGTTTACAGTAAATGATGCATTATTTACTAACATGAATAAACAATGAACAATACATTTAGTGCAGCATTTATTCATCTTTGTTAACGTTAATGAAAATGAAATGTACAATGATGTATTAGAAAATGGTGAACTGGTAATATATGTTGTACAAGTATTGTTCATTCTAAGTCCAACATTAACTAATTCGTTATTGAAAAGTGTGACTGAAATATTACAAGTTCATTTTATAAAAGCATACAATATCTTCCGTTGAGTCTTGGTTAAAGTCATCATGGTTAAAGATGTTACTTTGTCATGGCAGTGAATTGCAAAATTGGTCACATTGATATAGCATTTAATTGCTTGATACTTGATATGTCTTTACAACCAAAAAGATTAGTAATTCATCCAAAATCAGACAAAAAGTGCTTCAGGGGTAATTAATGTGTCGGTGCTTTGGGTAAGGGATTCATAAAGATAAACAGTGAAATTATAAGTCCAAGGCACTCGAAAAAAAATGTGAAAAAATTATTTTAAAAGCCTTTATTAACATGGCTAATCCATAAAACTGCACCTTCGCGTTTCGGCAAACACTTGCCTTCAAGGTTACCCTGATAAAGGCAAGTGTTTCCCGAAACGTGTTGGGGCAGTTTTATGGATTAGCCATGTTAATAAAAGCTTTTTAATTATTTTTTTGAGTGCCTTGGATTTATAATTTCATTTATTAGTAATTCATTTTTGCATTTTAAGGAATAATGTTATGTATTCCTTGTGGCTATACGTTTAAAACAGTGGATATTTTTAAACGCAGGGCTTGGCTCCATCATAAAAACACTTTTAATTAATTATTTTGTTTTATTTGAGCTGCAAATCTGTATAAAACTATTTTCACAGATGATTTAATGATTTGTGGTCTTAGGTTTTGCATAGTCATGGTATATTGTAATGAATCAGCAAATGGCTTTACACAGAAAGTAATTAAAATAATGCAGTTTGTTGTATGTCATGTGACTAAACTTTAGCTGCCCTTTACTTTCACTGGTGGCAAAGTGCCTCAATGTATTGATTATGAAAAAGAATGAAAAAAAAAAAGTATTTTGCAGTAATCAAATGGTGTTAACCAACTTGTATTTAACTTAAAATACAAATGCATAAATTGCTCATGCAGTATAATTTGCTTTATCAGTCAGAATGTTCTCAAAAAACAAAACAAAAAAAAACTCTCTCGATGCTGAAATACTGTTTCGTTCCATGGGCCGTGAAGCAAGCGCAGTACCAGGTAGTACCAGTTCATACAACCATACGATGATGAAACACTATGATGTCAGAGTTGCTGTAGATAAATCCAAGCTATGTGTTTGGGTGAGCACCTGGCAGGGTAACTGATGGCCCTCCGGACAGGCTTTTAATAATGTATGACAGGTTTTTGGTCAGAGCGATGACCTGATTAACCGATCACCCCGCTGGTTTGGTAACCTCCTTTTTTTGTGTGTGTGCACATATGACACATTCATTCCCTGTTACCCCGGATCCTGGGCTATTTTTTAAACACACATTCTTTACATTTGACAGTGGTTGATGCTTTTTAATATACTGTAAAATACTGTACATGCATGTGTTCTTAAAAGGTGTTTTTGTTGTTTTCAATCCCAGCAGCGATAATTTATATCAAATGGCGTCACAGTTGGAGTGCATGGGGTGGAATCCTGTCAACCCTTTGGCGTCCACTATAAAGAGGTAGGTCAATGCGACCCGCTTCTGTCTTGTAGGAAATTCTTCTGAGATTTAAATAAGCGCACATTTGTCTGAGAGAAGGTCTTCGTTGGTTATACTGGGAACATAAATTGGTAGTTGAAATTATTTTGAGGGTCTGATAATGCATCTGAATTGGAGTTGGATTATGTGTACAAACCACAATTCTGTGGTACATTGCCATGGATGTTGGAAAAGTGAATTCTAATTCATTTCAAACTAGCCAGATCACAATGAAAAAGAGAGGAAAATATGTTTTAGTTACAAGCTGAATGTCAGAATAACATGTGTTTTTTGATGAAGGCAGAACTGGGGGAAAGTGGGATAAAAACCTGCTTAGAATTTAGAGGAAAAATAAATAAATTGTGAGAAAAGTCAGTATTGTTGGAAATAAACTTGAAATAGCTAGAAAAAAAATGTCAGAATTGCAAGAAAAAAGTCTTGAAAGAAAAAGAAAAAGTCAGAATTGAGAAAGAATTACAAGAAAACAAATCAGAATTGAAAACGGAATCCTTTTTATCATTTATCACAGTACACATTGCTCTTATAAGCTTGTTGTTTATACAGAAAACAAAACATCAGTGTAGTTTCAATGATTGAATCTGCTGACTCATTTGAATGACTCCTATGAGTCATATTGAATTCAAGACAAACAGCACAACCATTCTAGACTGATTCCTGAGTGAATGACTCATATGAGTTGATTTGTTTTAATGAATAAAAAACAAACACTTTAACTACTGCAGTCTTCTGCATGACATCTGACTCAAACACATACAGCTTACCACAAACTTTAGGGAAACATATGTGTTTTTACCATTCAAAAATTTGACGTTTTTATTTATAGCCTCAACCAGACCAGGTTCCCAAACCCTCTCTCATGACCCCCTCCATCTTTCATCTCATCTCTCTGTTTGTGCCAGAAAGTAGCGTGTGCACATGCAGAATTAGCCTCTGTTTTGTCTGGCTAGAGAATGATATCCTGCCGTATATTTCTGCCAGTGGCACCTCAGCCTTGACCAGGCCGAGCGCCGGCCCGCCGGGAGGAAGGGAGCCGCGCAGGGGGGGAGGTGGAAGTGCATCGGTGCACAATGGGACAGACTCTACTCCCTCTGGGACCTGCGCGAGAATCCGCAGTCACGTTCGGCCAGGCGGGGAGAAGGCTTTGACCTCTCTGAAAGAGTCGGAGGAGCCCTGGGTGACGGAATGATTCATGTGCTGATAAATGAGAGGGACGGGGCTGGTTTTAGTTGAGGAAAAAATCAGACATGCTGATCGATCCCAAGAGGGCTGCCTTGGAAGCATTGATGTGGCTCCTCAAAGATGTGACAAAGATGTGAAGTTTCCCATTGTGTTTGCATCTAGACGACATGGCCCATTTTTCAATGGATCTGCAAAAAAGACTAATAAGGCTGTATTATGTATACCTTACCAGTAGATGGCGATGTCACTTCTAAAAGAAACTGTACACATCTGGGCACATACAGTCCTGTAGTTATTCATTCATTCATTTTTCTTCAGCTTAGTACCTGATTTATCAGAGGTTGCCACCCGTTGAAGTTATTTTAGTTGTTAATGCACAAATGCAGAAAAGGAATTAACCCTTTAACTTACACTCTAAAACGGTTATAATGCCAGATGGTTATAATGCCAGTTAAAGGGTCAATATTGCAATCTTATTTTGTGGCTAATTCATGTGAATCATGTGAACAGCATCATTATCTCAATTGTAATTTTTTTTTTTATCTGATCACACCCCAGTAAATGTTTTGTTTAGTGACAGAATTAGGGACAGGCCTTTGAATTTGTGCAATCTCTCTTATTTTATGCCTTTTTAATGCTTTGCAGATAGGACAGCATATTAGATATGTCATGCTGGGGTAGCGAGAGGGAAGTGGGATTGGCAAAGTTGCACTAAATGTCTGTGTGTGGAACCACAAGGATAAATGCATTGAAGATTTTGTGCAATCACATTTGCACATTTTCATACAACCTACTCATTCCTCAGAGAGTTATGAGTGGTTGTGTTTAGGGGTGGGCTTAAATGCTATTTAAAAAAAAAAAATTCTAAAACTGTACGATTTCATGTGAAACTGGCCAACCCGATCTTACATTTTAACATAGCTATTTTACGTTTTTGAGAATTAGTGGCTATTTAACGTTTTGCCAAATTTGTAAGAATTTGTTCAATTTGCTTAAATTTGTAAGAATTTGTACAATTTTCTTACAGCAGGGGCAGGATTATGGGCGAACCTGAATATTTTACGATTTCATATAAATTAGCCAACCCGTTGGCGCCAATAGCCTAGTGGTTCAGTGCGCCGACATATCACCGTGGTGCTTACAGCCACCCGAGTTCGATTTCCGCCTCGAGGTCTTGTGCCCACCCTTTCCCTCTTTCTGTTCCCAATACTTTCCTGTCTGTAACCTCCACTATCCTATCCCAATTAAAGGTGAAAAAAATATATAATAATAAAATAAAATAATTTGCCAAGCCAATCTCATAACAAAACAACATTTTACATTTTTATATATTTATATTTTGGTGAAACAGTGACCAATTTGTGTAATTTCATTCATATACTTATTTTTTAGAAAGAAATCCTACCTTCACACACACCCACACCCACACCATAAACATAACTACCATTTGTTATAAGCAGATCATACAAAACTGTACAAATGAGATTATATGCATTCATACGTATATGTCACTAACATGAAATAGTTATGTTCTGTAAGTTCTTTAGACAATAATGCCATTAAGTGTGCACTTTGATCTGAGAAACTTAGTCCTTTTAAATTTATATTCTTAGTGTACTTCACGCAGGTGAATGGGCTTGACAAATGACCTGTAGGAGACACTCTTTTTCCTCTCCATATGCACCAGACACTTTCTTATTGACCTTATTCTTCAATGCGGAAGTGCGCTCGTTTTTGCGATTGTTAAAACATCTGGTTCAGTTTTCTATGGGAGAAATGACTAGGAATAATAAACGGCAGAAAACGGTCAAACTACTTCCTCTACAAACAAGTGTGTTCATGACTATACAGACAAAGTAGAATAATATCATAAGAAAACATCAGTTTGCAACATCAAGCAGCAGAACAAGCTGTTTTTAATGTCTAAAAATGAATGGAAGTGAATGGGACTGGAAGTCTCGAGCCAAGAAGATTCAAATGGCTGTGTCCGCTCGTACGCGAAGAATAAGGTCAATAAACATGTTCTGCGAAAACATTGTGCAAATCTGAGTGTGCTCCACACAGGTGAATGGGCTTCACAAACCACCTGTATAAGACACACTCTTTCGTCTCTGCATGTACAGTCGTGGCCAAAAGTTTTGAGAATTACATAAATATTGGAAATTAGAAAAGTTGCTGCTAAAGTTTTTATAATAGCAATTTGCATATACTCCAGAATGTTATGAAGAGTGATCAGATGAATTGCATAGTCCTTCTTTGCCATGAAAATTAACTTAATCCTGAAAAAAACTTTCCACTCCATTTCATTGCTGTCATTAAAGGACCTGCTGAGATCATTTCAGTAATCGTCTTGTTAACTCAGGTGAGAATGTTGATGAGCACAAGGCTGGAGATCCTTATGTCAGGCTGATTGGGTTAGAATGGCAGACTTCACATGTTAAAAGGAGGGTGATGCTTGAATTCATTGTTCTTCCATTGTTAACCATGGTGACCTGCAAAGAAACGCGTGCAGCCATCATTGCATTGCATTGCATAAAAATGGCTTCACAGGCAAAGGATATTGTGGCTACTAAGATTGCACCTAAATCAACAATTTATAGGATCATCAAGAACTTCAGGGAAAGAGGTTCAATTCTTGTTAAGAAGTCTTCAGGGTGTCCAAGAAAGTCCAGCAAGCGCCAGGATCGTCTCCTAAAGAGGATTCAGCTGCGGGATAGGAGTGCCACCAGTGCAGAGCTTGCTCAGGAATGGCAGCAGGCAGGTGTGAGCGCATCTGCACGCACAGTGAGGCGAAGACTTTTGGAAGATGGCCTGGTGTCAAGAAGGGCAGCAAAGAAGCCACTTCTCTCCAAAAAAACATCAGGGACAGATTGATCTTCTGCAAAAAGTATGGCGAATAGACTGCTGAGGACTGGGGCAAAGTCATATTCTCCGATGAAGCCTCTTTCCGATTGTTTGGGGCATCTGGAAAAAGGCTTTTCCGGAGAAGAAAAGGTGAGCGCTACCATCAGTCCTGTGTCATGCCAACAGTAAAGCATCCTGAGACCATTCATGTGTGGGGTTGCTTCTCATCCAAGGGAGTGGGCTCACTCACAATTTTGCCTAAAAACACAGCCATGAATAAAAATTGGTACCAAAACACCCTCCAACAGCAACTTCTTCCAACAATCCAACAACAGTTTGGTGAAGAACAATGCATTTTCCAGCACGATGGAGCACCGTGCCATAAGGCAAAAATGATATCTAAGTGGCTCGGGGAGCAAAACGTTGAAATTTTGGGTCCATGGCCTGGAAACTCCCCAGATCTTAATCCCATTGAGAACTTGTGGTCAATCCTCAAGAGGCGGGTGGACAAACAAAAACCCACTAATTCTGACAAACTCCAAGAAGTGATTATGAAAGAATGGGTTCCTATCAGTCAGGATTTGGCCCAGAAGTTGATTGAGAGCATGCCCAGTCAAATTGCAGAGGTCCTGAAAAAGAAGGGCCAACACTCTTTGCATAAATGTCATGTAATTGTCTATAAAAGCCTTTGAAATGTATGAAGTGCTTGTAATTATATTTCAGTACATCACAGAAACAACTGAAACAAAGATCTAAAAGCAGTTTAGCAGCAAACTTTGTGAAAACTAATATTTGTGTCATTCTCAAAACTTTTGGCCACGACTGTATATGTTTATACGTGTGTCGTGTGTGTATGTATGTTTTTTAAATACTGCATACTGCTAAACCAACTTAGACTTGTCATGGCATCTATATATTGCTGTTTTCTAGTGATCTAAAGTGCTTTTTTTTATAATAATTTGTAAGCTCCTTTGGATAAAAGCATCTGCTAAATGAATAAATGTAAATGCTACATTACTAAATTACAGGTAGCATCCAAAAAAAACATAATAGGTGCACTTTAAATGTTTTTCTTTTTTTCAAGTTCTATAATTAAAAAAAAAAATGTGTTTGAAAAATTTGTAGAATTGTTCCAAACTTTTGGCCGGTAATGTACATTCAGCTATCTATAGCTCTTTCCATACCTCCAAATCCCACGTCTGTCACAAGCCCAAGTTGGTTTGGCTTGAGTGAATGAATGAACTGTGAGAAGATTTACTGCAGGATGCTGTTCTGAACTGTCTTTCCGTCTGGCTAGTCTTGCATACAGACAAAAAGAACTTTATACCTCATGAACCGCTACACAAAATTTGCGAAATTTTATTCAAGCCAGGGAACAAACTTCTCCGGTAACAAAAAACAGATTCCATACTGTGTGGTCTTTTCTCCAAAGGTGAAACATGGTGTAGAATTGTCCTGAGAAACGTGTATTTACAGCGTGACGTAAAAAAGCCATACCGCTGAGGTTCAGGCTGAAGTTCAACAGTGAGCAAGACCATACATTCCCCATTCATCTCTCTGACTGGCCCTACCTCAAATGTTTGGGGCAAAAATATTGCTCTTTGAAACGGGGAGCAATTTGCCCCAATGTCAGGATGAGTTACGAAGACATGACTCTGTGTGTTTTATGGCTAGCAATGCCCTCTATAAGTCATCCAAACTTTGTGAAATAATGCACGGGGAGATTTAGGAAGGACTTTATCTGCTGTCACTAGTAAATGGGAAAATTATGAGGTAGAATTACATTTTGTGAACAACTACTTTAGGGTGGAGCATTTTTTGATGTTTTTACATGCTTAGTTGTATTTTATACCCCTAGAAAAAAAATAAAAATACAGCCTAATGTATTGTGTTAATAAGAAGGAATTTTCCATATTGTTTTTTTAACAGGTATATGTATTTCAATTGACACTTTTTCGGGTGTAGTATTTTAGGGTTGTCTGTGAATTTAACTGAATATTTACTACCAATTTTCTGCAAGGACATTATCTCTTTTTCCACACATCTTAACTACCAAATCAACTAAATTAAAGGTGCAGTAGGTGATTGTCTTCAGAAACATTTTTTGTTGTGCTGGTTGAAAGTCTCTTCACATTCCAATAGTAATGATTAAAGTAAATGATCTAAATGTATTTATATGTGTTTTTATATTCTGGGTAAGGCATAAGACTAAAACATATTCGTCCAATTAAAATTTGTCAGACCGATAATTTCCATAATTCTGATAAGTTACTCAAACTGTCTGTCAACAAATGTACATTTGTACATCTGCGCACCCATTCACGCAGACAGATCCGCCATTTGCACGTTCACATGCACATGAGAGTGACCGGTAAAAACAAATGCTCAATCAAAACTTTTTAAAATCCTGAATCAATATTGGAGTTACTTTTGCACGCTGGAGGAAGGATGACACCATGGCTAAAGTATTTCTTTTAGACAGGTAATGTTATGTTTTAAAACTCTTTTAGTCACGCAAATCTTATGTACATTTTGTTGTTTTACGAATGGGTTATATGTACAGAAGTGTTGTTCAGCCACTGAAATCTTCTGGTGGAAAATTGATGTGACTATTTTTAATTTCATAAAGTACCTTTTACAGCATTGATAATGTAGATTTTTATTTAGTTTAACAACAAAACTAAGTAAATAGCGCTATTGCCCCTAGCCTGCTTTACTGAGGTGAAGTTGGTTTTATATTCACATTGGTTCATTTTTGAACAATGACAACCTGTGACGCGCTCCCTGTATTGTTTACCATGCTACTCTGAATATTCGGTCTGAAACAGCATGTAAATATGGCTTAGTAATAAGTGTAATTCTTGCATCCTACTGGCTAAGCATAGTCTAAGCATAGTCGCTTTAGGACAAAGCATGTGAGAGAATGAGACCAGCGATCCTTGCACGCATGAAATATTGCACATTATGACAAGTTTTGCTTGCTACACAACTGAAAACATGCTAGATATAATACAGTTTTTCGTTCGGAATTGTAGTATTATAAAGTACTATAAAGTTTTCTAACTGGCGAATGACATGATCTAGTGGGTTGTCCACTGTCATCTTTAAGGTGTGCGTTCGTGATTTCAGGAGGCGTGGCTTTGGACAGCAGGGGAGGCACTGTGTTTTCAAAGCTATTATGCTAATGGATAGCATTTTGGCAGATCACCTACTGCACCTTTAAGACAAGTGTTTCTTAAAGCACACAAAAACAAAACAAAAAGCACACATGATTAGTTTTATATTTCTAAAGTTTTTTGAATGTCAGGATCTGATTCTTGACTGCTTCTATTTATAAGTTTTAATATATATTTTAATATATGCTTATTTTATGTAATTTCTAGACTAACTCACCCAAATCTTTTTTTTTATGATTATAAGCTAACAATTCTGTTGATTGTATAAGTACAAACAGTATATTGTGTAAATTTGCGAATGAATATCAACTATACATCAGAGTTTTTGTGAAGTATTACATTGCATACTTGCAAAGTTACGAGTCAGTAGAATATCTCTTGGTGTGCCATCAAAATACAGTGTTCATAAGCAGACACTCTAATACTCAAATGACCAGTAGTTGACATGCGGTCATAGAGTGACAGTCAACACAAAGTCAAAAAGAGACAATCTAAATAAAGTGTTAATAAAAAAAAATCAGTACATTGACAATAACAAAATATTCTTCCCTTTTAAACATGAACAGCCATCCAGGAGGTTATGAGAGCGACCCCAGCACACCCATGGTCTACAGCTGCAGCACACAGTACCGTATTCACACCCATGGTGTCTTCAGAGGCCTTCAGGTCAGTATCTCTTGCTCACGGCCCGCTTGAGTTCACTTTCAGGACAAACTGAGATTCTTTGTGCTCTTGGGATGTGCTCGCTTCGGGCCAAGGTCAGGCCACGGCGTACAAAGAGACACAAGCACTGGAGCACACAATCCTTAATCAAAAGTTTGATTATACAATGATGAACATCTCCAAAGAGAAATGCAAACCCCTAGATTTAGATACAGCGCCTTAAATAACTCTTAAAACGTGAGACAAATGTAATTTAGAAAGAAGGTGCCAAAGAAAAGCGACTGACGCAATGAGAAGGCTATGCGAGAGGAAGCAGGGCCCCTGCCAGAATAGTTGAGAGATTTGAAAGGCATTTCAGGATGAAAAGCGAAGAGGAATTGCTTTAAAAAGTCCATTAGCCGCAAAGCTGCAGTTTCCAGTTGCCTGCTGCTAGCCCATATAAATCATTAGCTCTTAATTAATGTCTGTCAGCGGGCCTTAAAGCAGTAAAAGAAGAGATACTCCAGAGCTGCTCGCGTTCACAACGGGATGCCTTTCTTCACTTCTCTGTTTACTCTTTCTCTCGTCATTGTGTAAATGTATGATGGGCAACTCAGAATGTTTTTTTTTTTATCTAAACATGTGTGCATGATTAGATAGATATGGGTACATTGACAGATAGATAGACAAACGTATAGATAGGATGGACAGACAGAACTACTCTATCTAGATGGAGTTAAACACTGTGAACAGCTAATCTGAACATAACTATCACCTACAAATCAAACGTAGCATGCTAGCCTGCAGAGCTGTGTAGCCTAGCCTGCTGTGTTATCCTCCCCGTGGGGTCAATATAGACGTCTGCCACTACAGTCGTAGAACAGGTTTAGTAATTTACTTATCAATAACACTTAACACTCATTCATTACTGTGCCAGCGTACAGAAATGCCATTATGCTAAGCGCTAGTTAATTAAGAGCAGATGGGCTTCAGCAGCGGGTAAATGAGGGAAGCGGGAGGAACGGGGGAGCGAAGCGGTGAAATAAGGTCTGCCTAACGTCCGTGACTAACCGTTCACAGTTAGAGCTCATATCAGCAGCACGGGTGAATCGCAATGATCATTTCACAGCTAATTCTGCAGTAATGAACCCATTGGCCATGCTAATCATTAGCGTTTTTTTCTGCAGATGTCTTGTTTGCTGTGCAGCATTTGTTGTAGCATTGAATTGAATGTTGTTGGTTTTCTCACAGGATGTGCGGAGAGTACCGGGCATCACCCCTGCCATCGTGCGTTCATCCGAGACCAACGAAAAAAGGCCATTCATGTGCGCCTACCCGGGCTGCAACAAAAGATATTTTAAACTGTCGCACTTACAGATGCACAGCCGTAAACACACAGGTGAGGGAACCCACAGGTGCTGTTGTATATCATAGGCATAATGCTAAGGTTGTTGTTTACATGGTTGGTTGTGTTGAACTCATAGGGGAGAAACCCTATCAGTGTGACTTCACAGACTGTGGTCGCAGGTTCTCCAGATCAGACCAGCTAAAACGACACCAGAGAAGACACACAGGTTTGCACCTTTGTCCATTGTATTTTCTTGTGCTTCCTTCATAGATATTTGCTAAAGGACAACAAGAATTAAGTATTAAGAGCTACAGTAACTAACAAGCAGGGAGACCTCTCAGATAGTTACGACAAAGTTTCTTCCAGTAACGTTAATAGAATGTTCATCCAAACATTTGATTTGTTATGTTTTTCCAGCATTTTAGTTGGACATTTTTCTAATGTGTTTTTTAAAATGTTTCCCCTGATTAGTTTCAGATGGTTCAGAGAGCATTCAAAAGTAACATTTATATAATATTAGCAATTTTATGAAATGGAACATTCCCTCAGGGGGCCATTCACACAGAATGCATCTTTGCATCTAAAACATCTCTCCTTTGCCATATTGCTGTCATATAAAACAGTTGTCATGCCAACTTGCTATTGTAAATAGAAGCTCACAAGGCTTGCCCCGCCTTTGAGTTCTTCTGATTGGTCCACTGCTTTGGAACTGACATTGATGAGTCATTGATTGACTCATGTGCGAGGTGCTCCAAAAGAAATGAGAAGCAAGCATACAGTAATGGTCATGCTTCTATCCATCAAGCTTGTGTTTACATAGAAAAACAATGGAAAAGTAGTGCATTGGAATGGAAAAATGCAGTCTGTGTGAAAGACCCCAAAATGTTGTCTCTAACATTTAGATAACTAAGAAAAGTGTTTGTTTGTAAAAAGAAGTGCACTTAGTTGTATTAAGTGTGTACTTAAATTACACTTCCAGTTTATATAAATAAAACAGTACTTGAACATAACATTAACAAAATACTAGGGCACTTAAATGTACTTAAAATTATTAAAAAGGCTATTTTTTGTCTTATTTAGGTGCGCATTTATAAACTTAAGTTTTAACTTGTAGTGTTTTTCAAATTTATAGTTGTAGTTGCACTTGTAGATATGTAATATTATGTAAAGGCCACTTTTTATTGTTCTTTGAGTACACTGATAATTATTTCATGCTATCAGTTCGGACATACTATTCATTCATTCATTCATTTTCTTTTCGGCTTAGTCCCTTTATTAATCTGGGGTCGCCACAGTGGAATGAACCACCAACTTATCCAGCTCATGTTTTTTATGCAGCGGATGCCCTTCCAGCTGCAACCCATCACTGGGAAAAACGCACACACACACACTCTCATTCACACACATACACTACGGACAATTTAGCTTACCCAATTCACTTATAGCGCATGTCTTTAGACTTGTGGGGGAAACCGGAGCACCCGGAGGAAACCCACGCGAACACGGGGAGAACATGCAAACTCCACACAGAAATGCCAACTGACCCAGCCAAGACTCGAACCAGCGACCTTCTTGCTGTGAGGCGATTGTGCTACCCACTGCGCCACCGTGACGCCTCGGACATACTATATATGTAGGTAATAAAAACATAACAACATAAAAGAGTGCACTTTAATGGCTTCTAGTACACTTTGCTGAGAAATTTAAACATGCACTTGTAGTAGCATGACGCTAATGATGCTAATTCCTCATATCATCTATAAAAAGGTGTGATGGCACAGTCTGCACTTGTTGACTTTAGTTCAACTAAAAGTTTACATTTTCACTCGCGTTCCAAGTTTTATGAATTCCTCAATCAAACACATTTAGCGCGAGTGTTTGCTGATGTATGGCTGAACAGGCAGGACTCTCTAGGTCTCACACACTTAATTTTTTTTTTTTTGCTGACACATTTTGGCATGGCGTCTCTAGCCTGTGCCTCGTTCTGTCCTTGTGTGTGCTTGTGTGTGTGTGTGACCACACTTGTGTGTTCCTGTTGTTGTGTGTGTAGGCGTTAAGCCATTCCAGTGTGAAACCTGTCAGAGAAAGTTTTCACGGTCAGACCACCTTAAGACCCACACCCGGACACATACAGGTAAAACAAGTGCGTAAACCTCATTTTTTTATGATTCGCTCCTCTCTTTCTACTCTTTGACGTAAAGTTGAATTTTCAGAGGTCACTTTTTTATCTCAGCTTGTACTGGGAAGTTATTAAAAATTATTTGCAGTGGTTTTTAATTACAGGTGCTGGTTTTAGTCTTCTCACTCAACACTTAACTGTAAGGCTATAGTAACTATAATAATAAAGACTATAATAATTATCAATAATTTAGTTTTTAAATTGCTATTAAATGCATAGAAATAGCAATAAAAATGCAAATATGAAAAAGAATTATTTGCAAAGTAATTTGTTTTATGAACTAAATGTATATATATTTAGTATACGCAATATTTGCATGTAAATAGTCTTCACAGAAAAACATTTAAATAATTGAGTAATAATTAATAATAGCATTAATAATGCATGTTTTTTCACCGAAAATAATAATGTATGTATTATTGTCAAAAGCATAAATTAAGTTGTTACTGTACAAAATGAAACAAAATAATAGAGAAATAATATATTGGTATCTGACCAAAAATAATGGCTGGTAAAATGTCATTTATTATGATTACTAAAATAATACTAATAATAATAAATATATAATAAATAAATAAATAAATAAATAAATAATAAAACAATTATTATTATAATTATATAATTATTATTATTTTAATATATTTTATTATTATCAGCCACTTTTATGAGGAAAACGTGTGTGTATATTTTATTACAATATAAATTATATTACAAATAAATGTTTTCCATTTAAAATTTTGATGATGATGACGACGATGGTAATAATACATAATCTTTATTAATATTACTAATAATAATAATAGAAGGCTGATAAATTATTATTACTATTAGCCTTTAACAATGATAATAATAATAAATAGTATCATTAGTATTATGATTATACTACAAGTACGTTTGGACATTATTCTTTGTTATCCCTTGTTATGACAATTATATAGCCAGTTGCAGTTTATTATTTGCATTTAGCAAAGTCATGACCAACCACTGCTCTTAAGTGACCTCATTATTATTTAATAATAACCCTGATATTCCTTATTGCCCTCTACATTTGCCTTCCATTCCAGTCTAATTTCCATCTCTACTCTTTATCTCTCTCAGGTGAGAAGCCCTTCAACTGCAGATGGCCAAACTGTCAGAAGAAGTTCGCCAGGTCAGATGAGCTCGTCCGGCACCACAACATGCACCAGAGGAACCTGACCAAACTCCAGCTGACCATCTGAACCCCCCTGTCCCGAACGCAGTGGCCCAAAAGCAGAAACTGAAGGAAATAGTCTGTTTTCCTTTATAAGCGATCAGGTCATGGAGCTACAAGACAAGACAAAGCTACTCTTTATCTGCATGTGCAGCGCCACCTAGAGGAACAAGCTCCAAACCGGGCCATAAAACACCATTACTGTGGCATCAAAAAACAAGTGTGTTTCCAGCGAGGGAACATTATGTCTTTAAGGCAAGACACTGCTGCAGGTCAATTGATTACATTAAGAATTGCAATTTATTTTTAATATCAGAAGTTTTCTAAAATGTTATGTTTAAATATGTAAATGAAGCATTATTTAATTAAATATGTGCTCATTTGCATATGCTTCTACACAGTGTTAGGTAACGTTACTTTTAAAAGTAATATATTACAATCTTGAGTCACTTTTTTTTTTAAGTAAACAAATGTGTTATTATATACATATAACTTGGTTATTTACAGGAAAATAACAAAAATAAAGTGTATATATTTTTTTGTTTGTTTGATTTAGATTATGATAGGCCTAAGATTGTATTATATTACTTTTAAAATTAACTTTACACAACAAACTGAACATCGGATGAAGTCAAGATCAAAATTATTGTTTATTTTATTTATTATTTATTTTTTTGACAGAGGGGATTTTGTTAATCTATTTTATCACTTAAATTCAAATTCAAAAAGTACTGCAAACAGATGAGGGTTTAAAACTGTTTTTTTTGTAGAATAAAATGTGTAAAACTTCAGAATACAAATTAAAGTTGACAAAAGAAACACTTGAAGGGATATATTGCACCCAATAATAAAAAACATCAAGTGGTTTAATACCTTTATGAGTTTCCTTTTTCAATTGAGCACAAAAGATGAAGATGAAGAAGATATTTTGAAAGATGTTAGAAACCTGTAACCATCGACTTCCATAGTAGGAAAAACAAATACAATGGAAGTCACTGGTTACAGGTTTTCAACACTGTTCTTCATCTTCTTTTGTGTTTAACTGAAACTCAAACAGGTTTGTGACAAGCGAAGGATGAGTAAATTACGACAGAATTTTTACTTTTGGATGAACTATCCCTATAAGAGTGTGTTTTGGAATGTTATATACACTAAACTAAAAAAAAAAAAAAAAAAAAAAAAACACTTTATGAAATGGCCAAACTCAAAACAGTATTTTTGGCTGCAGTGTCTTGCCTTAATGAGCTTTTACATTTATTTTGGGATGTGACATGTAATGTACTTAACATTTAATTATGTAGTTTTTAGACTAATTTATTGTTTGTTGTAAATTAAGAAGTAACAACAGCTGTAAAACTCATCCTCAACTATTCGTCCTCGACATGCTGTATCTGGAATTGTGAAACTCATTCATGCTGTTTGTAAAAAAAATCCACTCTTTTTGACCTTACCAGTTTATTTATGAGTAGGTCACACTGGTTATGTGGCTGAGCGGTTGTGGTCAAGTTGTAAATATTAGTTTCAATCCTCAGCCAACACCAAAAAATAAATTAACAGGCAAAATTCTGTTCAAGGGAAATGTGACTTGTATAAAAAATGGATGAAATGTGAAACATATTTGGACGGATTTTTTTTGTTTGTTTGTTAAATGATCTTTATTTGTATGTTTGTCATATATCTGTAATTGACAGTAAATGTTTTTTTTTTTATTAAACTCTTGGCATTAACTTGACGCAATGTGATTCTACAGTTCAGCTCAGAATTTAATTTTAAAGTAGCTTCAGTTTTATTTTTTATGACTGTGGAATGGACATCTTAAATCTTTTTAATAATTTGCTATACAGTTGAAGTCAAAATTATTAGCCCTCCTGTGATTTTTTCTTTTTTGAAATATTTCCCAAATTATGTTTAACAGAAAAAGAGATTTTTCACAGTATTTCCTATAATATTTTTCCTCTGGAGAACGGCTAGAATAAAAGCAGTTTTTATTATTATTATTATTATTTTTTTTTTTTAAACCATTTTAAGGTCAATATTATTAGCCCCCTTTAAGCAATATTTCATTTTCGATTGTCTACAGAACAAATCATCATTATACAATGATTTGTATAATTACCCTAACTTGCCTAATTAACCAAATTAACCTTTAAATTTTTGAATTGCACTTTTAGCTTAATACTAGTATCTTGAAAAATATCTAGCAATATATTACGTCCTGTCATCATGGCAAATATAAAAGAAATCAGTTATTAGAAATTAGTTATTATAAATATTATGCATAGAAATTTGTTGAAAAAAAATCTCCTCTCCGTTAAAAAGAAATTGGGGAAATAAAAATACCGGGCTAATAATTGTGACATATACTGTAGCTATATTGAGTGGGTTATATACAACCTGTATATATATATATATATATATATATATATATATATATATAGATATATATATATATATATATATATATATATATATATATAGCAAGCAGTTTTTTCCGTCAGTTTGTTTCACTCAACAAAGACCTCCCTTCAAACCTACTCTTCACATTAAAACACCAATGGAAATGTACAACTATCTGCTTTATCTTTATCTGAAGCCGTGGCCGTCCAGCCTTTTCCATCTTAAACAATTTGCTAGGCCCCCAGTGCTGCGTAAATCAGCGAGCTTCTCCACCCGATTACTCATGCCGAAAAGTCCCGCTATATCTCACCCAGACAGCGCTTAATCTCTGTCCTACATTCGGTCCGAGTAACCTTTGAAGGCGAGGTGGCTGCTTAGTGTAACTCCGCCACAGTTCACTTACATTGGACTAAGTTAGAGTGTTTCTGTTCGACGTTTAAGTTGAAAAGATTGTAATTGAGGAGAAGCAATAGGCCTACAACAGGTGAGTTTTTTCCATCACTGAGGCACAGGTTGCCAGTCAGTCCGTCAATAAAGTATTTAAACATTTTAAAGTATGCTAGTTTTTTAGAAAAACGTATTACCTGTAGTAAACAGTCCTTCACAGGCCGCTCCGTCGCCGACAAACGATAGAAGATATTTGTTTTTCAAATAATTTGTTGTAGGTAAATATCCACCTCATTCTTAGCGTTTTATCATTTTTACGCTTTTTTAAAAAGGGTTTTTCATTTATATTTGTAAAAGAAGCGCATTCGCGGCCTCGTTAACTGCAACGTAAACGTGCTGGGCTTCCGGTATCAACGCCTCATATTATTTTACCTGTAAAACGGTCCGTTATTGTGCTTTATATTGCAAACTGGTATGTTATGCTATTTTATAGCTACTATTATTATACTTGTAATCCAACTTATTTGAAATACACTAAAATTCTAGCTAAATATGGACAACCCTGTTGATTTAGGTACATTTTAAAAGGCTTTTACATTTACAAATTAATTGTTTAAACCAACTGTTGGATTTATCCATATTTCACCCAAATAGCTCTATAGTTGTAACATTTTTGAGTTTTACAATTGAACACACTGTTTGTTTCACTTTTATGAACCATTAATTAGTCTTGCACACTCACTGGCACACTCAATGATAAAGTATCTTGTTACAATACATAGATATTTACATTAGATGTCGCCTACGCTATTGTTGTCTATCGGAAAGAATGCGTCAATAGAGCCGCCATTTTAGTACAGGGTAGCGCTACTTTGAAATGAATGTGGGACCAAGGTGCAGTGGAGGACTGGCCATCCAGAGCCAAAGATATATACACATATATACATATATCTATGATCGTGAGTTTTCCCAGTGGTCAGTATGCAAATTTTTTTTCTAAATTACGAAAATCATAATGTTACATCACTTTTCTATATCGATGGATAAGTGATCGCACGGGCATTGATTGCACGTTACTACACCCGTACACAGGACTAAAGTCCAGCATCTTCAGGTTGCTTTAGTCTTGACTAGTGGGGTTAAATGACATTTGTCCTGGGAGCACCGTACAAATGTGGCGGCGCTATTGACGCATGCTCAGGGTCTGTATGCGATATCTAGTGTATATATCTATGGTTACAATATAGCTGTAAGAAGTGATTCAGAGAGTCCGAATGAATCTGATACTGAATCACGCAAAGTATTTGGACCTATTGGCCCAAACCCAAACTTGTGATTCATTTGCTTGTGATTCAATCTTCTGATTCTAAACTGCTAAAAGAAATATTTCACTAAAATACTGTCAAAAAAGTGTTTTTATGTTGATATTCACATTTTTCCAAACTACTATGCATTTTAAATTATGGGTGACACTTCCTGTTTAGGGAACATATACTCTAAAATCTGTGATATTTCATAAAATAAGGTATTCAAAGAATCAATATTTGTCATTTTGACAAAAATAGCTGTAGATGTCGGATCCTGCTTTATCCATAAGTAAAATAATATAAAGCATGAATGTTTTTATGCAGCAACATTATCACAATAATATTTGTCTTCTGATTTCTTTGTGATAACATACACAAAAGAAGCATTATGGTGCATTTAAAAGAAAGATGAATATGATAGACTGTTCCCACAGATTGCAAACTGATGCTTCAAATAGCTTGGCTTTACCATAGACTATTGGGTTGGGGGCCGGAAAATGGATCTGGGGACAGAAAACATGATAGTCAAAGCTTGTGATTCTTGTTTTAAACTCAATAATTCATTCTCTCTGTATATGTGCATGCTTTCATTTTCCCCATTTTCCCCAGATGACTGTAAAAAAAAGCATGCTAATCAGCAACCTGTTTTTTGGCTCTGATACCACAAGATGAAAGAAACTCACACTCTCACTGAACTCTGTCTGTGATCCTTCCAAACGCTGATAAAAGTTTGACTCCAGTCTTCAGTCTTGAAGTTTTAAGGGCATCTCAGGTCCGTCAAACTCTCAAAAGGAGCGTTAATTTGGTGAAGACATGAAGTGCTTGAAGAATGTCTTCAAAATAAAGCTCCATTTTTTCCCTCAAAGAGAGTACTCAGAAAGCCTTCTTGGAAAGCTTAGAGCGATTCCATCCATCCTGTACCTTTTCCATAGAAGAAGCTTTTGTGATTTTCCAAAATAAACAAAACTCCTTCGGATTTACTATCAAACGTATAAAGTTTTAGGCTTTAGGCTTCTATTGTCTAATATTTTAAATTAAATTACATTTGCATTAGCGCATCATATGATTTTAATTATATATATATATATATATACTAAATAGTATTTTCAGTATAATATGTATGGTGTTTCTGTGTAATTTACTAAATGACATGATAAATTATATAGGGATAGAAATCCTTAAGATAAAGTAAAAAAAAAAAAAAAAATTTTATACAACTTCTTTAAAATGCTACCGTTTTTCTGAAATTAAAATGATCAATTGTGAATTTTTGTCTTTTTAGTGTTACATGCATGACAACAATGACAGCAAAAACAATAATAACAACAATAATAATATTAATAATAATGACATTTTTCTTGAGCACCAAAAATTCAGCTTTACTATCAAGGGAATGAAGTACAAAGAAATACAAAATACTTATTTGTCAATTTTTTGGTTACAATATTTAACACAATTGTAGTAATATAATATTTGTAAACACACACACACACACACACACACACACACACACACACACACACACATATATATATATATAAACTCAAACAATGCAAACATAAAAATAAAACGAAACAAAAAAAATCTGAAAATGAGTTGTGTGTAATAACAATAAAATGACACAAGGAGAAAGTACTTAACTACTGAAACGTATTTAATAATTTATATTTAATGCTTTTTTGGTGATGGCAGCTTAAAGACTCTTCTCATATGGAGAATGAATCACATGAATTGCTCCGGTGTGAGTTTTCACAGACTTCAACAGAGTGTAAAATTTTTTTAATGGTTCTGTGGGTCTCATCTATCAAATCTGATCTTTATTTTGTATTTTCTATTGGATTCAAGTCAGGTGATTGGCTGGGCTATTCTACAGCTTGATTTTCTTTCACTGAAAGCTTTGAGAGTTTCCTTGGCTGTGTTTTGGATCATTGTCTTGCTGAAATGTCCACCCTGGTTTCATCTTCATCATCCTGATAATGTAGATGTTGGACTGAAGCAGCTAATATTCATTTACAATAAGGAAGGGCAGAGGGTTGCTGAATAACTACTGAGAGATTTCAGATGCTGTCTGGGCTTTCACTGCCTTTCTACACCTCCCTTTCTTCATGTGTTCAATACTTTTTCCCTGCATCATTTCATTTTATTATGCATAACTTAATTTGTAAACTAATTCGATTTGTTTTCTTTGCATATATGGATTTCTTTGGTTGTTACCAACATCCAGGGAAAATTTCAAGTCAACGACACCTTTAGAAATATGTTTTCTGAGAAAAATGGTGACGTGTTCGATACTTATATATATATATATATATATATATATATATGATATATATGATATATATGATTCCAAGAATACATTATTCTCACAAAATCCCACTCAATAAGCATCTACAAAAAGTGACGAATTTTGGAGTAACCTTGTCTCTTCACAGAAAAGAGCTACAAGCATTGCTGACTGATAACACACCTGATGCTGGTGGAGACCCTGAAGCTGCTGGATCAGTGCGGACGTTCATTCAGCGATAAGATAAGAGTGACGGATGACCCAAGCCAAGATCTTTGACCCTCAGCCTCACGTGTGCCTGTTTATCAGCCCATTACTGGATTAGATGTGCTCTGACGGTGGGGATGCGATGGCTTATTGTGGTGTAATTCTTGCCATTTAGGATGAACATCACCTGAGTCTGTCTTTCTTCATGCTTTTAAGGGGTTAGTTCACCTAAAATGATGAAAATTCTGTCATCATTTGTTCACCTGTTCCTTATTTAAGTTCCTAAAAGAAGATATTTTGAAGAATGTCAGAAACCAAAGCTTTGTTTGTACATTCAAAGTCAACTGCTTAGTATTCTGACATACTTAAAAAAAAAAAAAAAAAGCAGAAAAAAGAAACTCAAGATACAAAATTGGAATAACTTGAGGCGGAGTATTCATTCATTCATTTTCTTTTCGGCTTAGTCCCTTTATTAATCCGGGGTCGCCACAGCGGAATGAACCGCCAACTTATCCAGCATATGTTTTACGCAGCGGATGCCCTTCCAGCTGCAACCCATCACTGGGAAATGAGGCGGAATAAATAGTGAGTAAATATTTGGTGAGCTATCTCTGTCATTCAGTTTTTTTCTTGCTCGGATAATGTTTCTTGAGCTATAACTTTTATTATTTTGGCCATATTGGCAGAGGAAGATCACATGAAATATTCCAGAAAAAAGCATTAGGAAATAGTAGACAAAGTTTTATAATTGGATAAGCAGAGCGTAAACCAATCTTAAAAAAATTGCTTCTGAAAGTATTTATGTATATTACATAGTTTAATTAT
>CAIGQV010018127.1:4956700-4988698 GCA_903798115.1 Danio jaintianensis | reverse complement strand
ATAACAAGAAGTTAACCGTTTTCATGTTACAGTGTATGAGCTGACAAGTCTGTTTGATGTAATGTAAGTTACTATAAAACTAATAGAATTAAAGTAACCCAGTAATTTATTTTAGTGTAGTAACACACTTCAAAGTTTACTAGGTTTTAGAGTTAAGTGGACTACTAATTACTTAAGTTTTAGATACTAAAACGTATAAGATACTAGCACTTAATCATAACACACTAGTACTTTGTTTTAGATACTCTTACCTATTAAACTATACTAGCTCTTATTATTTAAATATTAGTATTCATCATTATACTTGTTCATATTTAATAAACATTATTTATACTTGCACCTATTACATATATGTACTAGTAGGCCTATTACTGATTAGCTAGCTAATATGTATTTAATAAATACTAATACATATTTAAAATATTACTGGAAACATTTTTTTTTATTTTACTAGTTACGTTTTTAACTGAACTCCACTGTGGCCATTCAGACTACTCATATGACTAGCAAAAATATAGCCTATTTAATCTTGTCTATTTATGAATGAGTCATACTTAATAAATAATAATTGGCATGTAATGAAGCACACAAGAATAAGCACTAATAGTTTAATACATACTATTATTTAACATAAAAGATGTTAGTATTTATAAAATAGGTATAATGGAAAAAATACTTGTACATTGTATCGATTAAATGTTAAATGGCTTGCCATATGTTGTGGCAGGTCATTATGAGCTGTCTGTCTCTATGGAATTCGAATATAGTTCAGTGTCTTGCAGCGCAGATTGATGATGTCAGCTGCCAGACCTTCACTTAAGCTAAATACATCACATTCTTGTAAAAACAGCTGGATTTAAACAATAGATGATTGTGTGAATGGCGCAAACCTGGTTCGTTTTGGTGGATTGAATTAACTAAAATTTACATTTTATGGCAAGCTTTTTAACATTTTATACATTTTAACATTTAATCTATAGGCCTACTATTTTCATCAGGCTGGTATTAATTTTCAGATTGTAGTTTCTTTGACATTAAGTTAGTATACTAATTCATTATCTACTAGTTGTTCATTTTTATTATACTTATTCATTACTAGTTGTTTATTAGTTACTAATAGTCATTATATACTAGTAGGCTACTTATTCATTTGATACTAATGCTATTTGTTGTCATTGTCTTCTATGGGAATTTGTCATTGAAATATTAAATATTATGTTGTGACTAGTACATATTTAGTAGTTATTTTGTTGTTGATATCATATATGAATTTCTGACTATCAATCTTATCTATCTTTTTAATATTACTAGTAAGCATTCATTAAATATTTGTAATATTTTATTACACCATATACCAGTGCTTACACATTTGATAATAGTGCCTATCAGTAATTTAGTACTTAAATATTAGGTAATAATATCTTTTGTAATTAATAACAAGAGTTTCTATTCATAGTCAGATCCAATTTATTTTCCTTGTCTTATTATATAAGTCAGAACAGCCAAGTATGCGCTAATATAATAAATATGTACTAATCACTAGATACTATAGCTAAATAATATATTCTAGTATGTAAAAAATAAGTACTTAAATTATTTAAGATATGAGTACACTGCAAAACACGATTAGTTGACTTTACTTAAAGTGAGTAAACCTGTTGACTTAATTTTTATAATTATGCACATAGTTCATTTACTTACTAATTTTAAGTCAACTTAACAGTTCCAAGTTACAATGCATTTAATAATTTTATGTAACCAATCATTTTGACAGTGTACCAAATTAATAAGTTTTTAAATAAGAACTATTCCCTATTTACAAGGTAAGTGTATCTAACAAACAATTACTTTCTAATATTAAGTAATAACATTTAGTAAATTTTAAAGAGGTACTAACAACTCAAGAATAAGCAAAAGTATATGATGAATACATAATGGAAACAAATGAGGGTAACATAATAATATTTGATTTAATATTAAAATTACCAGCCATAATATAATTTACTGTAAATTAAACGGAAGAATTTATTATTCAATTCTGTTTAGAATAATTATAATATCTGTATTTATAAAAACAATAGTCTGCACTTATATTTTGACATTAAAGTGGTTGATTTTACTGAGTCACCCAGCAGTGTTTGTTTATTCAGCCTAGTGAAAGTCAACGAGGATTCAGATTTCATGCTTCAAGCCTTTTAAAACAAACACACACACACACACAGGCACGCACGCACACAAAACACATGTCTTCAGTGCTAGTGACCAGAGAGCAAACCTGAAAGGTGGAAGTTCATCTGTTCAGCCATTTATCTGATTTATGGGCTGTCTGAGGAAGCCTTCTGGTGAAAGATGAACTCAAAACAGGAACGAGTGTCACAACAACCTCGAGTGTTAATGGCTTGATTTAGTGCTGGTGAAGGGAGGAGGGTGGTAGTTAGGTTCTGATAAATGGACAGATTTTATTGATTTATTTTCTTTTCAGCTTCAAGAGCTCTTGTAGCAATAAATGTATTTATTTGTCGAAATAAACTGCATTCCATTGGGTTGTTGAGCAAATGTTACATTTTAATTTAGTTTAACTTGAAGCACTTATTATTATTATTACAATTATTATTATTATTAGTAGTAGTAGTAGTATGAAGAACAACACTGAAACATATATATATATATATATATATATATATATATATATATATATATATAACAATTACATATGTAACAATCATTAAATATGTAACAATTACAGTGAAAGCTGAAATATAAAATCGAGTTCAAAATGTTATCAAAAACTATTATAGCATACAGTGTAAAAATGCTGGGTTCCACACAATCTCTGATTTGTGTTGGGATGACATGAAGGAATTAAGTTAACTTGTTAGTTTTTACCAATTTAAATGGATTGAACATAAAACAATTAAGTTGTCCCCAAAAAACCTCAAGAACTGTTGTTGCAGCTCATTTTAAATAAGTAGCCAACTTTGAACAAACAACAAATGTTTTGTGTGTATCAATAATTCTTAAAACCTACAATAATGTAATTTGACAAAAAACAAAACAAATTAATAATAGTGATAATAATCATCATCATCTTCACCATTACGTGTTCCTCATAAAAATGCACATGGACCAAAAAAATAAAAAATAAATAAATAGAAGTGCCATTTTAATATAGAGTTTTTCTTGTAAATAGATCATTTGACATTCGGTAGCACAAGTGGGTTCAAAACAATGCAGCGATGCTCATGTACACCGTTTAACCACATGGTGGCGCTGTTAGTCTTTATGTGAGCGCAGAATTAGCTCTATTCCTGCATCGCGGGCCGCTTTTAACTCTCTTGGGTCTGTAACGGTGCCTTGGTCCTCGGTTTGAAAATAAGCGAAGAGTGAGTGAATTAAGATCAAATATGCATAATGTGTACGCGGTTGTGTGTCACTTACTGTGCAGTTCAATAACCAGGTGAATTATTCAGGTGAAAAAGTCACTAAATTAAACATGGACGAGAATCCTTGTGTTGCAAAAAACAAAAAAACACCTAAATAACCTAAAATAACAACACAGGGGAAAGCACAAATGAATTATTCACAATAATGAATTGAATAAAGCTGTGATGTATTATTATAAATGAGTATTTATTCATTTAGCAAACACTTTTTATCTAAAGCGACTAAATATATTTGAACATCTAAGGTGTTGCAACATTTGATAGATAAGAAATTATTATACAAAATGTATTCTTAACCCTACACAAATTAATGTAAATTAAATTGGCACATAAATATAATAAGTAAATAATAAATATCAGGATTATACAGCTGATATAAATCTAATAATTGGTAAAAATACACTTTATATTATTTCATTGTTATTATCATTTATTATTATTAGTAGTAGTAGTAGTAATAGCAAATACACACACATACATATATGCTATACTACTACTATACTATATAGTACTTTACATATTTACATATTGATTACCATTTGTAGGCTATAGCTTCAGTTTTACTATATGGTTAGAGCAGCAAAACCATGGTTCATTTGTTGTTACCATGGTTCAACACAAATCAAATCCAATTTATTTTTGGCACTAAATGTAGTGAAACCATGGTTAAATTTCACAAGAGTGCTTGAACATTAAATTATATGATGTTTTTTCATTATTATACCTGATTTAAAGGGATAGTTCACCAAAAAATGAAACTTTGCTGTTAATTTACAGATCCTAATCAATCAATTAAATATGTAGGTGAATTGTTTTAGGCAGAGTAGTCAAGAAGCTGATACTGTTTTTACTGGTCATTTATAAATTACATGGAAAAAGTGTTTGAAATAAAAATAAAAAGATAATGATGTTTTAAACAACATTTAGTTTTCTGCACAGGTTTAACATTTTGCTTGATTATGTATCACCAGAAACTGGTGTTAATCTTGCCTGTTTGTGTCTGTATATATTTTTTGACTAGCAGTTAACTTTCATTTTTAAAATCAAGGTTTCAGATTAAATTTCTCCTCAAAGTTTTATTGAAGTAAATTGTCAGCTACATGGATGTCCTGAAGTTGAGCAAATTAACCAAAATGCAAAATTTTTTTAGCAAACTTTCCCTTTAAATCAATTAAATTTCCCCATATGCAGATGAGCACATGTTAGAACAACCGCTGACAAACCAGCTTCATCATAGCAAATCCAAATCCTACTTTAAATAAAGCAAGCCCCGAGGAGTCTCCAAATTGGATTACATGTCAGATAACCTTTGTCTTAGTGAAAAGAGAGAAACGTATCCATAGTGGCAAAATCCATGCCCGGCACGTTAGCAAGTCAAATGAGCCCATGGTGCATATGCTAATGACACTTTAGATTTGCTCATGTCCTGCACTGCGTATGTAAATGCTCTTGTTGGATGGAGAAATGTGCCATGTACATCAGGGGGAAACTGACTGGCAGTGTTGTGTTAACGTTGCCCTAAGGCGTTGGACGGTCTCCCAGTTCAGTGCTTGTAAACAGATTACAGTCGCTCTGTTTTCCGCTAACAACTTCATTATCACACAAAGACAGTTTGGATGATTTCAATGAAACAGATGTGCTTTATTTGACTGCCGTTCCTTTTGTTGCTCGCAATTAACGTCATTAACGCTGTCATCAATGCCATGTTTGCGTATGATTAGCCACAATTTTTGCTAGTATGTTCGAGTCATGATTATGAAGTGTGTTATTTTTTAAAGGAAAGGTAAGACATTTGAAAGGCTGATGTTTACATGACACCATTTTCAAATTTTCAAGACTGAAAATGGAACCTTTTGAAAACGGAAGTGCACGTTTTAATTATGTCATTATCGCAGAAATGTAGTTACTACAAAAATGTGTTTTTGTGAAACTGATGATCGAAACAATAATGACAGACTACAGGACTGTATGTGCACAGGTATACAGTGTTCCTTTTAAAAAAATCTATCACCACCTGCTGGCCCGGCATACATAATACATGTGATTTAGTTTTTTTTATGGATCAGTGTGAACGGAGATCATTTTGACAATATTGTCATCTGTTTGCAAATTCTTTTAAAAATGCATACAATTGTTGTGTAAACATACCCTTTAATGACAAAGGACTGCAAAAATGTCATTCATTTATCCAATAAAGAATGTCTTTGGATGACTTGTTGTACAGTAAAGTTCTCAAAAGAGCTCCATATCAGGTTTTCAAATTTTTAGATGCCACCAAATATGATCATCCTCATGAAAGAGACCCCATCCTAGAATGCAATTAGCATAGTTAGGCATAGTTTCTTGTACATAGAGCCAGTTTATACTATCAAATTTTTTTTATATACTTTTTAAAGCTTATGCTCTTTCCTGTATTTTATTGTAATGTTGAGTAAATAAGTAATATATAAAAGTATATGTACAATATGTATTGTACATGTATGACTTTTGTAACATTATAAACACATTTACTGACACTTCTGATCAATTTAATGATTTATTTGGAATTATTTACCTTTTTATCTGTGACTCAAATTTGTTAAATATGAGTAAAGATCTGATAAATATGTTATAATAAACATTTTGTTATTTATAAATGATTAAAATACTACTCAATATATTAATGTGTGTAATGAATAGAAAAGGGTGACGCGGTGGCGCAGTGGGTAGCACGTTCGCCTCACAGCAAGAAGGTCGCTGGTTCGAGCCTCGGCTGGGTCAGTTGGCATTTCTGTGTGGAGTTTGCATGTTCTCCCCGTGTTCGCGTGGGTTTCCTCCGGGTGCTCCGGTTTCCCCCACAAGTCCAAAGACATGCGGTATAGGTGAATTGGGTAAGCTAAAATTGTCCGTAGTGTATGTGTGTGAATGAGTGTGTATGAATGTTTCCCAGTGATGGGTTGCAGCTGGAAGGGCATCCGCTGCGTAAAACATATGCTGGATAAGTTGGCAGTTCATCCCGCTGTGGCGACCCCAGATTAATAAAGGGACTAAGCCGAAAAGAAAATGAATGAATGAATAAAAAAATATTTTAATTTGAAACTTATCTTAACAATTTACTAACAAGAATCTTATCTGGTCATGTGAGAAAAGAAATTATAGTGTGGCATTCTACGAGTATGTTTAAATAACAATGTACTAAAAGTGGAAAATTTTCCTTTTTGTGTTCTTGTGAGGTTGAATAACCTTATCTAAACCACCTCTTTTCATAACTACAAATGATGCATGCCAGGCCAGTAGGTGGCGTTGTCACTTTAAGAAGAAACACTGGGCACCGGTGGGCATATAGTCCTGTATTCTATCATTATTGTTTCAGTTGTCAAGTAAGCATGTATGCCTTAAAAAATGAACATGACATCATCGTTTTAACACAATCACATATTTGTACTGTAGTTTATATGGAAAATGGTATCTATTTCAAAAAACGAAAAAACATTCATTTTCTTGTAGGGCTGGGAGAAAAAAAAAAATCAATGCATCTCAATTTTTTTCTGATGATGGATCTATTCTCAGAATCTTAGAATCAATTCTGTATTCAAATTAGATTGTGACGGTGCAGGTCTTTGTTGAATTAAAGTGAAAGCATTGCAGATGAATTAAGCATTCTGTACAACTATGTTTTTATATAAACTCTGTTGCTTTTAAGACATTTCTTTGTAAAAATATAATAAACAAATAAAACAAAATGAATGTCTTTTTGAAATAAGAAGTCTGCCTTTTCAACGCTACATTCAGAGCTTGTTCATGCTGAATATAACTTTATTAATAAAATGAATAATTTTTAAAATGGCAGTACTGTCATACATATATTCCAATCATAAACAAATACAAAGAAACTCCAATTCTGGTTCAAATGTAAAGTTGGAAAGACATATTTGCACAGCCAAAGAAATAGGAAAAAAATATGTAAAGAATTGTTTAGGAGTTGAATCATGAATCTGAATAGGACCGTGAAGTCCCTAAAGATACCCACCCCTAATTTTTTCATTAGGAACTAGTTTTCAAAAGATTACAATTTTCAGGCCTCCAAAATGCCACAGTTGTGTAAATGAATCACAAAAATGCATAAAAAGTTTAACATTTTAGTTGAAAGTAGTACCATGAAAATGCCACCAAGAAATCCCAACATGTGCTTATTTCTAACCTTTCATCATTTTTTTAGCACAGTCTGCCAACCAGACCACTTCAAACCTGCCCTAGCTCTTGTTGCAAAGCACTTGTCACTTTGGTCCCAATCATGCTATAACAACCCATGACTGACTTTTGCATGAACTGTCCTTTGGTCAAAATCACATTGAGAAAACTGACAAATCAAAAAACCTTCTTCCGTTTTTGCCCACTGCTGCCCAAGGGACCCTTTAGAGACATTCCTCAGCACGATATTGGTTAACCAATGCATTACGGCTCTCAGGGGCTCTCGAATGCGTCCTGGGGGCTTGCCTGTGATTAATACATCCGACTCTACAAGAAAGCACATGGAGCTTTTCATTTAGAGCCCACTCTGGGGCATTGTTAGCCTCTTGTGTGTATAATTGTCCAATGCCAGTCTGTCCATCATAATATAGTGCCGAAGAGTCAAGAAGGAGAAGAAGAGAGAGGCTGGAGGGAGGGTCTGCGGTGGGTCTCCATTGAGGTAGAATATTAATTAAATGTATTAAACAAACATGGCAAAGGAAAGAGGAGGCTGCGCGCCATCTGCTGTCTGTGGTTGAGGTATTTGGGGGTGGGGGGGGGGCATTCTGAGTCCTCCGAGGAGTCGTCGTGCCCGCCGCTAGTTTAGCTTCACTGGCACACACAGACAGATGGGCTCCAGTGTCTCCAGGGAACAAAAGGCCTACAGACCCTCTCAGCCTCAAGCTCTTTTCTGGGCTGAAAGACGCAAGGAAAGAGGTGCATGTGGGTTGGAGAGAGAGTAAAGTTCCGGGAAACACTTGCACCTGACCCAGCTGTGGATGAGTGTAATGTGTGTGTGTTTTCTCGTATATCCTGAGTGCTTAAGTGATATTTGAACCCATTTAAATCACTTCCCTTGGGAGTTTTGAGAAGGAAGAGGCTGGAAACAAGAGGCATAAGCCTTGATATCTACACATCATTTCATTTATTGAAGATTGTATTGTGTGAACATTGCTTGTTATCAGTTGAAATGAGTAAAAGGCATTATGTTTATGGTAATTAAAAGAATTGTTCACCCAATTGTTAGCATAACCTAGCCACATGATTAAACATGCTAGTAACATTGAGTCAAAGGCTAAAACATTTCATGTCATACTACAAATCTCCTAACTGTTATGTTTACCAGATTAGCATGTTGCTAGTGTTATGCTCGTCATGCTGTCACCATGCTAGCTACAAACTAACTGTGTTAGCATCATACTAGCTACACGTTTTACATAATTGTTTTAACATAACGTTAGCAATAAGCTCATCTAGAAATCATCATGCAAGAAACATGCTGCTGGGGTGTTTTAAGGAAAAAAATCCTTATTAAGTTTAGTTAATAGATTTTCAAATTGTTGCTAAGGCATGGCTAGGATGCGGTGAAGGTGATTTGTGATTGGCGGTTTGATGCCCTGAGTCAAATGAGGGCTCATGCCTCATGTTTATATGATGCCTTAGGGTCTTTGAATGGAGGTCTATGGAGCTTGTTGCTAGGGAACTTAAAGCTTGTTGCCAGGGTATGCCCAAGAAGATGCTTAAGACTGATTGGTTGCCAGAGTCAAATGAACCCACCCCCGTGTTTCTATGCCATTGTGTTCCAAAGATATCAATTTGGGCATTTTATAATGGCTGTCTATGGGTTTGCATTGCTAGGGCAATCTAAAGGAAAACAGAACACAAAGTCACGTTTATATTTAAATGTATGGGCTCGCACGTCATGAATGCAAAAGCATAGTCCTGATAATATATTGAAAATGAATTATAACATTGTAAACATTGTTTTAAATTGTGTGCTGGTATTACCCTATCTGTGACTATACTATTTTAAGCTGGCACAGTGTTTTATAATGTGATACAATACAGGAACTTATTCCATTATGTGAAAAAAATGGTTTTATATTAAAAATATATATTATTACATTATGAGCGCAAGATTTACATTTTTAATTTGAACTGTTCATGACCATTTAATGTAGTATTTAATACATTATTTTACAGTATTTACATTACATTACATTACTTAATGAGTTGCTACATTTGACTCAAATCTGGGTTAAAACAACCAAGCATTTTAGAATGTATTATATTTTACTAATAGGCATATTACCCAACCACTAAAGAGTTAAGAAAGTGATTTTAGTTCTGGAAAAGACTCCTATTTTATAGATGCCACTTTGGTTTTATATTTTAAATACAGCGCAATGACATTCAGATAATTTAAAATGTGGCTTAAGTCTCCAAAAGTGTCCAAATACATTACATTTTGGGGCCACTTTATGTTAAGCTAACAGTGTAGCAACAAAATTGCAGTGCAATTTCCAATTCAAGACATATATGAATTGAATCACTCTCTAAAGCGTATCCTATTGGCCTCTGCCAGTCATCGAAGACATTTATTATACACTTATTCATTAGCACTGACACCTGATGCCAATCCTTTGTTGAGTCTTTAAAAAAAAGATGTGACTGTAAGACGAATCGCGAGTCCTCAACAGGAAACCTGTGATCTATGCTCACTTTCACTGAAAGGTAATTATGCTTCATGTCAGATATAATTTCCTAGGCCTAATTTTCTACCCACAGATGGATCTAATGGGTCCTCATTTGATGTTCTTGTACATCTTATTGCAGTCTGAATTAGTGTTGTCAAGGGACCAAGGTTGAGGTTTCTTACTTCTAAATTGGAGAAGGTTAAAACTAGTATCTTTTCTCAGAACTTTGGTCTTATTTCAACAAGATGTGATAATTTAAGAGTTTTGCATTAAGTAGGCTACTGACTTTTTGACGGGCTTCATCTACTTACTGCCAGTAGTAGAAAGCTCAGTTTAAACCTTATAGCATAACAATTTTTAAAAAGTACCTCAGAGCTAGCAAAAGCTGAACTCGGAATCCAAAACAATTGGTATATAATTGCTTATACAGACACGCAAACTCTGCAAACTCATCCAATGTTCCTTATGTAGCTTTTCATGTCACAGCTAGCCGAGTGCGCTAGAGCCATGTCAAGATGACACTGAGGCGTCGTTAGTTTCGTTTGAAATTACACCGAACAAAAGCGAGCGTTTAGCTGGGTTATCACCTTCTTGTGTCACTTCACATAATGCCAAATGTCATTCAAATCACAGCGATTTCTGCTCACCCATTCCTACGCTCTCGCATTCACGGCTAACGCTAGCATTGTGTACATTATTGAGAATCGCAAACACACACACATACGCCACTGTCGCCTATTATTGCAATCCACATTCCAGCCCTAATGGCATGTGAGGCAAACAAGTGTGACACGCAGGAACATATAATGATACGCAGATGAGATGGAGACCACATCTTGATAGACAGGACGTGGAATGGGAGGGAAAATGAACTCCCTCTCGCTGGAGTCAACATGATTACCGTAGTCCATTTTAAAGCAACAATGTAGGAGAACAAATTGGCAGACGTGAGAAAACATTTGATGCCTGGGCTTAGAGAGAGATTTGACCTCAAAAAACAAGTTCAGAGAAGCAGAGGATTTGTGGTTCCCTCATTATCACAAGTACAGAAGTGCATGTTTTTCATCTGCAGAAACTAATGGATGCACTGGACGTCTGAGCTAACAAGTACATTTCTGTTCATAAATGTACATTGCTTTTTGTAAGAATGTATGAATAGAGCAAACATTTAGGTTGATTTGCCATTATAGGGATCATTCACCTGAAAATGTTCATGTTCTTCAATGTACTGTACTGTATCATAAGGAGTCGTGGATATTAAATGGATAGTTCACACAAAAATGAAAGCTCTGCCATAATTTAATCACCCATGACTTGTTCCAAACCAGTTTGAGTTTTTTTGCTTCTATTCAACACAGAAGAAGATATATAGAAAAATGTTGGAAACTGGTAGCCATTAACATCCATAGAAGGAAAAACAAGGGAAGTCAATGGTTACCGGTATTCAACATTCTTTGAAATATCTTCTTTTGTGTTCAACAGAATAAAATAAAAATAACAACCTCAAACTAGTTTGGAACAAGTGAAGGGTGGGTAAATGATGACAGAATTAACATTTTTGGGTGAACTATTCCTTTTACTGTGTTTTGCCTCTATATGTTTTTTAGTCTTAAAGTGCAAGTAGTTTGCATTTTATGAATCACCAATAATCTTTTCCAAAAATCTTCTTCAATTTCCTAATGTACAAAAATTATTGGATTTCTATTAACAAATATAGTTGCCTTTCACTATATTTTGCGCATTATCAAACCAAACCATTTTATAAGAATAACTACATTCCTTGATAGTAATGACATTAAAAGTGGAAACATGGCACTCACTGAATTGTGAGATATAAACTGGGTATTCTGAGGGTAGCAGAAGTCCACACTTTCAGGCAAAACATTTATGATTATGTTTGAATCTGTTTTGAGCGATATATTAATCAATTTGACTCACTTTCTGAATCACTTTGTCATGTCAGGATTTATTAATCAAGATCTGACTGGTTGTTCATTTGCAGTTGAAGGCAAGGTTTTGGCCCTCCTCTAAATTTTTGTATTCTTTTGCAAATATTTTCCCAATTGCTGTTTAACAGACAAAACACATTTTTAAACATAATAGTTTTTAAACTAATTTGTAATAACTGTACTTTCTTTTGTCTTTGTCATAATGACAGTAGGGGCAGCACGGTGGCGCAGTGGGTAGCACAATCGCCTCACAGCAAGAAGGTCGCTGGTTCGACCCCCGGCTGGGTCAGTTGGCATTTCTGTGTGGAGTTTGCATGTTCTCCCCGTGTTGGTGTGGGTTTCCTCCAGGTGCTCCGGTTTCCCCCACAAGTCCAAAAACATGTGGTATAGGTGAATTGGGTAGGCTAAATTGTCCGTAGTGTGTGTGAATAAGTGTGTATGGATGTTTCCCAGTGATGGGTTGCAGCTGGAAGGGCATCTGCTGCGTAAAACAAATGCTGGATAAGTTGGCGGTTCATTCCGCTGTGGCGACCCCTGATTAATAAAGGGACTAAGCCGAAAAGAAAATGAATGAATGATGACAGTACATAAAATTTGACTAGTTATTTTGCAAGATACTAGTATTTAGCTTAAAGTGCAATTTAAAGACTTGACTAGGCTAATAAGGTATTTAGGCAAGTCATTGGTCAACAGTGATTTGTGGATTGTAGCCAACTAGGATAAAAATTAAGGAAGCTAATAATATTGATCAATAATGATCATTTTTAAAATGTAAAAACTGCTTTTATTCCAGCCAAACTAAAAGAAAAACATACAAAAGAAGAAAATACAGTATAACAGGAAATACTGTGAACATTTCTTTGCTCGATCACCTAAGAAATATATGAAAAAGAATAAAAATTTCACAGGACTAATAATTTTGCCTTTAACTGTACTTTTAAAAATAGCCTGCACACTATGACATTAATTATATCATCATATCTTCTGTTTTAATATATTTCACAATGTATTGCATTCAAATTAATCACTAACTTGAGTTATTTTTCTAGCAGTTTAAGTTGTTAAAGCAGTTTAAGTTTTTAAGACGTGAGAACATTTTTAAAATTGAAAGCATATTTTACTTTGCGTGATGACCAGATTACACAGCTACATGTTTGAGAATGTCCCAGTGTGTGTGTGATCAAACAAATGAATTCAATCACTGCCTTAATGAGCAGCAAAAGCATATTTCTGAATTCTCGTTTACTATTATGATGTCACAACCCCCTCCCCATCTGTGCGCCTGTGTGTGGGTTTTTTTTCCAGGCAGGTGAATTGGTTTCAGAAGCTGCTGAGGCAGAAAGCTAATCCCACATAGTCGGTAATTTACAATAATTCAGGACGAATGCACATTTCCTTTTCATTATGCTCGGAGATAACAAACACTTCTTTTTTCCAGTGCTGAATAATTCATAATTCTTATTTGTTGGCTGCGTCAAAGGAGTAACGATGTCAGGGCTGCTGGGGACAAGACGGTAAACGGTCAGGCCTATCGGATCACTGGCACTCGGTGTAAATCAACACCGCCAGAAGGAAAAAAAAAAGATGTGGTAATGAGGGCCATTTCTCTCTCCAAATAGGAGCAAAGGACTTATTAGGCCTAATTTTCAAGGACGTACAGAAAACACGGCAGGGTGTCACTCGGCTGAGGTGAGATCTCAGGTTCAATGGGAAGCTGTCGGTTTGGTTGGGGGGTGGAAGAGCTCGCTTGAGACGGGATATTAGCCGGATAAGGAAAACGGTTTAATGAAGGGCAGAGGTCAATGAAATCTGCCAACCTCCTCCATTACCCCAATTACTGACACATCCTCTGTGGCCGCTCCTGGCCGAGGATGCTTATTAAGCCACTATTTGTCAGAGATTAGATAAAGTAGCTGTCAGTCATGTGAGCGGACATCCTTTTGGCTTCAGAAAGAACCCCCCGAAGATGAAAGACAAAGCACTGACAGCCCCCTTTGATATGGCTGCAGATGATGGTGTAATTGGAGCGCCACTGAGATACTCCAGGACTGAGTGACAGCAATTACTAAAGCTCCGAGCGTACGGAGGGATTTTGGCTGAGGTGATTGGAGAACAGCTGTAGAAGGAAGAAAACAAAAATAATTGAAAAGTAGGTGTCTAGACCTTCGGCGTTTGCTAATTAGTTGGTTCAAACTCCACACTTCCACCACCTTCTCGATGGTCTTTCACACCTTGGTTATCACCATTTAAAACCACTTTTAACACATTGTGGAATGGATTGACAGATAAATAGAACAATGAATGGATGGATGGAGAGTAAATAAGTTGTTTTCATGAAAAAATATTTAGAGATATAGACTTCATATTTTCAGTAATAAAAATGATTTTTTTTAAACATATGGTGTCCAAAGCAAATAATGTTACACTGAGGATTCTTTACTCACTGTAAAAAAAAAAGAGTTGTCCCAACACAAATCAATTAAGTTAACTTAAATTAGGTGGATTTAACATAAAACAATCAAGCTGTCTTAAAAAATACTCAAAAGTTGTGTTGATTCAGCTCATTTTAAATATATTAGTTTGAACAACTAGCACAATATTTTTTTGAGTGCTGCTTAATGACATTAATTACAGTAACTAACAATATTAACAATAACTAAGAATATTTTGCTTTATTCATGTAATCCTTGCATTTGTTGTGGCAAATATTTAGTTTTTAAAAGAATATTGCGCTGTAATTCTATGAAATAATATAAAATCAAATTCTGCACCATCACTAATTGAGGACTGAGTGACATTAATTACTAAAACTTGGAGAACAGCTAGAAAAAAAAATAGATTAATTGAAAAGTAGTTATCTGGACCTCCTTTATTTGCTCCAAGTAACCCAATTTTGGCAAATTAATTGGTTCGAACTCCACACTTCCTTAACCTCCTAGATGCCCTTTCACACCTCAATGCTTAGTTGTAGTCATTTTAAAACCGCTTCTAACACACTTGTAGGTTTGAAAGGCAGTTAGTGCACTGTCTTATGAAACTCTGTTTCAGTGTTTAACAATGCCAAAGGTATAGAGCTAAACTATGCAGTGCTAGACAGAAAGAGCTGATAAGAAACCAATCATGAACTAAACAGTGACCTCGTTAAATAAAGTTCATAAATATACAAATTAGAATGTTACCCCAAGGTTTACAAATGTATAGTGCAAACTAAGCAGTCTAATATGAGGGTTAAGTATGGCCTGTGTGAAAGTGAACTGGCACTGTCTTTTAAATAGGAAAATATTTTAAATATTTCATACATACAGTTGAAGTCAGAATTATTAGCCCTCCTGAATTATTAGCCCCCCTGTATATATTTTTTTCAACACATTTCTAAACATAATAGTTTTAATAACTCATGTCTAATAACTGATTTCTTTTATCTTTGCCATGATGACAGAACATAATATTTTCATAATATTTTAAAATCTTAATTAGGTTAATTAGGCAAGTTAGGGTAATTAGGCAAGTCATTGTATAACAGTGGTTTGTTCTGTAGACAATCAAAAAAAATTGCTTAAGGGGGCTAATAATATAGACCTTAAAATGGTTTTAAAAAAATGAAAAACTTCTTTTATTCTAGCCGAAATAAAAAAAAAGACTTTCTCCAGAAGGAAAAAATATTATAGGAAATACTATAAAATATTCCTTGTTCTGTTAAACATCATGTGGGAAATATTTGTAAAAGAAAAATAAATTTACAGGAGGGATAATAAATTTGACTTCAACTGATAGATAGATAGATAGATAGATAGATAGATAGATAGCTAGATAGATAGATAGATAGATAGATAGATAGATAGATAGATAGATAGATAGATAGATAGATAGATAGATAGATAGATAGATAGATAGATAGATACTTTGCACTTACATCTTATATTGTATATATAAGTATACACAGATGGGTAATTAAAAGCAATGATAGATATAGCTACACCATTCAAATTTTTGCTCTTTTTCTTTCTTCTTCAGTGGAGCACAAGAAAACAACATCAACTCCGGCCCGCCCTCCTCATTCTCCACCTGGAAGCAGATGCCCCTTTGGCTCTTCTCTCACGCCCCCAGTGCCCGACGAGTGCCAGCATGTGAAATCTCAGGTGACAGTCACCTGGAAGCCTCTCAGCCTCGTAACAGCTGTAGGGCCTTGATTGCCTGCCTCGCCCATGTCGGCCCCCGAGCCGCCCACTGGCTCTCTCACATCAATCGGCTGTCAATTCCTCTTAGCCTTAACCAGAAGGCACTCAAGCAGCGAGGAGGAGAGACGGGGAAGGGGGCACACGGGGGAAAAGGCTTTGGGGGGAGGGAGACAAGCAGATGAGAAAGTAGCGGCCGCACTGGCACCAAGGAGAAACGAGGTGCGGGGAGGGGCCGCCGGTCGCCTGCCAATGGTTCAAATTAATTGCTACATAAGGAAAAAATGGGGAGATAATTATTTGTGCTTTCCTGTCAGAGCTGGAGGGGAGATGACCTCATTAACTTGCAGCTTGTACACAATTCAATTACCGAGATATGGAAAATGCATTTTTGATTACTTTGGTGGCTGGGGCTCCATTCATCTCCATTTCTGTCCTCTATGGGTGCCGTGTGTGTTGTGTATGTGTGACTGAGACAGCGGGGTTCAGCGCTTAGAGACACTCACTTTGGATGTGTATATGGTGGGATGCCTTAAGTGGCCTTGCTAGATTATGACGCTTCCCCTAATTACTGACATCATTCATTGTAAAGTAGTGTGAAAAATGTAACTTCAGACCTTCAGACCTGGACCTATGAGTAGATACGTCATTCCTACTGTACACTCACACTGTACACCCCCATGCTGGTGCCAGGTTGGACCCCGTTTTGCCTTCATAACTGTCCTAATTGTATGTGGCATTGATTCAATAAAGTTCTACAAACATTACTCTGAAGTTTTGGTAAATAGGTTTTTCACCCTTATCTCTCGTTTCACCACATCCCAAAGGTCCTCTAGTGCCGGTACTGGTCCGTGGCTCAATTGGTACCGGGCCGCACAAGAAATCATTAATTATTTTCATGTTATTTATTATCTGAGTCTGAACAATCTTTTATTTTGAAAAATGATCTTATTCTCTCGCTTACATCTCGGTCACTTGAGCGCCCAAATTTAACCCACAAGCAGCAAAATGAGTAAGAAACAGACGTCTTTGGAAAGTTTCTTTGCGAAGGGGAAAAGGCCCAGTGAAGGACCCGCGAACTGCCAAGGAATGGATCCGCAACCCATTTGTCAACAAATCAAGTGAATCCACCGTGTCTGTGCAGAAGACATGACAGCGGCCTTTTAGGGGCCGTTCACATATCGTGTCTTTTCTAGAGTTCATGCAAGTTTGTTATTTCCAATGGAGGTGTGTGGCTTGCGTGCGCAATTGGCGTGACGTGCTCGTGCCTTCCAGACGTACCTAGTTGAATGAATGCCACAAGCGCACCAACTGACCGATCAGCTTCAGCTTGTATGGAATATACACATTTCGGTAGAGTAATTATCTCAGACAAACACAGAACATCCAAACACTGCAACCTACGAACCACCACAACCAAACAATAAACACCCACACCACCCACCCCACCCCCTGGTCCGCGTTAAAATTGTCAAGCGTTGACTAGTCCACGGTAATAAAAAGGTTGGGGACCACTGCTGTAGTGTATTAAGTGACTGTAGAGGTCATTTTAGTATAGATTATTTTCACAATGCAGTTAAAAAAGTCTTTCATCTCAGTATATCTCTATATAAAAAGTATATATTCACTGCATTACTTATAAGAACGGCCTCAGTTGTTCTGTGAGGGTGCCACAAAGAGTTGTTTATGTGTGGAGGAAAATTTTATTACGCAGAACAAGAGATCTCAAGTTGTTTTGAAGCGATTATTGAAATTTGAGAAGTTTGAGATCAAAAACTGACGGAGTGCCACAGGGAGTCCCAGGAGTGTCTCATTTCAGATGCTGGATTTCCATTAGATGAGTTTTGCAAACTAGAAACCAATCACAACTGAAATGACATTATATTGACTGCCAATTGTTTAAGTGATTCAAAGGAGTCAAAAGATCAACCCAGCACTGAATCATCTGCACAGATTCATATTACAGTAGATTACACTGTATATCGAACGAGTTTCACCATTGGCTGACAAACATCCAGTTTAATCTCCTGATATGAGGTCAGGTAAACCCCACCCTGAATGTGGTAGATAATGTATTTTGGGTGTTATTAATGCAGGATTGGAACTAAAAATAACACCAGCTGTGGCGTTTCCAAAAGGCAGCGGTAATCTGCTTCTGTTGGGGTGCGTGGATTTGCTGTTGGGGTAAAACAATGCGACTCTCTAGTTTTCCTTCATGCATATCCAAATAAGTATTGTAATTGAAATCTGACTGTGTGGTTCTTTTCACAGACCGCTGAGCTCTGTTATTATCTATTTCTATACATAGACGGGCACCACTGGCTAACACAGAGGTAATAGGACACAGTAATGCCCATGAATTATTTAAGAACATACTACTGGGCTACATATTTCTATTCAAGTTGGACTGATTATCTGAGGTACTTATGGTAACAATGCTAAGATAAGCGACTAACAAAAACAGTTTGGTGTGTATGTGAATTTAAAATGGGAACATACTCTTTTATAAAAAATATTTGGACTTTAAAAAGTGTCAAGATGGACTGATTATCTGACTTAAAAGAAATTGTCTATGTCCAAAAATTGCCTACTACTCTAGTAGGTACTACATTTACCGTTAGAAAAGTACGTTCTATATAGTATGAATGTGAGTAGTATGAATGGAACTTGGATGTACCACATCCACCATTAGTCATTATCATGTGACTTACCCACGTCACTTCCATTCATGAATTCTCTCGTGTAGCATCATAGGATAGCGTAGCGTTCATCGGATGTGCACTTCAGAATCTCGCCGGAAGTAGTAGGTCATCCGGTTACTTTCATTCTTACTGTTTTTTAAATACTATGAATTTGGACATACTACTTGGCTCGCATACTGTTTTTAACATATATATAGTAAGGAAGTACGTGATTTCAAACACAGCCATTGTATAATTGCTATGTTAAGCTATGTAGCTATTTGCTAAAAAGAATAGTGTGAATTTAGGATAGCAACATACTGCATTAGTGGAGAAATTTGGGTACACAGTTACTATTTTTAAGAAAAATGTCCGTCTGTTAAATGATTTATTTATCCGTTAAAATTGGGGACTTAGGGTTCAGCTGACCATGACAACATAAGAAATTTGTGGTAACTACTTTTTTGAGATGGGAATATACTATATTATGAGAAAGACTGCACTGTTTTTTTTTTTTTTTTTTTTTTAAAGGGTCAAATGTTTATTTGAGGTGATAAGAAATTTGTAGAACCAATGCTGATAGGTTAAGCAGCTTTAAACGGTATAGCTAAGAACAAATTAGCATGTATATCAATTTGAGATGGAAATATGTTGTAATATCAAGAAGATTGGGGCTTGTTAAACTTTTCATTACAAAAAAAAGGTTGGATGTACTGATTATCTGAAGTTATTATGACTTAAAAGAAATTTGGGGAAGAGATACTAAGCTTTTGTGTGTTCGGTGCTAAGCTGTTGATTTTTGCTAACAAAAAAAAGGAAGAAAAAAAAAAACAGTATGTAGGCAAAAAAGTATTATAAGATAAATCAAGGCTGGTGGTCACATCCCTTGCAAAAATTAACCATATAATTTTCATTCATTCATTTTCTTTTCGGCTTGGTCCCTTTATTAATCTGGGGTCGCCACAGTGGAATGAACCACCAACTTATCCAGCATATGTTTTATGCAGCAGATGCCCTTCCAGCTGCAACCCATCACTGAGAAACACCCATACACTCCCATGCACACACATACTCTACGGACAATTTAGTTTATCCAATTCACCTATAGCGCATGTCTTTGGACTGTGGGGGAAACCGGAGCACCCGGAGGAAACCCACACAAACATAGGGGGAACATGCAAACTCCACACAGACATGCCAACTGACCCAGCCGAGGCTTGAACCAGCGACCTTCTTGCTGTGAGGCGACAGCGCTACCCACTGCGCCACCGCACCACCAACCATATAATTTTTTATAGTAAAATTTGCAAAACCATAGTTAATTTGTGGTTCCCTCGCCACCTATGGTAACCACAAATTAACTTAGTTTAACCATAGTAATTATAGTAAAACTGTGGTTATACAACTGTAAGTCAATGCACCAAAAAAAACATGGTTACTACAATTTTACTATAAGAAAGACTATGGTTATTAATAGTCTATAGTATTAAAATTAATCTACGCTGTCATTCGCTAAAATAAACAATTTAGTACACTTTATACAGGGATTAAATTGTATTACAAAAGAAATATGGGAAATATCATTTTCACAATTTGGGAAGTAGGAATGATTTTCTGAGGTGACAAAAATGTGTGCTAGCAATGTTAGCTAGAGATTTGAAATATGTGTTTGTAATCAGCACACAACTAAACCAAAACTATTTGTATAAAACGAACGTGCAAGCCATTTTTTGCCATGTTTACTCAGTAGAACATCATGTTTTGGCTGATGTCTGTGCAATTTAAGCTCAGCAGTTCAGGTAGACAATTAAAAAGTCTTGGTTTTTCACTTTCACTATGCTGACCGTATACCATCCGCAGTTTTAAAGAACAGGAGCAGAAGTGGGTTTTCGCCCACAGGCAAACACATGAGCGATGCAGTGAAGCAGACTGTGTGCACAGATGTGTCTCGCTGCTGTTCAGCTTTATAACTCACTAGACTGTGTCATCACACTAGTCTTTTGTTTATACAGACAAGAAGTGCTGCATTGTTTTATTGGCTGGATGTCTGGATTGAGATAAGTCTAAGGAGTTCATGTCAATTGTGCGGGTTTAACGGATTTGTCTTCTGATAAAAATAAAAAAAAAGACAGAAACAATTTCTTACCATGAAAGAAGAGACAGCCTAATGATATTAGTAAATTACCAAATACTTAATTTCTATATAAACTCTATAGCAAAAAAAATATATATATATTAAATATTATATAAAAATAAAAATATTAATTTTTTATGCTGTTTGTGTTTTTTTATTTTATTTTATTTTTGTTTTGTTTTGTTTTGTTGGCCTATTTTTTGTTGTTTGCTCGTAATTTGTTTTGATTCTTTTAGTATTTTTATTCATTCATTTTCTTTTCACCTTAGTCCCTTTATTAATCTCCACAGCAGGTCACCACAGCAGAATGAACTGCCAACTTATCCAGCACATGTTTTACACAGCGGATGCCCTTCCAGCTGCAACCCATCACTGGGAAACATCCATACACACTTATTCACACACATACACTACGGACAATTTTAGCTTACCCAATTCACCTATAGCACATGTCTTTCCGGAGGAAACCCATGCGAACACGGGGAGAACATGCAAACTCCACACAGAAATGCCAACTGACCCTGCCGAGGCTCGACCCAGCGACCTTCTTGCTGTGAGGTGACAGCGCTACCCACTGCGCCGCCCTCTTAGTATTTTTTTTACATTTAATTTTTTCATGTATTTGGTTTGTTTGGTTTTCATTTTATTTTGTATGTTGTTTTTTTTGTAGTTTACATAAATAGTTTCAATACAAAAGCATTAACTCTTCTGTGAAAATAATTTTAACAGAGCAAGAACATTTTCCTTTAATATTTCATATTAATATTTTTTTCTTCTGAAGAAAGTCTTATTTCTTTTAGTTTGGCAAGAATAAAAGAAGTTTTAAAATTGTTAAAAAATATTTTTAAGGTCATATTATAAGACTGTGGTCCAATGACTTGCCTAGTTAACCTAGCCTGCCTAATTATACTAATTAACCAAGTTACGCCTTTAAATTGCACTTTAAACTAGTATACTAGTATCAACTGGGCACTAGTATCTTGCAGAATAACTAGTAAAATATTGTGTATCATCACCAAGGCAAAGGCAAAAGAAATACATTATTAGAAAGTAGTTTACAAATTAGTATTATATTTAAAATGTGTTAAAATCTCCATTACAAAATAAATCCATTAAATCTATTGAAATCTCCATTAAACAGCACTTGGGATATATTTTAAAAATCATTTGACAGAATTATGCCCTCAACTGTAATGACTGATTTGACTTGATTATTGATATGCACTGATATTTTGTAATCTATTTTAATGACATTCAAATATTTGACATTTCCAGATATACTACATTTCTAAATGTTGTAATTTTTTAAAATATAAAAATACTGTTATATTGAAACAAATACTGCTATATAATGTGAATACAGTATAAATATGAAATTTCTTTTATATTCATTCATTCATTCATTTTCTTTTCGGCTTAGTCCCTTTATTAATCTGGGGTCGCCACAGTGGAATGAACCGCCAACTTATCCAGCATATGTTTTACGCAGCAGATGCCCTTCCAGCTGCAACCCATCACTGGGAAACATCCATACACATTCATTCATACACATACATACACTACGGACAATTTAGCTTACCCAATTTACCTGCATCACATGTCTTTGGACTTGTGGGGGAAACCGGAGCACCCGGAGGAAACCCACGCGAACACGGGGAGAGCATGCAAACTCCACACAGAAATGCCAACTGACCCAGCCGAGGCTCGAACCAGCGACCTTCTTGCTGTGAGGCGATTGTGCTACCCACTGCGCCACCGCGTCGCCCATTTCTTTTATATATACTGTATAAAAAATTTATATATATTGTCCACCCTATCCAACTTTCTGATATTGACTGTAATGTAATAACATGGACCTTTTGTAAAGCTGCTTTGCAACAATAATTATTGTGAAAAGCGCTATACAAATAAGCATGAATTTAATTCAATTCAATACAACATACATACCCCTAAACAGAGCACAGAAAGCCCTTTACTGAGGTTAAGAAGGCACTAGTTACACATGTAGGCCAGTCACACAGCCGGGCATCTGCCATTCCTCTCAGGCCTCGCCAGCAGACATCAGCCTGCATCGGAAAGAGAGAAAGAAAACAGAGAATAAAAGACTGTAATAGGATTACATCTGTTAACATGCTGTAGATAAGAGTGGAGTGGGGGCTGAGCTCAAGGGGACCCTCATTCTCCATCCTTGCCGATAGGGAAAAAAGACAGAAAGAGAGAGAGAGAGAAAGAAAAAAGGGAAAGGGGGATCAAGCCTTCAAGCTGGAGCCTCATGTGTGTTTTACTGCCACAAAAAAAGCCCATCTTGGATCAGAGAGAAAGAGACGGAGAGAAAGCGAGTGTCTCTGGAGACTCGTCTGATCCCTGAGCTCATTGTCATGCGGACTTAATGAAAATGTTTGGCTTGCTCTCTTAATTAAAGATCATTTCGATTTCCATTTGGAGAATCATGTGATCCATACGGGCAGAGAGCTCTCGGAAAATCAGCCTTTAATGGCATTAATATCTGATCACTTAATGTGCTGTGTAATTATTCAGCTCTGTTTGGTGTCGATGGTGAACAAACAAGTTATTTGGTTCACTGTAGCAATGACACTACAATTAAAGAGTCATTTTTGTTTCTTTTTTTTTTTTAGGCTTAAAACTGGTTAAAATAGGGATAGAGATCTATTAAAAAACATGAAATTATAATAAATGAAAAAATGAAATTATAATAAATCCAAAAATATATAAAAATACTATAATTTTATAATAATAATAGTAGTAATAATAATAATAATAATAATAATAATAATAATGATGATGATGATAATAATAATAATTTGAACATTTATACCTTAAATTAAAAGGATCAATAATACCTCCACCTTTTTAAAATTCAAATAATAAATAATATATAATAAATAAATAATACCACAAATAATTTAATAACAATAAATAATTTATAATATTTCCACCATTTTGCTCACTTCAAGTAGACATTTAAAAATATTTATAACAACAATAATAATAATAATAATAATACATTAAAAACTTTCAAAAATGTTTTCTTATTTTTACCTTTAATTAAATAGTTAATTAATATTTCCACATTTATTAAAATAAACTAAATACTAAAAAGCTAAAAGTAAAATAAACTTAAAATACTTATAATAATATTAATAATAATTCCACCTTAAAATATATTCTATTAATATTTACACCTTTATTAAAACAAAATGAAATGAATAATACACAATAATAAATAAATAAATGCATTAGATTATATTATGTTATCATATTTTTCAATGTTACATGTAAACAAATATTAACGAATTGTTGACAGTACAAATATTACATTTTTAAGACCTTGTCAAATGCATTTTAAACTAGAATTTTAACAGATTTATTTATTTAAAAAAAAAATTATCTCTGGAGTCTTCGTTCATCCTTGACCCGAATTCATAAAGCAAAGAAAGACTCATTTTGTGCAGCCTTCAAAAAAATCACAATGCTGATATGCGAAATATTCAAATGAAAATGAGCTCTTCCCATTTTTTTGTCTGCTTAAAGCTCATTAAATAATACAGTTAAAGAAAAACAATAGCTGAGCTAATCACGCTCGCTGCACGAGAGAGGAGATTTCCCATGGGGAAAGGGGATGAATTTTACCAACACGGTAATTCAGTCCGTTAATCAGCTTCTCAAAAGGCCTGGCAAATGGACGGCTGATGTAAAACCATTTGATATCAAATCAAACCCTCACTAGCGTCTCTAAATTGGCTTTCTTCCCCTAAAGATGGTAAAAGTTAATTAAGCACTCAACGGGTTTATGGTGTTTAAATTAAAATATATCGCTCTCATTGTGTAGCTATCACAGGAAAAGACGCTTGGCCGACTAATGGTGGGATGGAAATGCATAATGTAAGACAAAAAGGCTTGTTCTGCATGCCGGTGAGTTCGTGGCCCTCAAATGAATGTCTGTCATTGCTATTTCTGCTCTATAGGAGGAATGTAGGCTCTGTATCTGCACCATTTTAACCTTTCATTAGATGAGGGAGATGAAAGTTGTCAAAAAAGTACACACATCTCTGACATGCTACAACAAGGCCATTTATCAGTATTATATGGTTACAGGAAGAACAGTTAACATTCATAGAAGTTCTCCATTGCACAAAAGGTGGTTTCAAGTGGGAAAAGGACACTCGGGAGCCCAAGGACCCTCTGGTGATGAGGTGATCATTGTGGTTTTTGTCTTTGCTGGCATTGTTTTATTGAGCGCTAACTTGTAGCAGTTCCTTCTTTAGATCTGGATCTCATTCAAATACTCTTCACACAAAGTAAAAAAAAAAGTTCTTTGAATAACGGGTAACTGTAATGTTCTTTAATAATTCTTCACTGGCAAAAATTGCCTTTATTTGTAATAGTGAACAGCATTTTTTTAATAAGGTAAACATGACATATACATATACGCCAAAGGACTCTCTGGTGATCAGGTGTCTCTGCTAGCATTGTTTTAATTAAGCACTAACCTGTATTGGTTTCAGTATCTTATTGTAGCTGAAGACAGAACATGGACCTGCATCTGGTTGTTTAGATTTTTTTATTTCTTCTTTTCACTAAGTAAAATAAGTTCTTTGAAGCCAAAAATGGTTCTTCACTGCCATTGCTGGAAAAAAATGCCTTTATTTTTTATAGTGGACAACATTTCTTTAATATAAGTTAAACATGAGATATGCTTATTTAAAAGAATCCTTTATACAGGACACTTGGGAGCCAAAGGACCCTCTGGTGATCAGGTGTTGTGGTTTTTACACAAAAGTACAAATGTTTATTTATTTATTTTTTAAATGTCTCTGCTGGCATTGTTTAAACGAGTTATCTTGTAGTGGTTCCAATCACTTTCTTTCTCTGAATGAAAGAACTTGGATATGAATCTGGTTGTTTAAATGATTAAAATGCTCTTTTCATACTAAGAAAAAATAAGTGTAGAACTGCTAACTGTAATGTCCTTCAAGAATGCCTATAATGGTTCTTCACTCGCATTGCTGCAAAAGACATTTGGTGATGCAAAAGAATACTTTAAACAGGACACTTGGGAGCCCAAGGACCCTCTGGTGATCAGGTGTTGTGGTTTTTATTTTAATATCTCTGCTGGCATCAATTAATCTTGTAGTGGTTCCAATCCTTTCTTTCTCTGAAAACAGAACATGGCTCTGGATCTAAAAAACAAACAGACAAAAAAAAAAACCATACTTCTGGATATTTTAAAATAACTGACTTTCATGACAAGATGAGCTGAGGTGCAGAGATGGACTTTGCTCCAAATCTGTAGGAGTAAATGTCTATAATAAATGAATTCAATGATTGAGAATTATGACCACAACCCATCAAGCTTTAAAACAACAAAAAGCATAATAAAATTTGTGTTTAAATTGGAAAGATACATGTTTTTTAATGATACTAAAATAACACTGGACAGCAAACTATTTTTTAACACTAGAATTAAAAGTACAGCTGTATCTTGCAGCATATAAATAAGTAGAGACACAAAACTCTCATTTTAATGAAAATATTTATGCTCAAAAAACATGAGAGCTAAACTCTTCGCAGATGCAGATGTACTTAAATATTACATTTCAGTAATATGTAAAAAATGCTAATACAGAATTTTAGCAATGCCTTTACCAAGAGTGAGCTTTAAGTGGAAAGAGGTGGCTGATATGATATGCAAATGCTGTCTAAAAAGCATTAATATAATTCGGCGGTGTGAACGTGTTAATATTTTACTCTGCAGGGCCATGAGGGGTGAAAACAGCTCTGCTTCGCCGCTGTCCATCATTCAATGCAAATCAATTAAGATTAAGGTTAATATACGATCAGCTAGACCACATGCATGTCTTAATAACCTCTATGCTTTTATTAATACTGTAGATGCCAAACATACAGGCTTAAATAGTGCCATATCTCAGGAATCACTTATGAAAAAGGGCTTTCTGGGCAGTGGAGATATGGAATATCTAACTTGGTCTACACTGCAAGCAAATGATCTTCACTTCTGGTGTAAATGGGGTGTAATATTAAACAGAAAATAGTACAATCAAGTATATTTTAAAGGGACAGTTAACATTTTAGATAATTAGAAATGAGAAACTGTGTATGATCTCCATTATAAAAAAGTCAGAATTGTGAGGAAACCTATAAACACACAGAACTGAGAGGATTAAACTCTTAATTCTGAGATTAAAACTCTGAAATGTGAGATATTCACTCTTTTTTTCTCACATTTTAGAGTTTTAATCTGGCAATTTTGAGTTATAAACTTGCAATTGTGAGTTAACTTCTCAAAAAGACAAAAGTCAGACAACAATACAAATTAAAATTGTGAGAATGTCTACATAACTGCAATTAAACAATGTCGAAATTCTGAGAAAAATGTCAGAACTGTGATAATTAGAATTGTGAAAAAAACGATAAACTAACTAAAGCCACAGTTACACTAAACTTTTGATTCCATTGACTTCCATTCATAAGCATACAAATGCGTCAGATCAAAAACGAAAACCTGTGCAAAGATATTTTGGATTTTGCTGCATAGCAAAGTTCACATGGTGAATCATGGTGAACCTGTGAATTTGCATCACGTTAATGCGTGAGACCAATACAAAATCAAAATGTGACCTCTCTCGGTACATACATCTTTGCTGCTTTTCGTAGCACTGTCTGAAAAAAATGTGCGTACTCAAAGTCTAGTGTGATTGTGGTTTTATTTGCAATAAATAAAGGCAGACTTCTAAGAAAAAACAAAAACTTCTAAATATAAACTCGAAATTTAAAGAAATACATTCAAACTTGCTAGAAATCCTTTCAATTTCAGATTACAAGAAAAAGTTATAGTTCTAGGAAAAAGGTTTAAATTGTGAGATATAAATGCAAGATCTAGTTTGTTTAGTCTTTAAGATTAAACAGTTTTTATCTTATATCTGAAAGATACAGCCAATTTATCTCCAGCCTACTTTTTTTTGCACAGGACAGCATTTTTCACCCATTCCTGAATTCCTAAAATGTATTTATAAATGCAAGCACATGGCGAATCTGTAATTAAAGCATTTCTCCCCAGAAAATGCTTTGTAAGGACTTTCCCTCATTTTTTTCCCCATTTACTCAATTGACCTTGACTTTGCCAAGCACATTCCTGGCAATATTGCCATCACTCATTCTCTGATCATCCAACTTCAGGTCCCATCAACTAAATTCTCAGCATAACCTGATTATACCCGAATAAATAGTTGAAATTCTAAGAAATAAAGTCAGAATTGTGGGTAACACTTTACAATAAGGTTGTATTAGTTAATGTTATTTAATGCATTTACTAACACGAACAAACAATGGACAATACATCTACTACAGTATTTGTTCACTGTTAGTTCATGTTAAGTCATGGTGCATTAACTAATGTTAACAAGCATGAATTAGGATTTTAATAAGGCATTATAAACGTTGAACGATGATTATACTGAACGATGATTGTACTGAATTGTGAAATGCAAACTCTTCTTTCTCAAAATTCTGGGTTTATGTCTTACAAGTTCAAGTTATAAGCTTGCAATTGTGAGTTAGCATACTGCATTTCAGGTATTTTTAAACTCAAAAAAAGTCAGAACTGCAAAATATAAACTCCGAACTGTGACAAATATGAAGCCTGTAAACTCATTCATTCATTCATTTTCTTTTCGGCTTCATTTTCTTTCGGATCGTGCTACCCACTGCGCCACCGTGATGCCATTGCCTGTAAACTCAGTAGTCATAATTATGTATAATGTGAGAAAATTGTGAGAGATTATGTTGCAGTTCAGAGGAAAAACATGAGTACAAATTCAGATTTCTGCATAATTCTTAGTTTATATCTCAATATAAATTTGCAATCATAAAATTAACAAGTTGCAATTATTTTTTTTTTTGTAAATCGGGAAAAAGTCATTCTCCGTCAATCTCAGAATTATAACAAATAAACCAACTATAAACTGACTTGTGCTGGAACTTTGTTTCTCACAATAGTAAGTTTATACAGCCCGATCTTACAATAAAATGTAACTATTTTACCTATTGTCATAAAAGTACAAATTCATATGATTTCATTGGTAAGAAAGCGTACAATTTGTAAAATGAGGCGTGCCCCAAACCCCACTCCTAATCCCAATCATCATTGGGGCATGAGCAAATTGTACTAAAATTGTACAAATTAATATGAATTAGCCACTAAATCAAAGTTACAAATTGCTGTGAGATTGCGTTGGCTTATATCTAATATTTTTTAGTTTTTATCTTGAAATTCTGACTTTTTAATTTATTTTACAAATCCAATCCAGTTTGTTTAATTATTAATGAATTTGTACATTAACCCTAATCAAATGACAAATAAACTTAAAGTTGCAGCCTACTTGCCCAATTCTACTCCTTCGTCTCCGGCCTATTTAGTTTTTGCAAAGAACAGCATTTTTTTTACACATTCCTGAATCCCGCTCTTTGAAATGTGCATTTAATGCGAATCTCTAATTAAAACACCTTACTTATCAACACGCGTAAACAATCTCGCTCAAGCCTCCCCAGAAAATGCTTTGTAAGGACTTTCCCTTGTTTTTTTCTCCCCCCATTTACTCAATTGACCTTGACTTTGCCAAGCACATTCCTGGCAATATTACCATCACTCGTTCTCTGATCATCCAGCTTTAAAGTCCCATCAACTAAATTATGCCCATATCCTGATTATACCCGAAAACCGTCCCGATATGGAAGCTGCCACGTTCAAATATTAATATTCAAATTAAAATATAATTTATTACATTATCTCGCTTCTCAGACCGACTCTGTAATTTTTATTGGAGGCACATAATTTACATAGACGTTCGCATAAGACCTGTCCGCGGCCATTAAATTAGCCTCGCCTGAATAATTAGATACTCATCTTAAAGCGAGAGGGGTCTGTGTAAAAGATAAGCGCATGGTGAACTGTGGAAGACCTCTGCGATTCACACATTCACAATGACATGTGACAGAGTACATATGCTCGCAGTGGAGGAGTCCTTTAGTACTAATTAACACTGCTGGCCTGCTAACGAACTCAAATGGATTGCGCCGAGAAATAACACAGGCCTCAGGCATCGCTAAATGAACTCGCACACATTTTATATACAGCGTCAATGGAGTGTGCTTAAATGTAAATGTACACAAAGACTGAAGTGGTTTTCGGGACAATCTGATCAAATTGGTGGAATAATATCATGACCTTAGGCTTATATAAATAAAATCGTCTTTCACGTTATTTCACACTAATAATTTGAACATTAAAAAGCTATGATAAACACTTAATTATTATTAAACACATAAATTATTAAATAATTAGTAAATGTTTTTAATCTATTTTAGATTTAACATTTAATTATAAAATTACAACATTATTTATTATAATTACATTACATTATTGCTTTACATTGATTTTAAATATTATTTTACATATTAAAATCTATAATGCGTATAAACACATAAACTGATTTATTAGAGGAAAATGCCAAAATATTTTAATAAACCATTTATATAGTACGTTTAATAATCACATTCTATTTTAATGAAATTACTTTTTTGTTATTGGATACATTAATGGTTATAATTATTAATAGTATAAACGGTAATTGTATCATAACAAAATGTGTTAAGTATTTTTATAATTATCCAGGAATATACATATATATATATTCATTTTCTTTTCGGATTAGTCCCTTTATTAATCTGGGGTCGCCACAGCGGAATGAACCACCAACTTATCCAGCATATATTTTACGAAGCGGATGCCCTTCCAGCTGCAACCCATCACTGGGAAACATCCATACACACTCATTCACAAACATACACAAACAAACAATTTTTTAGCTTACCCAATTCACCTATACCGTATGTCTTTGGACTGTGGGGGAAACCGGAGCACCCGGAGGAAACCCACGCAAACACGGGGAGAACATGCAAACTCCACACAGAAATGCCAACTGGACCAGCCAAGGCTCGAACCTGTGACCTTCTTGCTGTGAGGCGATCGTGCTACCCACTGCGCCACCGTGAAGCCAACATATATACATTGGTATAAAGTATGAATTATTGTAATGCATCAAATTCAGGGCTTGCTATTTAATATTAATAATCAATATATATATTCATTCATTCATTCATTTTCTTTTCGGCTTAGTCCCTTTATTAATCTGGGGTCGCCACAGCGGGATGAACCGCCAACTTATCCAGCATATGTTTTATGCAGCGGATGCCCTTCCAGCCGCAACCCATCACTGGGAAACATTCATACACACTCATTCACACACATACACTACGGACAATTTTAGCTTACCCAATTCACCTATACCACATGTCTTTGGACTTGTGGGGGAAACCGGAGCACCCGGAGGAAACCCACGCGAACACGGGGAGAACATGCAAACTCCACACAGAAATGCCAACTGACCCAGCCGAGGCTCGAACCAGCAACCTTCTTGCTGTGAGGCGAATGTGCTACCCACTGCGCCACCGCGTCGCCCAATATATATATATATAATGATATATAATGATATATATCATTGTTTATATATAATTGTTTTTGTTTTTATTGCTTACAATAGACTTACATATATTTTTATGAAACAATGTTTGCTGTTTAATAACGTCTCTAAAAGCATTTCATGTCTTAAGTTAGGATTAAACTTTGGCCACTAACCTAAACCTTTATATTACATAATTCATCAAAATAATGCCATCTGCAGTGTATGTAATTTCCAAGTGCCTCAGCATGTCTAAAGATGAAGCATGTGATTGAACGGCTTCAGTCGCTCGCTCTCTCTCTCTCTCTCTCTCTCTCTCTCTCTCTCTCTTACACACACACACACACACACACACACACACACACACACAC
>CAIGQV010018127.1:4941615-4956535 GCA_903798115.1 Danio jaintianensis | reverse complement strand
CACACACACACACACACACACACACACACACACACACACACACACACTTTCTGAACAAATTTAGTGCCACTCTAGCTGGGTTCAATTAAGCATGAGTTTTTAACCTTTCCTCCTCTGAATCTTCCTGCCTAAAAGGTCGGCTCTCTTTGGGCCTCCACATGGCCATCTGAAAGCACTCTGACTATACATTATTCATAGGACAGAAACTCTTACTGTATATCTATGCTGCGCTGCATGAAAACATCAGTTTGGTCATTTGGATTGGTGGCACTCATGCAGGGTCCTCAAGCACCTCTCAGCGGACCTTCTCTCAGCACGTTCCTCAGGCACACCATTTACAACACTTCTTTTAAAAGAAGACTTACTTGTGCAGTGTTACTATTCCACTTCAGTGTTCAATGGTGTATACATACATCAGTATTTCCTTGGAGTTTGAATCCAACTGATCTAAAAAAATGAACATTTAAAAAATTACACACGGACAGATGGATGTACGGGTGGGTGGAACAACAGACAGACAGACAGACATCAAAAGATGGACAGATGGATGGACAGACAGACAGATAGATATGAACAAAATGGATAATGAACAAGATGACATGATATGAACAAGATGAATGAATGGATGGATGGAATGATGGATGGACAATGGATAGATGGAAAAAGAATAACAGAAGAATTTACGGATGAATGTACTGAAATTAAAGACAGAATGATGGATGGAATGACAGAATGAAAAGGATGGATTAATAAATGGAATAAAAAAGGATGAATGGATGGACGGAATGACAGAAAAAGCATGGCAGAATGGTGGACTGATGGATGAAATTAAAATTACAGAAAAATAGAATGATGGATGTAAAGAAAAAGAATAAAAACAGCATGTATGGATGAATGAAATGAAATTAAAACAGAGTTATGAATAGAATGACAGAATAAAAAAGATGGATGGATGGAATGATAGAAGGTTTGATGGATGGATGGATGGAATGACGGATGGATGGATGGAATGACAGAGGGATGGATGGACGGACGGAATGGCAAATGGACGGAGTTGATGGATGGAACAAAAAATGGATGGATAAATGGATGAATGGATGGATGGATGGATGGACAGACAGAGGGAGAAAAGGATGGATGGAAAAATAGAATATAGGGATGCATGAAATGACAGAATGAAAGAAAGATGGATGGAACAAAAAGAATGTTAAATGGATGGACGAGAGAGAGAAAGAGAGAGAAAGAGAGAGAGACTTTCAGGGTGTCAAATGAGGCCTATTAATTGCATCAAGTATTCTCCAGCATTTCTCTAGCGCTCATCTCGTCATCATCCCCACACATTTCTGACACGTTTTTCTCCTCCCTCCACAGAGCACCAACATGAGGTGAAGGCTATACCAGGCCCAGCCGGGTCCAGCCTCCAGGAGAGAAAGACAGAGCCTCACCACGCTATAACAAACGCTGACAACTACCCAGTAATTATCGGAAGGTAATTTCACTCAATGGACCTTAATTACAGAGCGGGAAAGTGTACTCCTCCATTGTGTTGCTAGCTCATGGGGAGCGTTCCAAATCGGCCATCTTAAACTGCGGCCTGACGCGCTGGGCTTGAGGAGCTGTCATCATTTCTCCTCCTTCTGTAGTTAGTCCCCTGGGGTCATTACCAGGTAACTCTTAATCACTTACCTGCAGTAAGCTATTAATTGTAATCCTGCAAATGAAAGATAATCCTAATTAGGATGCAGGGAGGAAATAACTCAGAACCGCGAGACATGGGAGGTGGATGGGAGAATAAAACGATGAGGGTGCTTTGACACACCGTCCTCAATCTATCTACTGGAGATTCAAAACACACCGAAACGGCACTAATCATTAACACGAAGGCTAAACCAGGACTGTTTGCGTCTCACTTAAATGCTCTTTATATCCGTTAGTAGCTGCTAATTTTCCACCTACTGCAACTTAAAAGAGTTTAACTGAAGTTGGGGGTGATAATGAAATGAGTACTTTACAACTATACAGAGATGAATTTGACTATTTAACAGATATATGATGTTGTTTTGGGGCGACACGGTGGTTCAGTGGTTAGCACTGTCGCCTCACAGCAAGAAGGTCGCTGGTTCGAGTCCTGGCTGGGTCAAATGGCATTTCTGTGTGGAGTTTGCATGTTCTCCCCATGTTCGCGTGGGTTTCCGCCCTACAGTCCAAAGACATGCGCTATAGATGAATTGAATAAAACTAAATTGGCAGTAGTGTATGTGTGTGAATGAGTGTGTATGGATGTTTCCCAGTATTGGGTTGCAGCTGGAAGGGCATCCGCTGTGTAAAACATATGCTGGATAAGTTGGCGGTTCATTCCACTGTGGCGACCCCTGATGAATAAAGGGACTAAGCCGAAGGAAAAGGAAATGAAATGATGTTGTTTTTACTGAGGGCGGGATCAACCTGTCAATAACACAAGATCCAGCAATAGAAAAGCACAACAATCCAATCAGTTCCCAATGGACAAAATCAAGTCCGGTTCAAGATCTTTACTTGTTCCAAAAGTCATTTCAGTTGGATATACATCTACAGGCCCACTGTCTTTATGTGACGGTGGTGGAGAGGAGAGACCCCCTTGCACGATTGTAAAAAGCAGTTTGGGTGTATGGCCACACACACTTAATGTGCTATATAAATGCATAATAAAATAAATTATTTAATAATTGTATATTTTTTGCATTGTGCACATTAAGCAAACTCTTCCAGGCCTCAGCTCAACTACAGTACAGTGTTTGAGGGTCAAAGTAGACGTTCACATCAGCAAGTGAAGACCAAACTGTGGTTTACAGTGAATTTATAACAGCTAAGAGTTGTTAGGCATGACCTTGAGAAAAGGGTCTAAACCCCCCTAAGCTGTTGTTGTCACGACTTCACTCTCTACTAAAGAGAGGCACTGGAATCGCAGGAGTTAACAAAAAACACGTATTTATTTACAATGACACTTACTACAAGCACTGGAACATACACACATAGGAGCACAGGGTTCTTCAGGAATGACGTTCAAGACCAGACAAGGAACTAAACAAACACTGGGGTATTTATACAAGGGACATAGTGACTCTGATAACACACAGGGGAGGAACACAGGTGAAACTCATGAAACTAACTAGTGGCGAGAAAACAGAACAAATAAGCACATGATCATAACAAAAGCACATGGAACAACATGGAAGCACAAGGAATAACACATGGGGAAGTCACATGACAAACACAAGATCCTGACAGTTGTAGATTCACATTAAACTATGTCGTTGACTGCTTTTAAAATTCAACTATTCTATTTCTTTGGTCTAGTCTGGCCTAGATAGCCGCATGTCTGCCAAGCAAAAGTCACAGGTGTATGCTTATAGGCAAAGACTGTAGAATACACAAGACATGTCACTCGTATAGTTTTTAATGAGGAAAAGTGTAACGGTCAACATGGTGAATGAAGCCATGCCTTCTAGTACAGGAGTCAATCATCAATCGCTATTGACTGACTATAGATTTATCAGCGAGCGGAGCTCAGACCACACGTGTGTTCTTTACGACAGTTTCTGCAGTTGTTACGAATCCTCTGGGGTCAGCAAATGCACTGGAATCTCAACGAATACTTGCTTCACTGACATGAAAAATATATCAGCATAAAGTTTGAAATCTCTACTTTTAAATGAACCAACTACACTTGAAAACAAGTGTTTTTTGGTTTTATAATCTGTATGAAAGACACGTGAGGTACAGTCCATCCTGTCAAATGCACATCACATGACAGCAACTACTCGAATGCCCAAAAACTTGTAAACAAAGAGTTGCTGTCATTTTGGGAGGAGATCTGCCATCAAGACAAAGTTGGGAATTACTTCAGATCACCAGTGTGATCGTACCAGGCATTATTCAGAGGATGATAATGTGTAAAACGGCCATAAATGAGGTTGGTGTCGTGATCTTGTTCTCTTCAAAAGCGCATAAGCTTGGGCAACCTGAAAAAAATGCAGATTGTGTTTGAATCCAATGTTTAGAAATGAAACTTATGAGACAGCTGTTGTTTAATTTTATTTGTGATTCGAAATATGTAACGTAATCATAAGCTTGGCAAACAGTTTTGGAGAATTTGATGTTTCCCCATTCCCCAAGCATACTGCCTGCGAAGCTTTCAAAGATGGCCTCCGATTGAAATGAATTGCCTTAAAGGGATATTGTTATAGAGTATTCTACGACAAATCAACCAATCAGAATCAAAGACCAGAACTATGCTTTTTAGAATTACTTTAAAAAAAAAATTGTGGACATTTTACATTCGCAAACAGCTACAATACACATAAAATCAAAGTTTTTGAGACTTTTCTTTTAATATGTTGATTTACTTCCAACTGAAATGGAATATTAAGTAGGGGCGGGGCTTCCTTATGTGCATCATTTCCTCATAGCAAACTAACGGAAAGAGGGGCTACAACTGCTATGCAGTTGCTATGGTAGCCCTTAAGTTGACGTCAACCAAAGGATTGCCACTGAAAGTGTGGAAGCAAATGGTCAAATTATAATTGAAGATTACTCATTCATTCATTCATTTTCTTTTCGGCTAAGTCCCTTTATTAATCTGGGGTCGTCACAGCGGAATGAACCGCCAACTTATCCAGCATATGTTTTACGCAGCGGATGCCCTTCCAGCTGCAACCCATCACTGGGAAACATCCATACACACACATACACTATGGCCAATTTAGCCTACCCAATTCACCTATACCACATGTCTTTGGAAAACCGGAGCACCCGGAGGAAACCCAACTTATCCAGCATATGTTTTACGCAGCGGATGCCCTTCCAGCCACAACCCATCTCTGGGAAACATCCATACACACCCATTCACACTCATACACTACGGACAATTTTAGTTTACCCAATTCACCTATACCGCATGTCTTTGGACTTGTGGGGGAAACCGGAGCACCCGGAGGAAACCCACGCGAACACGGGGAGAACATGCAAACTCCACACAGAAATGACAACTGACCCAGCCGAGGCTCGAACCAGCGACCTTCTTGCTGTGAGGCGAACGTGCTACCCACTGCGCCACCGCGTCGCCCCTGATTACTAAAATTATTTTACATTATTTTTTAGTGGATTAACTTGTTTGGTTTAATAATTCACCTTAAAAATAATAATTTGAGCTAGCAAAATAAACATTGTAAATTTGGATTTCATGTGGATTTTAAATTCCTAAATGAGGCACAGGACAAAACATAATGACATGTTTCTCTCACTACATAAACCAGACGTTGCAGACTTGTCAAAATAGCCTAAATATTTCATAGAGATCACGCTTTCATAGACTTAAATCCGTCTGAACTTTCTCTAGTCTCTCTGAACACTTTAGCTCAATTGAGGGGAGCTGTTTTATCATGGAGTGAATGCTCTAATCTTGCTTTTCTATGTAACATGTTTTCACCAACATGAATAATTAAGATGCTAAAGAGGGTTTTGCAGTTTTTATGAAATCTGAAGTCATAGTCCATTAGTCCACAACATGACACGCAACCTCTAACTTTGACCAGGTGAAATATCAGCAAAATGTAACCTTACTGACACACAAACATGAGTGCACTTCACCACCTGCCCTGTGTTTAAAGCAGGTTTAAATGGCATAAAGTATAATGTGCCACAATAAATATTTGAACATGCTATTCATAAACTGTATGACATTATTTCTTCTATAGATCACAATATGAGGTCTTTTGAAATTTGTTTTTGATGAATTTTATACGTTGGGAGAAAATATTAAATAAAATTTTAATAAACAAGAATAACTAAGAGACGCATAAAACGATTAAAATGTAAATTTGGAAAACAATATATTGTTTTTTTGCAATAACTTGTTTTGAATTAAAATGTATTATCTTTCTATTTCTAAAGATGGTGGCCAAACTCTTATTTTAATGTATATAACTGTTTAATAAAACAGTTTTGATTAAATGCACCAAAATTTATTATCTATATTTACTGAGAAATGGATAAAAAAAATCATTTTCAAAACGGGGTGTACTTAATTATGCTGAGTACTATTTATGCTAAGCGCTATATAAATATATATAAATACAGTCTGCTTGAAAAATCTAGCTAGCATAACCCTGTATTTGTTAGAGTAAACACTGCTGCATCTATCTGTTCTATATTAGTGCAAGAAAAGTTCATTTGAGACATAAATATTTACTACACCTGCATTGCTTTGGGAGTTCCTGTCTCATAAAAACCCTCATAAAGAGTTCCTCATAAAACAGCCCTCTATTTTAGTTTGAGCTGATGCTAGCGGTGTTTAAATGGGCTTAGGTACATGGACCTAAATATCTCCATCTCCTCGGGGTGGAACAAGGTTCTTCACGAATGACTGCCACAGTGTCATCAAGGTCACAGTATCGCTAAGTTTTTTCTTTTACCCTCTATGTTTAGGACTAACAGGTCATACCTTTGGGATGTTGGATCATGGGGATTCTGAAAGACGTCAATACACCATCAAGAAGGGCATCAGATGTGAAATTTAATTTAAATTAAATTTATAAAAAATAGTGGTGGACGAAGTACCTTACTTAAGCAAAAGAACCCCTATAAAAATAGTACTCTAGTAAAAGTATTAAGGTGTAGTAAGTAAGATTGACACCCAGTACAGACACCTGGTATTGTACTCCAAAATCAAAACATTTTTTCACCCGGCCCCTCCTCCGATGACCAACAGGAATAAGACTGACTACTGAACCTACACTGTATCCCAGCTACAAGCGACAACACACGATAAAAGAAATATTTTTCATATTAAAAGGAGTTGTTGCCTAACCATCACCTGAAATTTGTATTTTACAAACGGTTTCAATGTCTCGTGGCTTAACAACAGCATAAACTTCTATGAGAATGATCAGTGGCAGTGAGAGGATGTTATAAAAACCAAAACAGAAACAGACATTCTAACAAACTTACATACAGCACCTTTAAGTCTGACCAGCTTTGCCACCTGGACCATTTGAATCAGTGAATCATTAACTGTCGACTCGCTCAGACCATTTTGAGTTGGTTAATCATGATCTGGTCATTAGAATCAGTTATTTAAATGATCTGGTCATGACGAATATCCAGTTTAGGAATCACTGAGTCATTAACTAATTATTTGCTCTGGTAATTTGATTAAAATAATCTAATTTGGTCATCCATTTTAATTCTGTTCATTTGCACTGGCTGTCAAACAGATAAACAATATGACATAACATTTTAATCAATGCATCATTAATTGTAGAATTTTTAACAGGAGATTTGTTCTGACCAGGTCATTTGAATTAGAAAATCATTAACTAAAGACTTAGGTTGCGTCCGAAATCGGATATTACTCAGTAGGTACTGCATTTGAATTTGAATTTACTACTCGACCGTTAGAAAAGTATGTTCTATGCAGTATAAATATATAGTAGTATATAATATGAGTAGTATGAATGTACTTCTCATGTACTGTTTTTCAATTCTATAAATGCGGACATACTACGTACTAAGTATGCGATTTCGGGCGCAGCCATAGCATGATCTGGTCATTTGAATCAGTGAATCTTTAACCGTAGATTCACCCTGACCAGAGTCGTTAACTAAAGATTTGCTCTGACTGGATAATTTGAATTAGAGAATTCAAAGAATTTTACATTACTATTGTGTCTTCATGCTGTTGATTATTTTTCAAGTGGAAAATAATACAATATTATAATTTAATATGATATGAAGTGGGGCGTTACAGTGGCGCAGTGGGTAGCACGATCGCCTCACAGCAACAAGGTCGCTGGTTCGAGCCTCGGCTGGGTCAGTTGCCATTTCTGTGTGGAGTTTGCATGTTCTCCCCGTGTTCGCGTGGGTTTCCTTCGGGTGCTACGGTTTTCCAAAGACATGTGGTATAGGTGAATTGGGTAAGCTAAATTGTCCATAGTGTATGTGTATGAATGAGAGTGTATGGATGTTTCCCAGAGATGGGTTGGGCGGTTCATTCTGCTGTGGCGACCCCTGATTAAAAAAGGGACTAAGCCGAAAAGAAAATGAATGAATGAATGAATGATATGAAGTAAAAGTAAAAATAGCCCAGTAAAGTATAGAATGAACAATATACTTAAGTAGCTGCGTAAAAAAAAATTAACTCGACTGTTTATAACCCTTTCCTACTCTAAACCGACAGATGTAATGTAATTCCACACATCTCACAGTGATAGTTTTAGCATGCTAGCTAGTTCACAAAACATGGCAGTTATACGCTCCCTTCCTTATAATTTAGCGACAGAACATTCCCCAAGCAACCGAAAACGTTACGTTGTGAATGAACTTGGACTTTTAAATGGTCAATTTACGTTAGGTTATAAGATAGGAATGACACTGAGGTAATATTCTATGTCTGACCGCAGCTAGGGTAATTAAAAGATTGTATAATCTCTGCTGCTTTAATTTGATTCAGGCCTATCTCATTTGGCCGTCCAATCTAATCCAGTTCACTTGCGCAGGCTGTCAAACAGACGAACGATATGACATAAAATGTCGCTAATCACCTTTAGCGGGGGGACAGCAGAGGTTGAGCGATGAACAGAAATGAAGGAAATACTGTATCGCTATCAGAAGCTATAATTAAGAGGTTGACATCAGACAATAGCAGCAATGACACGATGTTAGCAGCCTGGATAAATGTGTTCTTTTCAACATGAATATTTCAGGATGAGAGCGAGGAGGAGGGGGGGTTGGCAGAAGAAGAGTGTGATTCCGCTAGAAAGGAGAACACTGTAAATCAGTGATTTAATTAAGTGAAAAGTTGTGTTTAGAGAGCAGAGTGCCTTCTATTTGGAGCAGCGTGTGGTTTTCCATGTCTCTTTAGCATCAGGTTCATGCTGAGAATCGTTTGGATGTAACATATGTCCAGTGTTTTTGGAAAAAGTGCACTGAGAGTATACTGAGAGTGCTAGTGTAAAAGAGGAATGCTGGAGTTTTATTTCTTGATTTAGATGCTCGATCGGACCTGGCAGAGATAACTGAGGATTAATCAGTCAGAAAGTAATTACAAACTAACACCAACAACAAGAAACACTGGCTAATAGGGGTGTGACATTGCTAAGACAATAATCATTCAATATAAATCAATGATTTCAATAATCAATCAAATATAATTATGCTATTTAAAAAATATAAGCTAATCATTTAGCTATAAAGTAGTTTTGAGTCAAAAATAGTGACACTACATAATAAAAAATTATCATAATAATACAATGTAACAGAATAATCAATTGTCAGTTTTAGTTTCTTAATTATTTTAAATAACTACTAAATATCAAACAAGTTAAAATGTTACAAATAATACAAATGCTTACATAATTTAAACATTACACAGAAACTCAAATCAATGAATATTGTTTTTAATCCTTTCTAAATGATGGACAGTGCAGAATAATAATAACAAATAATAAACAGAATAACTGTATAAAGGTGAAATGATTCATTTGAATGAATCTTTCATTCATTCATTTTCCTTCGGCTTAGTCCCTTTATTTATCAGGGGTCGCCACAGCGGAATGAACCGCCAACTTATCCAGCATATGTGTTACACAGCGGATGCCCTTCCAGCTGCAACCCAGTACTGGGAAACATCCATACACACTCATTCACACACATACACTAAGGCCAATTTCGTTTATCCAATTCACCTATAGCGCATGTCTTTGGACTGTGGGAGAAACTGGAGCATCCGGAGGAAACACACGCCAACATGGGCAGAACATGCAAACTGACCCAACCAGGACTCGAACCAACGACCTTCTTGCTGTGAGGCGACAGTGCTAACCACTGAGCACCGTGTCGCCTTAAATGAATCATACTTTCCAAAAATACATATGAGAAATTAACCATAAAAAAATCTAACATTCCAAAACTACATAAAGAAAAGTCGGTACATTACAATGCTTCATGACATGCAGTGTCCATTTAGGATAAACTGTTTCACTAAGAATAATTGGCAAGAATTGACTGATGGAATTTCCTGAGATTTTATACTCCAGATGTTGATTTTCAAGACAGCTATGAATGTACATAATAGTACATCAACACACGCTAAAACACTTCCAAAGTCACCTAATAAAAACCTTAAGTGGAATGATTATACCCATAGCGGCATTACAATGCTTGGATTTATAATTCATAATTTATTGCTCGTAAAAGTTTTTATATCCAAATGTTATTGGCACTGGAGTTGCCCTAACCTGGCCCTGGACAGATCTTCAAATAACAAGCAGATCAAATCCTTTTGACGCATATGTTGATTAAATGGACTGAACTCAATATAATCTGTGCCATAAAACATGTAATCGGGCTGCTAGGCTAGCGCTGGGGAGGTCAGAAGGACATGCTGAGTTGACGTGTTTATTAGATGATATAAATTAAGTCCGGTCAAGCATGTTTTACCTGCCAGAGGGCAAACATGAGCCATGAGCTGTAGGTGATGGGCCTTCAATCTGATGTGATGTTTCAAATGAAGCAAGTTGACCAATGCTGTCGATGGTGCACAGAAAAAAGACGAGTGTTCTCATGCAAAGCCAACTCAAAATTCAATTCAATATTTAGCACCTATTTTGCAAATGAGTTCTATAGTTTGTTTGCCCAGTTGGAATCAAACCAGCGCAGAATTATTCTCTGGAGTCTTAAGAGCAAAAGTTATCAAAACAAAGTTTAAGTATCATTGTCGGTCACAACAGGATGATCTTAGAGAGTAGGGCCAAGTTTGAGCACTTTTTAGACATCCAGTCAATTGGGAAATATTGCCCTCTGAAGGGCACTTTGGAATGAAAACAATCAGGCCCCCATATTGAACTATCATTCCAAAACTGGCCACTTCAAAGGGCCCTACAGATTGAAGGATTTTGATGGGTACCACTGATGAACACTTCAGGCACCTATGATCATTTGCGCAGGAAAGTTATTTCCTATTTCATTCGAAAGGGCTCATCCCTATGACCTAATCACTTTGAAGTTATCACTTTGGAAGGTAAACCCTGTGAAGGGATTAGAGTATAGGCATGTGCCCTTACAAATGGAATGCAGTTTAACAGAAGTTTAGCAGAAGATTAACAGAGGCCGACTGGAGTGAAATTTGGTGTGTATGCTCATGGTCATAGAGGTCTGTGAGAAATTTGAAAGAAATCAATATTGAGTTTGGCATAGAGTTATTGAGTTTTTTTTTATTTACATTCACCAAAATTGAATCAGACTAAACAGACTGGCAGCTTTCCAAAGTGGAAATGAGGTTATGTCTTCACAGCACTATCCTTTTTTTAAATTTTTTATTATTATGACAACCATGACTTGGCTTCCTACATTGTTTCATATATATATATATATATACATACATACAACAGTTCTGTCTGGTTCTCAAATCTAATTGGCTGATAGCCGTGAGATGTTAAAGTAAAATCAACACTCATACAACCTCTTCACCCTTGTGTTTTACTCCGCCCACACAAGTGGCAAGCAGAAGACTACAGTTTGACAAATATTGCAGCTGTTGGAAAACATAATATACTTTTGAGGCTTTTTTTAGGTGATAATGTAGTTGTTTAGATTGCATAAATAAACTATGCAGTTTATTTATAAGGATAGTGCCTATTTTAAAACTTCATAATTTCAGAGATTCCGCAGGTTGGCAGTAGGCCTGCCATACTAAGCAGAGCAAAAACGCCACAAGATGGTGACCACATATTAAGTTCTTAGGGGAGGAAAAACTGCTTTTTTTCAGCATATGTTTAAATCTACAGCTGAACAAATCATTACAGAACAGGTAAGTGACATTCTAAGTCGATCTCTTTCTTTTGTATTTTGTAGTGCTAAATTTATACCATAGTAATCTGGTAGTGTTTGCTTTGCTATGGCTTTTTCAGGGTTAATTATTGTGATATCCCGATTACAACAGAGAAATACTGGGAAATCTCTGTAGACTGAGATGGCATTTCATGTCGTTCAGCCTTATAATCTTAAAATGTGAGCAAAATCACCTGTTTTGTCATCACTTTATATATTATGCTAGAGAATCATTCAAATACTAGCTCTAAAGTGACGTTTGTGAAGTAGCAACAGTTTCTGCTGTTCTGACGGTCAGCTGCAGATGTGTATGAATGGCAGAAGAAAGTAATTCCTCTTACAAAAGGGTTTTTGAGACTCTCTGTGTTTGATTTTCTTTTGATATACAGGATTATGCTGTCGAACTGTTGTATAAGCGCAATATCACACTTGTAGCAGTGCGATATGGCTGTATATCGTCACTGGTAGGACACTAAGGCACTCGGCCTGCGGCCTCAAGCCAATGCACGCCTCCCACCAGTGCTAATATACAGCCATATCGCACTGCTACTCGTGTGATATTGCTCACTAATTTTGGCATTTAAGTCACTACTGGAAACAAAATCCATGAAAAAAATGTATCTGTTATTTAAAGATAAGGAATGATAAACATGAAATTCGTTTTTTTACTCAGAAAACCAAATAACCTGCTACTTATAAGAACCTGTAGCTAATTTCAGACATGAACATAAATATCTTTGTATAGTACAAAAAAAACAGTTACGCTTTACAATAAGGTTTCATTAGTTAATGTTGTTTAATGTATTTACTAACATGAACTAAAAACGAGCAATACTTGTACATCATTTATTAATCATAGTTCAGCATTTACTAACACATTATTAAAATCCAAATTCATGCTAGTTAACATTCCATAATGCACTGTGAGTTAACATAAACAAAAAATGAACAACCTTATTTCCATTAACTAAAGTTAACAAAGGTCAATAAATACTGTAATAAATGTGTTGTTCATTGTTTGTTCATGTTAGTAAACACATTGCCTAATACAACCTTAATATAAAGTGTTACCATAAAAACAAATCTTAGGAAAAACTGAAAACTTTTTATTAGTTCTGGCCTTTCATTAGACAACTACCTGTTTTAGGTGTCTAATGCAAACGTTTAATAGGTATTAAACTTTTAGCTCAGTACATTTACAATAAAGCATTAAAAACATATTTTTAAACCGATTTCTTAGTGCAAAACTTTTTATGAGTAAAAATTACTTTTTTATATCACAAGCTCATTTCCTCCTCCCTATCTTTCCAAATTTCTAACCATTGCCCTGTCTTGCTCGTTTGAGAAATGCTAATGAAGTTCTCTTCAAAACTCCACTTCTGGTTTAATCGCTATAGTAAAAAACTGCAGTAATCACGGCCCATCCTCCTCGTGACATTTTCAAGCATCCCCCCCACCCATCGGCTCCACTTGTGGGAAACAAACGGCCGGCATGCGTGCGCTATCGAGATTGAGTTTTTTCCCCCCTCCGACTCATTACTTCTGTCAGCGGCGGCCATTTCCAAATTGAAAAATCTGAAACAATAAATGATAGCGACGCCGTTAATAACTGTTAAGAAATCGCATTTGGAAAATTGCGTTTAAGCAATAACCTTTTCTCCCTGTAATTAAATGACAGAAAGGTCCCAGCTTTTAATTAAGTCAGCAATTTACAGTTATGAAGCTATACTTCACTATGCAGATTAGTGGATGATAGGTCAGCGAACACCCTGCCTGCATTTTTAGCAGAGCTGATCTGGTAATTACTCCCCTGTTTCGGCTGTGACCAAGCTGAACCCGGACCGCCGCTTGCTCACTCATTTAACTCCAAAAAGAGAGACTGAGAATTAAGGAAAGCAATGAGAGAGAGAGAGAGAGTCCTTTATGTTGTGCTCTGATGTATAGCGAACCAACATTAGTCACTCTTCCGCTGCTGGCATGTCAAGCATCTTTAAATTGAAATAGATTTAAAATGAGGGGCATCAATGGAGGGAATAATGTTTGAGGAAGTGTTTGAGGATGAATGGCTCTTTGGGCGGCAAGGGAATATATCATTGTTCTACTGGGGGGTTTTATCCCTGACCGCAGATTTATGGGGAAGTAAAATTGTAATGCTGGAGTATTTATAAACATATAATAGCGTTTCATCTCTAATTCATCCCATTTTGATGAATTATGTCATACGTGGAAAAAAAGATTAAACCGTTTTGTGCGCTGTCAGGGGCTTTTTTATACTACCCTCTAAATTTATTTGACTAACCTCTCTGGGCTCGTACAAAATACACTGATTAAACAAATGGCCACCTTGAAATTATAAACAGTCTAAGCAGTTTTGAAATATTGAGCTTTAAAATCTTGCATTACATACAGCAAATATTATACGAGGAACAAGTGTCTGTCATGCTCTTTCATGCAAAAAAAATAAAATTGTGTGCATTATTTTCGAATAATTCAAAAGACCAGAGTCATTTATTCTGCTTATACTATGGTTAGCATATACCTAAAGACAACCTTCAGATGTATTTCTAGCTCATTCAAACCTTTTTTTTTCTTCTTTAATTATTGGCTGCTGTAGGCCAGGGGTATCAAACCTCGGTCCTGGAGGTCGGTGTCCTGCTGAGTTTAGCTGCAACTTGCTTCAACACACCTGCCAGGAAGTTTCTAGTATAGTAAGAGCTTGATTAGCTGGTTCAGGTGTGTTTGATTAGGGTTGGAGCTAAACTCTTCAGGACACCGGCCCTCCAGGAACAAGTTTGGACACCCCTGCTGTAGGCTGTGAAGTAGTTTGAATTCACTGAAATTAGTCGTCATGGTCATATTGATCTGTAATGTGGTAAAGGCTTGTCTGAAATTACTTTAGTTGTGCATTTATCTGTAAATAATTCCACACCCAAGAACCCATCAGCAGAATTAAGCATTTAACAGTCTCTGTATAAATTAAAACAACATTTATATTTATAAATTTGCTCATATATATATATATATATATATATATATATATATATATATATATATA
>CAIGQV010018127.1:4931059-4941215 GCA_903798115.1 Danio jaintianensis | reverse complement strand
TATATATATATATATATGAGCAATATCACACAAGTAGCAGTGCGATATGGCTGTATATCGGTGACGATATACAGCCATATTGTCACTTTAGTATTTGAATGATTCTCTAGCATAATACATAAAGTGATGACAAAACAGGTGATTTTGCTCACATTTTAATATTATAAGGCTGAACGGCATGCCATCAGTCTACAGAGATTTCCCAGTATTTCTCTGTTGCAATCTAAACAACTACATTCTCGACTAAATAAGCCTCAAAAGTACATTATGTTGTCCAACAGCTGCAATATTTGTCAAACTGTAGTGAGTTGTTTAGTTCCTCTTTAGTCCTAGTTTGAGCGGAATAATACACAAGGGTGAAGAGGCTGGACGAGTGCTGATATATTAAAGCAATCTCACGGCTATCAGCCAATCATATTCGAGAACCAGACAGAACTGTTATATATATATATACATAGATATATACACACACACACATACATACATATACACAGCTGCCCAACTCACTGCAGAGTTAAATGTGCACCTCAACTCTCCTGTTTCCACTTCCACAGGGTCTGCTACAGCCGGGCTGCTACAGCCAGTCCTTGAGTCACTCGTGCCAATGCCAAACGTCTGCCAGTGGTGCCAGCAGCAAAAATCTTGGGCTGTGGACAATGTGAAATATGTATTGTTCTCTTATGAGTCCACCTTCACTGTCTTACCCACATCCGGGAGAGTTACATTGTGGAGAAGCCCCAAAGAAGCATACCACCCAGACTGTTGCATGCCCAGAGTGAAGCATGGGGTGGATCAGTGATGTGCACCCAATGGTTCAATCATTGTATCCTGAAGGCGGTGCCATGTATAAAGATGATAATGCACCAATACACACATCAAGACTGGTGACAGAGTGGTTTGATGAACCTGAAAGTGAAGTTGAACATCTCCCATGGCCTCCACAGTCACCAGATCTAAATACTATTAAGCCACTTTGGGGTGTTTTGGAGGAGCGAGTCAGGAAACGTTTTCCTCCACCAGCATCACATAGTGACCTGGCCACTATTCTGCAAGATGAAGTGCTCAAAATCCCTCTGGTCACTGTAGGACTTGTATCTGTCATTTCCAAGACGAACTGATGCTGTATTGGCCGCAAAAGAAGGCCCTACACCATACCAATGAATTATTGTGGTCTAAAACCAGGCATTTTCGTTTCATTGTCCAACCAGTATATGGTGCCTAGAGAACCAATATCCCTTTGAAAAAATTAGAAATCTTTTGTAGCTTTCTCCTAACATGTGACTTTCTACAACTTTATCTAGAAGCTCTTTTGAAAGCAGGGTGTAATGTGAGTAAAGGTATAGATTTTCATAGGGTATAATGATTATATATATATATATATATATATACACGGTATATACAGGTCAATATTAGTTTTAACGTATCATTATTTATAAATGAATTCTTCTTTCGGATGAGACATTAAACCAAGGACCTGACACTCTGTGGTCGTAAAGAGCAGGGGTGTAACCCCGGTGTCATGGCCAAATTCCCTCCATCGGCCCTTACTGATCATGGCCTCCCAATCATTCCCATCCAATTGGCTCTCTCTCCACTCCCCCTATAGCTGGTGTGTGGTGAGTGCACTGGCACCGTTGTCCTGTGGCTGCCGTCGCATCATCTAAGAGGATGCTGCACACTGGTGGCGGTGTGGAGAGAACATAACTGAAATAACTGGAAAATAACTGAGACTTATACATCACCTGAAAGCTGAATAGATAGATTTTCCATTGGTGTATGGTTTGTTAGGATGTGGCAATATTTGGCAGACAAAAAATTATTTGAAAATATGAAATCTGAGGAAAAAACAAACAAAAAAAACATAGGGCCACACGGTGGCTCAGTGGTTAGCACTGTCGCCTCACAGCAAGAAGGTCATTGGTTCGAGTCCCGGCTGGGCCAGTTGGCATTTCTATGTGGAGTTTGTATGTTCTCCCTCTGTTTGCGTGGGTTTCCTCCGGGTGATCCGGTTTCCCCCACAGTCCAAAGACATGCGCTATAGGTGAATTGGATTACCTAAATTGGCCGTAGTGTTAAGAGTGCATGAATGTGAGAGTGTGTGGGAGTTTTCCAGTACTGGGTCGCTGCTGGAAGGGCATCTGCTGCGTAAAACATATGCCGGAATAGTTGGCAGTTCATTCCGCTGTGGTGACTCCTGATAAATAAGAGACTAAGCCGAAGGAAAATGAATGAATTTGCTAAATATCTATAATTATGACCCATACAGCGTATATTTGGCTATTGCTAAAAAAAATACACCTGTGCAACATAAGACATTTGTGCATACCTGTTACAAAATCGAATGAATATACAAAAGTGCCTAAAAAACTCATTAACTCCCTACAACATGAGTCAATCACTACAAGTTGGAAAAGTAAACTTGATTATTAATTCCGACTGCACCAGCTCTAATACTAAAACAGCAAGTGAAAGTATAGCTGCGTTTGAAGATGTGCATGCCTCCTTGAACACCTGCTTGCAAAGGCATCAAAGCCTTACAATATGCTCAGCAGAATCTTCTGCTGACGAGAGCATGTGTGTGTGCGTGTGTGTTTGTGTACGTACTCCTGTCTGTTTACCACCCATAATGAATCTGGCTCTGCAATAAAGCCCATCAGGAACAAATCTCAAGAGTTCCTTTGATAACCAGAAATCATTAGACGTAGCATGCAGAAAAGCATCGAGATCAACAAAGGGAATCATCTCCTCATTGCCGAAATCAAAGGGTAATCCATCTTGCCGCACAGCCGGCTGTAGGCAGAGTCAGAGGCTGGTGGTTATTACCTGACAGAGGAACCTGTAAAGAGTTGTTGGGCTCGCAGTGATACAAAGGGCTACAGCTGGCAAACATGGTGCAGGCAGCATATGCGCTTTCCCAAAACCATCATGTCTTCGCTCAGCTGTTCGGCTCCCATGATCACTGATCAATGGAGCGTTACAGAGCTATGAAAACAAGCACACGCAGAGTGAGTGGAAATCAGAAGTTTCCACATAAAAACGTTCAAAGGCAAACTGCTGCTCTCGGTTATTAGTCGCTTTTATACAATCAACCATTCATTAATAATTGTACTCTAATTATATGCAGTTCACTGGCCAATCAAAGCCTTTTGTGTTTACAATGCAATTGCAAGTTTTGTTGACTTATTTAGCCGGTAATTGTTTTTCATCTGTAAAAGTTTGTCAAACCTGTATTTTGAAGAAACTCATGAGATTTTTACAGAATTCTTTTCAGAAATAGATTTATTTTCAGCTAAAGTTAATGAAAGATCCTTCCTGTTCCATCATTTACACTGCTGTACGTCAGTCATCATATAGGACTAATACTGTACAAAATGGCAACCTGTAAAAGTTAAAGATCTATTTCTAACTGGTTTAAGCAATAAAAAAGTTTTGCTGTTTCAGTGTAAGATGTCAATAAGGATGAACATCAATAATTAGTTTAATGCTAGCCATGTAGTACTTTGACTAAATATTGAAGGTTTTGGTATATGGCTATAAAAACAAAACCTAAAAATAACCATTACGCAATAACCAATATACATCAAACTAAATCAGTAAACAAAAATGCCTAATAATGTTAACAAAATCAATGAAGTTGTTTCGGAAGCTTGAAACAGCTTGCCAAAGTGAACTAACTGGAAAAGTTAAATCTATAAACACCTATTGAACTACCATCGGCCATTATTGATTCTATAACAAGTGGTGCCCACTGCTCTTGGATGTGTGTTCACGGTGTGTGAGTGTGTGTCTTTGCACTTGAATGGGTTAAATGACAAGCACAAATTCCGAGTATGGGTCACCATACTTGGCCACATCAAGACTTTAACTTTTCACTTTCAAGAGTCCCAAGACATTTAAAGTCCAGAAAAGGAGCTAAAAACACTGTCAAAACATTCTAAATTGTCTTTAGTGGTTCTACTGCAATCATAAGGAGCTCCAAAAACACTTTTGTGCACCACAAGCCAGTAGTCAGCAGTGCAACACACAAGCATCATACTGTCTGTAGTAAACATGCACTTGTACCTGACACAGCTGAAGAGAGAACAAAGTCAAACAGGCACACAAATGTGTTCTTCAAACTTTGTATGATTACAGTTGAACCACTGAAGTGACATGGAATGTTCTGACAGTGTTTTCTGTTGATGTCTATGGAGGGTCAGAGAGCTCTCGGATTTCATCGAAATATCTTCATTTGTGTATGAACATAAACAATTACAATTATAAAGTGTTTGGTAGGGGCGTCACAGTGGCGCAGTGGGTAGCACGATCGCCTCACAGCAAGAAGGTCGCTGGTTCAAGCCTCGGCTGGGTCAGTTGGCATTTCTGTGTGGAGTTTGCATGTTCTCCCCGTGTTTGCGTGGGTTTCCTCCGGGTGCTCAAAGACATGCGGTATAGGTGAATTGGGTAAGCTAAATTGGCCGTAGTGTATGAGTGTGAATGAGTGTGTATGGATTCCCATTGATGGGTTGCAGCTGGAAGGGCATCTGCTGCGTAAAACATATGGTGGATAAGTTGGCGGTTCATTCCACACATTAATAAAGGGACTAAGCCGAAAAGAAAATGAATGAATAAATGAACAGTGTTTGGTATTGGTTAATTTTTTTTTTAATGTGATTTTGAAATTAATGCATTCTTGCATTCTTTAAGCTACAACATAACCTTTCCAACGAAGCAAAAAATTTATTTCCAAAACCTTCACCCTTGCTGATCCACAGTGGTGGAATGAGCTGTCAACTTAAAACTGGACTGCAAAAATCACTAATAAAATCTCAATTGAACATGCATCCAAAATTCAAAAATATGCAATCTACATTTAGTTCCAACATTCATTCATTTTCCTTCGGTTTAGTCCCTTTATTCATCAGGGGTCGCCACAGCGGAATGAACCGCCAACTTATCCAGCATATGTTTTACACAGCGAATGCCCTTCCAGCTGCAACCCAGTACTGGGAAACATCCATACACACTCTTTCACACTCATACACTACAGCCAATTAAGTTTATTCAATTCAACTATACTGCATGTCTTTGGACTGCCGGGGAAATCAGAGCACCCGGAGGAAACACACGCAAACACAGGGAGAACATGCAAACTCCACACAGAAATGCCAACTGGCCCAGCCGGGATTCGAAACAGCGACCATCTTGCTGTGAGGTGACAGTACTAACCCCTGAGCCACCGTGTCGCCCTTAGTTCCAACAATTCAGATTTAAACTTGGCTTTAAAATTTAAGACATCCAGTGATACAAATTCACAGGTCAACTTTGGAACACAGTGAGATGCTACAAATCTTTGCATTAACTTGCGTTTGCAGTCTGTTGCATTAACCTGTCTATGAATAGAAGTCAATGGAACAAAACATTATATCCTCATGAAAACAAATCACCATCCTAACTTGACTTTTGATTTCATTCAACCATTTCCTTCACCATTCAAACTCCATCACAGTCCAATCTGCTTGGACTCGGTGCCCACTTTCATAAGATGTGTGTGTGTGTGTGTTTAAGCCACGGCACATCTGGCTTTGTGGGGCTGAGCAGCGTGCTGGATATGCAGCATGGCAGAACAGATGCACAGTTGGTGTTGGAGGTAATGTGAGTGATAGGATCAGAAGTCCCATATGCTGATAATGCTCCAACCAGAAGGCCTTCTACAGCCCATACGCTTTCAGCATGAGCACACTCTGGATTTACACACCTACAACCCTAGTTTATTTTTGCAATGGGTGAAGGGTCAACGCATCTACATGTTTGAAGAAAAAAAAAAAAACTTGTTTAATGCAAGCAAACGCATGTAGAATAGGGACTAGTGATGCAGCTGAATTGATTCTGAACTATTGGTAATTATTTTTTCTAAATAAATTTAACAATTAAAAGATTATTAATTTAAAAATTTAATCCAAAATAATAATTAATAATAATAATAATAAATATATAAATTGAATCAATTTAAAAATAAATGTATAATTTTAAATGTTGTTTGTGGATTTCTGAATTGAATTGTTAAAAAAATACAAAATTGAAATAAAATCAATCATTTTAAATGGCATATTTTTTAAATTAAATTTTCATTTAAATTTCACCAGTAGTGAATGAATGAGCAGTTGAAACAAAAAGGCTATGGCTCCTCATAAAATGTTAGTTCAGGTGAGAGTTATTCTGTCTGACAGAAATCTTCATCATATTAAGGACAATGCTTCATTGATTGCACAAGCTAAGACATTTACTATGAATAATCACATTTTTGTGTTATTAATAGGTGTTTGGGGCTGCATGGGATGCCCACTGTGCTTAAGGTCACACCACGGAAAGCAATGGACAGAAGATCTTTCATGGAAACTCCAGGACTACAGGAAAACGGCCTTTTAATGAGTGGATAAAAGTGTCACTGAGCAACATTTGAGGTCAGCATGAGCCAATCATGAACTAAAATATTATTTTTTATTCAACAATGTACTAACCATTTTAGATATTTCAATAATCCCCAATTTAATCATTTATTTATAAGTACTTATTGACATTTAAGGAAAATAATTATAATTACACTTAATAATAAATACATTCGAAATAAATTAATAAATAAATATATCTATCTTATTAATATATATATATATATATATATATATATATACACATATATTACATACATACATATATATTAAATTTAGATAAAACATATAGGCTAAATTATCTACAACACTCTTCCCCTAATACCTGCTACACTGAAAAAAAATTATTAAAAGATGATTCATTGGATTTACTGCATTTTCTTTTAAAGTAAGTGGTTGTAAACAATTTATTTGGGCTGAATTTAAACAAATTACGTTGAACATTACTAAATTTCATTTGTTTAAATTCAGCCCATATAAATTGTTTGCAACAATTTTGCAGAAACCATTTTTTTCAGTGTATGTTTTACTCACCTATACTACAATAATTGATCTAACGCCCGAGTACTAGGGAGCCAGCAATAACAGTTTTTCCTTCTGTATCGCGCACAACGGAGTGTGTTCTTTATACTGAGAGATCTGCAGTATGTGGTAACAAGAGCAGAGAGCTATTTTTTGGCCATAGAGCGTCAGATCTGACTGGATGTGTGCTGTAGGCCTGTAGGGAATGGCAGTGCGGAGGCATATGCTGCCTAGCGGGTGAATCCGCTTTTGTTCCAAGTCCTTCTCTCGCTCCCTGCATACGTGCCTGGCACTGAGTTCAATAACATAAGCATGACCTTAGCCCGTCACCTAGTGCAAACTTTTCCCACTCATACATCAAAATAGACTCAGCTTGAGTGGAAAACTGGAGTGTGAGTACTATCTTAAAGGGGACATTTTTTGCCCCTTTTCAAAAGATGTGAAAGAAACAAATCTCTGGTGTCTCCAAAATGGGTCCATGAAGCTTCAGCAGAAAAAACTCAATAGAACATTTATTTTAACACAATCTTACTGTGTATGTCCCTTTAAATGCAAATTAGCTGCTGCTTTCCAGAAGAGGGCGGAGCCTTCATAGCTATTCTGACACTCCAGAAACAACAAAAGAAGAGAGTCTTGTGCAGCCAAAATGTCAGAAATGACCTGTAGTGGATTAAAGTCATGCACGTTCAAACCAGACTTGGACAATTATGGAGAGGTTACAACTTCTAGACTGAAATGTGTATACATTTATGTGCAGGCCTTTGCAAGTAAACATTACACAATTAGTACAAATCGCATATGTTTTTACAGAAAACCAAAATGTTTGTCACCTGACTATAGAGACCATAATAAATGTGTTTATGAATTAAGGCTCTGATATACTTCAAAATACGGCGTCACGGTGGTGCAGCGGGTAGCCCGATTGCCTCATAACAAGAAGGTCGCTGGTTCGAGCCTCGGCTGGGTCCGTTGGCATTTCTGTGTGGAGTTTGCATGTTCTCCCCGTGTTCACGTGGGTTTCCTCCGGGCGCTCTGGTTTCCCCCACAAGTCCAAAGACATGCGCTATAGGTGAATTGGGTAAGCTAAAATTGTCCATAGTGTATGTGTGTGAATAAGTGTGTATGGATGTTTCCCAGTGATGGGTTGCAGCTGGAAGCGCATCTGCTGCGTAAAACATATGCTGGATAAGTTGGCGGTTCCTTCCACTGTGGCGACCCCAGATTAATAAAGGGACTAAGTCGAAAAGAAAATGAATGAATGAATATACTTCAAAATAAATCGAAGAACGAACTGAAATCATGTCATTTTGAACCAAATCCTGCCTGTTTTGAGTATGTTTCTGCAGTTCGAATAGTTCACTAAAGCGAACATTTGGGGAGTTCATTTTGGCTCCGAAACACCTTTGAGCTATCATTGGTGCTCGGTGGGTCTGTCTATGGCAAATGGTGGGTGAGTTCTGGAACTCCGCCTTCTTAGACAAGCTAGTACTTCATAGTGGAAATCGATGACTGCTGCTTGTTTGCATATGGATATACCCTTTTCAGGATATCGTCAAACCGCGCACTGCACATTCTGAGGTATGAAAAATGCACTTCCTCATCTGTGCTCCGCATTCACTAAATAAAAAGAACAAACTCGCCATCATTCTTTCTGTTCTGCAATTGCAAGATTCTTCTCTCACAGCCACGATCATTGTTGTACTTAGAAGGTACAAGTGAGCAGCGTGACACATTTACAACCACGTCTCCTGCAGCACAGGGGTGTCGGAATATTTGAAAGCTTTTCAAACTTCTTTTAGCCCTAAGATGAAGTTAAATTTAGCAATACTTCAGTGGTGCTGTGGATGGAAACGTGCAGATTAAGGGTACTTCCAGTTTTTCCTCAGTCGCTTTGCTACATTTCTCAGATCAGAATTGAACATCGTGTCACTTGTGCACATAAAAAAAGCAGTTTCTCATTTCTTTGAACAAGTTGCAAATGCTTTGGTACGCCCATGCAATTGATTCCTACATTATCAGTTGCTTATGTCATGTTGATCACAATGTATTATAATGGTCTCTGCTTGAATAGTCTCATCCCCCACAACATTCATAGCATGTGTCTTTAAATGCAAAATGGTTGAACGAGTTGTCATAATGCATTTTTCTACACATTTGCATTAGACTATTTTCTAAATTTGTCCTCAATTGGTAAATTGTTCCCAGGTCCAGTCTCTTGCAATCAAACTTCCACATAAGGTGTATCCAACAAATTATAATATATTTGTTATGAAAACTGGCTTGTCATTCTGACAGTACTGACATGTTCGTTGACACATACATTTATTTTTGAGAGATGAATTAAGGATTTTGAGCAAGAGACTGGCTTTTGCAGGAAATCAATAGTGTTCTGCAATTTGTACTCATTGTTTTGAATACATTGAACTTCTGAATGCACTTCTTTCACAGACATCACTATTTCAATTCTGATCTGAGAAACAAAGCCACTGAGAAAAACTGTAATGACTTCCATAGCAGAAAAACAAACACTATAGCAAGTAAATGGTTACAGATTTGTAGCTTTCTTCAAAGTATCTTCTTTTGTGTTCAACAGAAGAAAGAAAGTCAAACCTATTTGTGAAAAGGGTAACTAAATAATGACAGAATTTGAACTCTTGGGTGAATTACGCCTTTAAAGTTGCAAGAAAGGTCATAGCACATAGTGAGTTTGATTAATAATCAACGTAAAAAAAAAATGCAAGTTTGGTTTCAGCTTTCAACTTCACTTAAAGCATTCTTCAAAACATGATGATTCACGTCCATCGTGTTCTGACAATCCCTTATAAATTGTAGCAGAATATTAGTGCTAGTTCTCTGAGCACTTCTGCACACAGATTAAGATGATTATTCATCCAAAAATGAAAATGATGTCACCATCTACTCAATGAGATTCTTTCATTTGTGGAACAAAAAAAATCATGTTAATTCAGTGGAAGTCAATGGGGTCCAACGATATACTTTTGGACCCCATTGACTTTCACACAGACAAAAATAATTCACTTCAAATATTCTTCAGAATGTCTTCTTTTGGGTTATTCATAATTAAGTTCAATATTTAACTTATTCAATAAAAAGGCACATTACTCATTGTTTTCTAACTTTATTAAATTATTAGTGCAAAAACGTTTGTGTGTGTGTGTGTGTGTGTGTGTGTGTGTGTGTGTGTG
>CAIGQV010018127.1:4898719-4912501 GCA_903798115.1 Danio jaintianensis | reverse complement strand
ATATATATATATATATATATATATATATATATATATATATATATATATATATATATTGCAGGTGTAAATGTAGAAGATTTTCATGCTCATGCTAACTAAGCATTTAAATAGGTCAGTTGAAGTAGAGCATATGAAACTTCATGAGCTATACATAAATATGTAAAAAAAACGCTATACAAAATGTATAAAATCGTAATATTTTACGCGGAGAAAAAAATCTTGAGGATAATCAGTGTTATTGTACGCCACTGTCTCGCGTGTATTACTAAAAAGATATCATTCGGGTTCGGCCTTTGGTTTGTTTAAAGGTCACAGGCTACAATCCAAGCTTTGTGCTAATAACTCTTGGGTGTATATAGAGTGGAGCGTCCAAATCGACACCATATGTCTTCTTATTAATTGATTAGAAACAGAGTACCGCGCGCAATGATTGCCACTGGGCGAGACCGACACCATTCTCCGTGGGGAATTATAGAACGATTAAGACTTAACCTTTCAAGCGAAAGTTTGATTTTATATCCTAATCTGCGTGTTGAGGAGTTCAAGATCAAGCGATGTGTGCGTTTTAAGAGCCATAAGGGATGTAATTTCAAAGTCAATAAATTTTCAATCCATCTATTACGGAATATGAAATAGGGTGACTTCTTCTTACCTTGCATGTCAAGTGTACTAAAAATATTAGTTCTGAGGTAGAAAGCATGCAATTATCTTCATTGTACACAATAATAAAACATTCGTGCATAATTCAGATTTTATATTTCGCTTTGCATATTTATTATGCATAAACCTACAGTACAAAACAGCATCACGCAGACTGACTCCCAGTGCGTAAATATAGGCATTGGAGGTTTGTCACTTGGGAAAAAGGAAATGTCACTTTTAATATATTAAGGGCAAGGCGCGCACCCGTGAACGTGAGCGCGCACAGCCCCTGGCTACCTTAAAATTAAGCTTCCCTTAAAGGGGAAATGAGTAGAGTCCAATTTAGTCTGAGTGATATCCAAATGCAGACAGAAAGGGTCGTTTTATCATGCTACTATTTGTCGTGACGATGCGATTTTCAAAAGCAGAGCGATGTCATAAAGTGACATGCCTGCCACAAGTGCTCCAACTGATCTTTTCAATTAGCCTTCCATGCATGATCCAGGGCGACTTCCGCCTATTTCCAGAAATTAAGCTCAAACTTGACGTGCAGCTAGCTTTATTTTAAAGACAAATGTCAGGCAGGCTCATCATATTTTCCCCCTCTTCTATATTTGGAGCTTATTTATTGCAAAGGAGCTTGTGCTCTTGGACTCAATTTAACGCGAGGCTTCGGAGAGAAGGGAGCTGAGAAGTAAAGCAAACCGGGAAGGCTGCTTATTCGTTTTGGCTTCAGGTTTGGTGTCTTTGGTCTGCTTTTTGGCAACTTTTACACTGACATGGTAACATAAGCCAATTTGCTAAATTCTGTGCATCGGTAGATTTTTTTAAGTTGTTTTACTTAAAGCGTGAGGCTATGGTTTAAATCATGGCAGCGTTTAAGAAGTTTTAATGTAATGCCGCAAATAGCATTACGCCATCTGATCCGTTTAAGGCTTTGCAAAGATGCGCAAATCTCGGCTCAGTGGGTTGGAGATGTTTTGCTCCAGATCATACGAGAACGCTGACGCTTAATCAATGTTCTGCATGTGTAATTATATTACTATTGTGTATTAGGAGATTATGATATTACGAACACATCTGGAGAACAGTCGAAAACATATGACAGGAATAATTACCGGCTATGCTGATTTTAAAGGGATTTACTCTGCTCTTTTGCTGAATGTTGAGATTTGTTGACAATGCTCTTGTAATGCTTGACCTGAAATCTTCTATTAAACAGCTGTGGCTTGAGTCTGTATTTTGAGTTTAGGCCGCTAAATGGTGGGAGAATTACAACATCTTTCTTTTTTAGGTCACAGTGGAGTGAACCAGCTCGGCGGTGTGTTCGTCAACGGCAGACCGCTGCCCGACTCCACGAGACAGAAAATAGTTGAACTCGCACACAGTGGCGCGCGGCCGTGTGACATATCAAGAATTCTGCAGGTGAGGAGAATACCTCTGCTCCGTTCACCCAAAATCAAAAGATTTGTTTTGCATTTGAGCTGTTTCATACTTACACATTTTTTCTGCAGTATAGTATTTAAAAATTGCATTAGTAATGCCAATGAGCAACGTGGAATCATTTCAAATTTCATTTTGGAGTGCACAGTGGTCTTGTGGAACGGATCGATTTTTTCCCCAGTTGGCAATTTTTAAAATTTGGCGGCCAAAATGCATTTTCAAAAGTGCATAATTTCTCCTACCACTGAAGACTATTTTTTGTGTTAAAGGTATTTCTTATGTTATAGACCCATGCTGATGCAAAAGTCCAAGTGCTGGACAATGAAAACGTAAGCTTATCATTGCTTGCAGCATACACTTAACATTTCACACTAGTCTTAAATAATGTATGTGAATTGTTTCTTTTGTTTTCCATCTAGGTGTCCAACGGCTGCGTGAGTAAAATCTTGGGTAGATACTATGAAACAGGCTCCATCAGACCCAGGGCGATCGGAGGAAGTAAACCACGAGTAGCGACTCCCGAGGTGGTCGGCAAAATTGCCCAGTACAAGAGGGAGTGTCCGTCAATCTTCGCGTGGGAAATCCGAGACAGGCTGCTATCAGAGGGGGTCTGCACAAACGATAATATACCCAGTGTAAGTTCTTTCAGTGAAGTTGCCATGAATTCATTAACAACATTAATGTAGAGATATTTTATGCGTTGCTTGACGCACGCATTAATGACCTTGAACGTGAACATTCTCCAACATCGGCCACTGCTGTAACCTCCTCTACGCCAGAGGACAATGCAATGCGATGCAATGCTCTGGCATGTAGGCCTGTGCAGAAATGGGGCCAATCGTTCTAAAAGCCAAGATGCCACATCGCGGACGCGCTCTTTAATTAATGTGCCGCATCTTTGGGTTCGTCTTTCAGGTGTCATCGATAAACAGAGTACTGCGCAACCTGGCTAGCGAAAAGCAACAGATGGGCGCAGATGGCATGTATGAAAAGCTGAGGATGCTGAACGGTCAGACCGGCACGTGGGGGACCCGGCCGGGCTGGTACCCCGGAACCTCGGTGCCAGGACAGCCCAATCAAGGTATGGCTGTTTTACTTTCCATAGTGGAAAACGGTGCCAACTTGGGAATTTGACTGTTATTGTATGGACTAATTTACTGAGAATTATTATTTGAATTTTTAAAACAATTACGATAATAACAATACTAAAAGGTCATTATTATTATTATTTGTACAACATTAAATAATCATTCCAGTTTTAAGTATTATATCACACATACAATTTAAATGCTTGTACTTAAATTATATGCAATTAGCAAAGGGTTTAATTTACTGAACAAAATTAATATTAAATTACGGCTGAAATATTAAATTAATTAAATGGTATAACAGTAGGCTAATAATATACCCTAATGAAAGAACTTAACGCTGTAATCCGCCTTAAGCAGTTCTTAAAGAAAGCGATATCTAAATAAACAAGGAACAGCATGTGCATATACAAAATATGTTTGTCACACAGAAAAATGTGTTATGGGAACAGTTCTGTCGCTATGTAATAGCTCATTAGAGAACGTTTTGTTTCCCATTAAGGCGACATAAATACGCATTTAGTTTGAGAAGACAGCTGTGGAAATGTTCCACCAGAGACACCCTGGACATGATATGGCAACGTTTGCCAATTAGACTTGTCAGTGTTAAAGGTGCTACACGACGACAGACAGACGTATAAAACGACACAAACAGAGTATTAATGTCTGAATAATATCGCCATGTCAAATCCATGATTGAAACCACATCTTGGGGACCGCTTTTTATGCAAAAGCGCGCAGGCTTACTGACACATATACGCAAGCTATATAATAGCTAATATAAAACGTTATAATATATTTAATAATTGTACTGAGAAAATTACTAACATGTTTGCTAAGAAAATACAGTGCAAGAAACGCCCCTTGATTTAGGGCATAACTTGCATGTTTTTCGTCGGCATCTGCCCTCGCACTGTCCATTTTTTTAAAGGAAATTTTGCTTATTTACTTCAATAAACTGCTTACTCTTATGTTTTAGATTAATTGGCACAATTCTTAAGCATATCCTTATTCATTATGACAAACCTGAACGTGCGATTAAAATATAACAGCGGGGTTTATTCAGTCAACAAATATAATGCCTTTTGTAAGCCGCTAAATCCATATAGGCTATAATTTCTTACATCGCTATCACGTCGAAGTCCACAGGCTGTTAGTTTGGGTGAGGATTCTGAGGCAAACAAATATGGTCGCAATCTGATGAATGTCACGCAACACTGAATAAAACAGCGGATTCATCTGGGCTGACAGGACGCTAAAAGAGACAACTCTATCGCATTCAGAGGGCTCACAGGGGCCCCTCCCTCCGCCATAGGCTCGGGGTGCTAAAGCCGTCTAAAGGATTTGGACACTTTTCCTTTTCCAAGGGTCCTCGCATGTTTTGATCAAGGCCTCCACAGCTGAAAGATGCCGCGGTTGTTTTGCCACCTTTTTGCTCGCCTTCCGCCTCACCGGTTACGACAACGCCCCAATAAGGAATGATTTTATTTCCCACCGCCTTTCTTAGAGAAAACAAATCCGAAATCTGGCGACAGTTGGTCAGGGCTTTTGAGAACAGGCCACACATTCGGATTAGCTCTTGAAAAGTGTGGATACTAAACACAAAGACCTTTTAAAACTTTCTTAGAACATAGAAACGCAGTCTTTTATGAATAAATATCTATGAGAAGTAAGGGAATGCTTGTAAACTTTTAATATGTAGCCCAATATTCCTTACAATGCTGTCACTAGATATATGTTTACTTTACATTATACCAGTCAAAATATATTTAATAAATTGCACAGCATATTGTTATATAGCCTTATATTGTCATATAGGTTAATTTATTCTCTAATTAAACTAACTTATATGATTTTTCTTTGAGTATTGATCACACTCCAAAATAATTACAAAAATATTTACTGTAAGCAAATGATTTACCTCCAAAATATATGAGGTGAATTCAGTTTTTATATAAATAATTATTTAACCACACAATGTATTTTACTTCACTGTTGGTCAAATAAAACAAACTGCGTGTGTTTTCCTCTAGACAGATAGATAGATAAATAGACAGAAAATAATAGATAATAATAATATTATTGATCAACTGTAGGAACCTGGGGCAAACTACAGAGTAAATAGTGCTAATTATAAATGGATCAAAGACAAGAAGTTCAATTTAAATTTTAATTAAGTGTATAAATGTGATTTTATGTATGTAAATCATATTAAACTTAAGTGAAATGTCTATTTTATTGTTTCAAACAGCATTTTGAACAACAAAAATTCTAAATCTGGATGAAACTGAAAGTTAAAATCATGTTATAATGAAACAATGAAATGTATTCTGACTAATATTGATATATAACAAACTAATCATACAAAATTTTCATATTTTAAATTATAACAAACTTTTTGCTTATAAATGGGTAAAACCCAGTGGTTTGATAGATTGTGGCAAAGCATATACATTTAAAATGAAAACATAAATATTGCTTTAAAATGTCATCAAATTATTCATGTTCTTTTGTAGGTGTCTTCAGTAAATTATAGTAAAAATGAAAAATAATCATTAATAATCAAAGTAAATTAGGATGCATCATAATCTACTGAAAAAGTGATAAACTCTGTATCATAAACTTCTTGTATATATATATATATATATATATATATATATATATATATATATATATATACACTGGATATCAGCTAAAAACATGTCACACATACTAAAAACATGTCTTCCTTGTATGGAACTTTGACATAAAAATAACCTTTTAATTTAGGCAACTGAAAGTTTGTAGAGCTTCATTCATAACCTCAGTTTACAAGTAAATATCAACAAGTTTTTTTGTTAGACTTTCCAAATTCCACACTCATTTTTTTACTGTCAAAACATATTTGCTACCACTAAATGGGTTAATTAGCCACTGGTGTCCAACAACACAGCAGGTTAAAGCTTATCGACTCACAGTTGCTACTTCTATCTCTCTTGTCTGACAAACAAGAGCCTCTGCATTTGGACTTCTCATTCACGGTGGCCTGGCTATTTTTCTCCCTGCGCCTATAAGAAGGTATAAATCCAACTTCTGTTGAACGGGGCCGGCCCTAGGGACAGTGATTAATGACAGTAGAGCATAAAGGTTAACACGGCGAGCTGAAAAGTCTGTTGACTGGAATCCTCAAGCTACAATGACTGCTCGAGAGAATCCTTTTGTCACCTCGTCCAATTGTGTCCTCAAAATTCAACCCACGAAAAAGTTTGCCATCCGTCCTCGCAGCGAGTATTTAAGAGTTACCCTTACTCTCATGCATTGTGTGGCTGTGAAAGCATCCCTCTCCTATTCAAGTATTGGTGGTCACCTCAATAGCTCTGCAAACGCCCATATGGTGGCCGTAGCCTAATTGAAGAACCCCAGAATGAAAAGTTGAGGGGCGAGAGGGTGTTTGCTTTTTAAAAAGCTTTCTGGGACATTTTATCGCATTTCTGTAAAGCCCTCGAGCCTTTGTGACACAAGGAGGAAAGATCTAAGCGATTGTGTGCTAAATGTTTTCCAACAATGTTGCGGAGGGCCATACTATAGCCTGAAAAATGCTGTAATAATTTTCTAAATAGGATAAACTTACATGTTATGTTTAATTTGATTTCCAGATGGTTGCCAACAGTCAGATGGAGGCGGTGAGAACACAAACTCAATAAGCTCCAATGGCGAGGACTCAGATGAGACCCAAATGAGGCTTCAGCTGAAACGAAAACTGCAAAGGAATCGCACTTCGTTCACACAAGAACAAATAGAAGCACTTGAAAAAGGTAAACATTTCAGCATCTGTTACAAACAAACAATATAAATAGGGCTGGGCAAAAAAAAAAATCAGATTAGGTGCTTTTTGAAATGTGGCTGATTCAATATAGATTCTCAAAAGAATTGATTGCTTCTCTTATATTTTGTATTCCATATTCAAACTTGTATGCATTTGCAATAAAGTGGTGATTCATGTTTATTTAACTGTTTGTGCTTAAAATAAAAGACTTCAATATACTTATGTTCATGGTTCATTTTTAGAAGTATCAATAGCAAGTGTATTTAATCTACATTAATTCATTTGAAAAAACATTTAAGTTAACCAGCCCTAAATAAAATCAAATATTTAACTTTTTTGCCCAATATTTTAGCATTTTCAAAATGTCTCCTATTTTTAATCGTTTCCACCAGAGTTTGAAAGAACGCACTACCCCGACGTTTTCGCACGAGAGAGACTTGCTGCAAAAATAGATTTACCAGAAGCAAGAATACAGGTGAGTGAAAACACGACAAACTACTGTACTAAAAAACAGGATGAATAGGAATAGTCAAATAATGCTTGTTCTTCCTAAAATGCCTGACAAGAGTTTTGGTATGTAAATTATTGTTACACGAACAACATTTTAGTTATATAAATCAAGTAAAAAAGTAATAAAAAAAAAATAGTATCTCTGTTAGAGAAGAAACAACAAAAAATTCTGATGACTCATCATTTCCATCCAATCAGACGCTCTCTAGAATGAGAATGTCCCGCCCACTACATCCATTTGTAGCTAACTATCAAGTAGCTGTGATCTAAATGAATACATTTGACTTCATTTAATAAAACCAAAACCAAAAAAACAAATTAGAATTTAAACTTCCTGTTTTAACAGGAAATAAAACTCCCAATTAGGTGATTTCACAGGGTCTTTAAAAGGTCCCTTGAAATTAAAATAAATATTTTTAGATGTTAGTTTCAGTATGTTAGTCTTAACGACACCTATAAGCTGGTCTGCACCATAACAGTGACAAAATTCACATTTAGAAGATATAAACATCAAAATCTCGGTATCTGACATGTCCCGCCCCTTCAAGACGCTATTGCTATATGTGCTTGAGCTGAACCACTCTCACTGGCAGAGCTGTGATAAAAACAAAACACTATTGGCTGTTTTTTTTTTTTTAAAGGGGAGGAGTTACTATATGTTCTGCCCTGTCTTAATGTTTCAGTTGAGATTATGTCAAACATCGAATACAAAAATGCTTCACGGGACCTTTTTTAATAGCTAAAGCTCTATACTATACATATTTCTATTACCTGCTCTATATTTAACCATTGATAACTAACTAAACAAAAATATGTCCATCCAGGTCTGGTTCTCAAACAGAAGAGCGAAATGGAGGAGGGAGGAAAAGTTAAGAAATCAAAGAAGACAAGCCAGTAATTCCTCAAGTCACATACCCATCAGCAGCAGCTTCAGCACGAGCGTCTATCAACCAATCCCTCAGCCCTCAACGCCAGGTAAATGCTTGAAAATGATCCACAAGCAAACATTAGTGTGAATTTAGGTCGACTGGGACATTTTTGGGGGCAAAAGTGTCCCAATCTACCCGAATGCACCCACTACTGTTAATAAGCAAGAAACTAAGTGTGCATTTTTATCTTTTAAACAGTATCTTTCACGTCAGGCTCCATGTTGGGCAGATCAGACACAGCTCTTACGAACACATACAGCGCCCTGCCACCAATGCCAAGCTTCACCATGGCCAACAACCTTCCTATGCAAGTATGTCCAGTTTGAGAGGATTAGTAATTTGATATTGCTGAGCGCTGTAAGGTCTTACGCAAGCGTCGCGTACAGACAGGACTGGAAGGCTGTTTATGTGAGACGTGAGTGTTGTTGACAGGTTTCTTACCCTCTTCACAGCCCAGCCAGACCTCATCCTACTCCTGCATGTTGCCCACTAGTCCTTCAGTGAACGGGCGGAGCTATGACACGTACACACCCCCCCACATGCAGGCGCATATGAACAGCCAATCAATGGCCACCTCGGGCACAACCTCAACGGGTAAGAGTTTTTTGAATTTGCTAATGCATGAAATGAAATGAAATAAAATCTTCTTCTGAATACTTTACTTTTTCAAATTAAATTGATATTACATTTAAAAATGAATAATTGAATAATTGGAAGGGCATCCACTGCGTAAAACATATGCTGGATAAGTTGGCGGTTCATTCCGCTGTGGCGACCCCAGATTAATAAAGGGACTAAGCCGAAAAGAAAATGAATGAATAATTGAATAATTTGGTATTTTTGCTAAAACGTGTGTACCATCAAGAAAATGCTCTAAGAAATGCATGTAAAGCCTAAAACATATTCTGCTTCATATTTACTTTTATTCAATTTTGATAAAACATCTTAAAATATTTATACTATTTCTTACAAGCTTAATTATTAAACCATGAAAATGTTTACTTCTTTTTAAAAGATAAATATTAAAGTAGTTTTATAAAAAAAAATGTATTTAATTTTGTTCATATTTAAAATGTAATGTTTCTGTAACACATTTATAAAAAAAATTTGAGAAATCAAATTACATAAGACAAGCTTCAAAGCATTTGAATTTGAAAATGATGAACTAGATATTTTATGAATAGCCATATTTTATGAATAGCCATATTTTCAGTAACATTTTTAATAAAATGGTCTATAAGTCAAAGCTTTTGTACATTTTAGTATTTATTTATTTTTTGTTATTTTAAAATGTTATTTAATATTTTATGATGCAATATTTTTTTGTAAAATATGTTGAGAGGTGCTCTTATTCTGCATAATATGGAAATCCTTATTAAATACAAATTTAAAAATGAAATCTTTCTCAAAGTACTTTGCATTTAAAAAAAAAAAATTTATTTACATTTGACGTTTTTTGTTTGATAGGATTATTTTTTTTATTTTACATTCATACTATTTTTACTATTATTTTTGAGAGTTGCTGTTATAGCATGAAAAAATATGGAAATATAGTAATATAATATTTTCTGAAGCTTGTGAAGCTTAAACCTTTCTGCACTTTTAAAAATATTTATAGTTTTGTTTATCTACATATTATTTGTAAAAGCCTTCATTATATTTATATTTAGTATGTTTACTACACAACATCAGTTCATCATCAGAATCAGTTTGTGTTTGAAGAACATGATGGAATTAAGTTAGCTTAATAATTTCTGCAAATTTAAGTGGATTGAACATGAAAGAATTAAGTTGTCCCCAGAAACCTCACAAATTTTGTTGTTTCAGCTCATTTTAAATGAATACTTTGAACAAACAACAAACATCATTTTTTTAGAGTGCATTGTACGTCATGTATGTATGAGTGTATGTGTTAACATAATATAAGGAGTCTAAATATTTCTACAATCTTTCCTCATGCCACAGGTCTAATCTCACCTGGAGTGTCTGTACCAGTTCAAGTGCCAGGCAGTGAACCAGACATGTCCCAATACTGGCCCAGACTACAGTGAGAATGCGATGCACAAGAACAAAAAAAGAAAAAGAAACCCGAGGAGATGGAAAAAATAAAAGAGAGAAGCTCCTTCACCTCCTGACGTCTCTAGGCTACAAGACAGGGCTGTTCAGCAGTATTTCACCACAGAAGGAAAGGAGGAGACTCTAAAGGACCTCTTTTTTGTACTGGGATAGTGCCACTTCTCTATCATTCTTTGGACACAAAGACTTGAAGAATAAAAGAGAACAGACTTCTGTAAAGTGCCCGGTATTATATCATAAAATGGAGAAGAAAAAAAAAATCTGTTTTTCAGTTTCCAACCTAAGTCATTTTGATGTATTTGTACATGTAATGGCCAATTGTATGTTATGACAAAAAAATGGAAAAAAATGTTTTTGTTTTTTTTGAACAACCGTGGATGGACTGTCAGTTGGTCATATTGATGACTCATCCTGCACTGCAAAGATTTTCATCCAATCAGACACTCTCTAGAATGAGAATGTCTCGGCCACTGAAAACACCTGCAGCTGACTATCAAATAGCTAAAAACATTTGGCTTTTTTAAGACCAAACAAAAAAAAAGAAAAAACAACATTGTAATTTGGTCTTGCATCGGTTAACGGAGGAACATTTGTGCAGGTTTTACTCATTGTTCTTTTCTCATCAGCAGCTGATATCAAGAACTTCTGCCCATTTCTGTTTCAAACGTGGACCTATAGTAACAAACCGATCTCTGTAATCTTTTCGAGATGAACACAGCAACAGAGTTTCAGAGGAAGCCGGTCCAGAATTTGCTTCTTTTTTTTTTTTTTTCTCAAAGCTTGCAGGTGAAAGTGAGCTGTTTTTGTTGCTGAACCGGAGGAGGAAAATGTTTGGTAGCTTAAAAACGGTAGATTGTGTCTTCGATATAATTCAGTTTTGTTTATGTCAAAATGTAAGTATTTGTCTTCCCTAGAAGTCTCGCAGAACAATTTCTATAATAAAATGAATTCCATTTTATAATTCTCTGAATGTTCAATGCATGCATGCTTTTTATGGAGGGACACTCCTTAAATGTTATTAACAGTGATGTAAATGAGGGGGAAAAAAAATCAGCATTTGTATTATTATTATTATTTTTTCTATTTTTTTTTTCGGGGTTTTCAACTTTATTGGATAGGACAGTAGAGAGAATTGACAGGAAAGTGTGGGGAGCAGAGAGAGGGGAAGGATCAGCATAGGACCTCAAGGCGGGAATCGAATTCGGGTCGCCGTGAGCACCGGAGTGCATGTGTCGATGCACTTTCCACTACGCCATTGGCACCGACTGCATTTGTATTTTTTAACTTTCCATATATTGATCAAATGATCAACCAACTAAAAACCTAAGTTTGTTTTATATTTCGATGTATCTTTTAGATTTAGTTTTTTAATTATTATTTTTAGTTGTAAGTTACATAATATGATGACTATATTTCACAGTTTCAACAGTTTCTCTAACGCTACAGGTTTATTCTACAATAAATCACCAATTTAATTTTAGCCAATTATATCAATTAATTTTGGTAATTAAAGCAGGTAATTCTCAAATAGAAAAATAAAATAGGAATTCATAGGAAAAAAAATTAATAAATTAGTGAATAGTCCATGTTTGGAAACAGAAACTCTTAAAATGCTTGATTTTTAAAAATAAATATTTTGTAGCATTTTCATTTAAATTAAAATTTTATACCTGTTATTAATTTTAGTTTCTCTGGACTTCTGATGTATACTTATGTGCTTTGCACAAATTTGATTGCACACACACATGTGAAAGCTACATAAATGAAACAATAATAATTCTTTACATTTATGTAGCACTTTTCTGGACACTCAAAGCGCTTTACACATTGGGGGGATCTCCTCATCCAAACAAGCCAAAATATTTCAGCATTTTTTCTGAGGTCCAATGTAAACCTTTTAAATATAAAGCATAATAGTAATGATAATGATCCAAATGAATTATATACACACACACATACATTCATACATAGAAAATTAAAAAGGTGTGACATTTGATAAAGAAATGTTACATTCAAAATAATAACTACCAATAACTACCACATGAAAACAGCAAAGTATCTAACAAAAATAAACTCCTGTAATTGTTTACTTTAAAGAAAAGCATAAAAACAACAGATTTAATCTTACCAGTATGTGTAAGGAATGATTGCAGGGTAAACTCTGTTATTTTGCCCCCTTGGAAGACCCAGCAGGGAGGGAAATATAGAGATGAATCCTTACAGCAGAAAGCGGTCAGGTACGAACGACTGCGATTGGCCTGTTCGTCATGTACAGAAAATACAATGGAAATTAGAAACAGCAAAAACAACATAAAAAGATTAAATGATACAGTATTCTGGAAAATTTATGTAATTTGCATTTGACTGCCCTTTATAATGTAAATTAATGGAAATGACAATCATCAAAGTTTTCTTGTATGGGTGTAATTAGTAAGATTTAAACTTTGTGTTTTTGACGAAGGCAGCAAAAAGAAATGGAGAGCTAAACTTCAAGTTGATGTTTTAATGAATCGTATTTATGAATTGACTTTGCTAAACATAAAATGCATGATTAAATTGAACTGTAAATAATTCAGCAGTCTGATACAATATCAATATGGTACAGGAGTTTAAGATGCAGGCAATCAATTAACCCAATGAATTATTAATATGGACAGTGCAGATAATATGTATGTTGTAGAGTCGTTGTAAAATTCAGATTTATCAAATACAATCCAGTAGATTTGACAAGCAGATTTGACAGTTATTGCACTATGTATACCAGGACAATATAAGAACATGTTACATCATTCAGATTAATAACAACAGACAGACAGACAGGCATGGAGACTGATAGACAGAACAAATGTTATCAGGAATGATGAAATGACTCAAATAATGAACAAAAAAATAGGTAAATAGAAAGTGATTTCAAATCAAAAGATAGGTAAAGACAGACAGACAGAACAAATTAATGAACAGAAAAAACAAACAATTAAATTAATGAACATATGAATGAACGAAAGTCAACAAGATAGACAGAACAATGAAAAATCAAATGAATGAAGGAATAAATGAATGATTGTTATCTTGAATGACAAAACTTACTTAATGACTAACATACAACCAACAGATAGACAGATAGACAAAATGATAACAAATGGTATCATGAATGATGCAATGAATATACAAACAAATGAACAGATGAAGAAACAAATTAACAGATAAGACAGACAGACAGACAGACAGACAGACAGACAGACAGACAGACAGACAGACAGACAGACAGACAGACAGACAGACAGACAGA
>CAIGQV010018127.1:4853621-4881719 GCA_903798115.1 Danio jaintianensis | reverse complement strand
GGGGGGGGGGGTAATGTCAGGTGTCTATTCCATGTTGTCATCATGTGATCCCTTTTGTTCTGTTTCCCGCCGTTTTCTGATGTTGATTGTTTTCACGTTTCATTATCCCTCATGTGTATATACATGTTTAGTTCCTCCGTCCAGTATTGTATTGCCACAGTGTGTTGTCCATGTTCCTGTCTCCGTCTTCCCGTGTCTCCATCTGCCAGTTAGTGTTATATTAATAAATCTTCGTGTTTGATAACTCCCGTGTTTCGTGCCTTTGTGTGCAGAGTGCATCGTGACAGAGAAAAGGACAAATATAATTAATATATATATATAATTTTTTTTTTTTTTTTTTTTTTTTTTTTTTTTTTATTAAATACGTTAAACACATATGTATATTTTTCCTTTTTAATATCATCTCTTGTTAAACATTCACAAAAAAATACATGTTAAACCTAAAAATGTATCTTTACAGCTGAAATGATGGAAAAAAAAAAAAAGAGCATTTAACCAGGTGTCGAGAAGAACCTGTACGCGACAGAATATATGCATATTAATGAGCAGGCATTTATGAAAATGAATATTCACATGACAAATCTAATCCTCTTCAGTCACACTTTGCGCGCATGTTGACATAAAATGCTTATAAATGCTAATCTCTGTTAAAAACGTGTGATATAGTATGTAGTAACTGCAACAAAAACAAGCTTTTTAATGACAGCGTTGTCAACGTCGACACAAAGCGACGCACCTCATTTCACCGGCGACAGAATCAGCATGTAGATCCAGCCTAAAGATGTAAGCTTGGGGTTAATTAGCTGTAAAATACAATGCTAATCTAGTCTTTATGAGGTCACTGTCGTGGTCCGATGACCTAAAGTTAGACAGGATCATGACAAGATGGGATTTGTTCCACAAGGCGAAGCTGGGCCTGTTTGCTTTAGTCATGTAAACTGCCGCTCAAAAGTTCGGGATGAGTAAGAGTTTTAAATGTATTTAAAAGAAGTCTAATCTGATGGCCAAGGCTGGGTTTATTTGGTCAAAAACACAGTAAAATTGTAAAATATTATTACAATTTAAAATGACTTTTTTATATTGAATGTAGTTTAAATTTTAATTGATTCCTTTGATTTTTGATGATTTTTTTTTGCATTATTTCAGTCTTCGTGGTAGTATTTCAGAAATACTTATGATCAATTATTATTGGTACTCAATCATTAATAATGATTCTTATGATGTTGAAAACAGTTTTTTCCTGCTTCACTTTACACGTTTTACTTTTTAGCTTTCTTTGATAAAAGGAATTTTATTTTTATTTAAAATAATATATATATATATATTTATATAAATATATAAATGCCTTTCAGTTCACTCTAAACAATTTAATCTGACATTTAAAAGTAAACATATTTTAATGGTACTGTATCACAGTTTTCACAAAAATATGAAGCAGCCCAACAGTTTATACTGAAAATAATAATAAATATTCCTTGAGCTGCAGATCATCATTAGAATTATTTTAAATTGCAATAATATTTCAATAATGAAGGAATTAACAATAATATTGTTATTTAATAATTTACTAATAATTAAATAATATTTTTGATCAAATAAAAGAAGCCTAAGTGAGCAGAATAGGCTTCTTTTGAAAATCTTACACTGCAAAAACTTTTACTACTTTAACAATGCTACTTTAAATTTAATCAGTTAATTCTTTACATTTTGAGTCAGTGTGACTGATGTACGTTGAGATGACTAGAAAAAATGATTTCGTTTTTACAGTGTACTGTTCCCAAACTTTTGACAGTTAGTGTATATAAGATGCAAAAGACACAATCTGTCTTATGGGGGTGTAAAAAAAACAAAAATGACAAACAGAAAGGTTTGCAACATGTCTGAGCAAGAAAGGATATGTAACAATATGTTAAAGATGGATTTATGCATCACTTTCGTTCTCATCATGCAACACTTTGCACAGGTTCACAGTCACGTTTGGCAAAATTCTTAAGCGAATTCTGAATGAGTGTTACTAGTAGTTCAGTACTGGTTTTGAAGGCATCAGAAACAGGCTATTTCAAACCAGAAACCAAAAGTGGCATGCGACAATCTCGCTCTCGGCTATCGCTCAGAAAAGCACTCATATGAGGAAGAAAAAAAATGAATACAACATTCTTTTTTTGTTTGATCCTCCCACATTTTATACATAGTAAGATGCGCATTATCCTGAGTTGAGGACAGCGAGGAGATGCATTAGATGGATGTTTTATTTATTCTTGGCTTTTTTTAAAGCACAGGCTGGTTCTAGAAGTGACAGTTTTTACAAGCTAGACTGGATTGTGAGTCCTGTCAGAGACTATAGATACCTAACTGTACTAAACACAGTTTGTAAGCGGGTCTGTTGCTGTTTTACAGTGCAGAGTTCAGGTTTGGGTCATTGTGTCACCCTCAGAGACAGAAAAAAGGGAAAAGAGCTTGTAATACATTTTAAATTAAGAGCATTTATTTGAAACCAAAATCTTCTGTAATATTACAAATTTTAATTATCAATTTTATGCATTGCTGATTAATGAAATTCATAATAATGAAAAAAATTTAGTGTTGCTATATAAAAAATAATCTAGTAGAGTAACAGTGACTCAACCAATGGTAATCCTGGGGTGTGACTTTCTTTTTGGCCATACAATGACAGAATAATTGAGTGCACAGAAATCAAATAGTTTATGATTCTTTTAACGTTTGTATTGAGACCTGCATTCTTTTTTGTTAAGGACAGCAAGGAGATGACCTCAGACAGGCAGGTTTTAGAAACGTCAGTTTTAACAGGCAAGATTGGTTTGCAAATCTTGTCAGTAATTTTAGAGGACAAATGTGCAAAATATAATTTTTAAGATGGTCTGTTTTAAGACCCCTCAATACATAAATTTGATGTAATTCCAAAACAATTCGTGCAAAAATAAAGTTTCAAGAAGATGGAAAATACCTTCAAACACCTCTGGATTATGATGATTACACAATAGGTGAGCTTCTGGTTCATTTAAAGGCACAGTATTTAATTTTCATTGCTTTAGGGCAAATATTCACAACAAAAGTAATCCACCAGCAATCAGACATAATCTGATGACGCTGTGACTAAGTGTGGAATCATGGGAGTTGTCATCTTTATTACATCCTATGGGACTCCTTCAAAAACCATGTTCATGGAAGAGCTAAAGTATTCAGAACTTATTATCATGGTAGTATGAAGCACAGTAAAAATGTTGAAGCAAAATGAGACTGCTGAAGCAATTACAAAAGATGAGCTTGACGCAGCACGAAAGCAGCAGAGCTTTTATTATGCCATAGGCCACCACTTCCGGTTCTTCCGCTTGTGATTGCATGGGGAAGAAGTACTGCTGTTTTATCATACTAAATACATTTTAGGTTTCTGTTATACTGCTGCTCTGTGCAGTCTAATAAAACGTATAACATATTAAAGTGCCTTTGCTGTTTCCCTGTTATATATAAAACCAAACCGGAAAGTGAGGGTGAATGACATCATTAGCATAGTGATACAGAAAGACTTGGTCCATGTCACTAGTTAAAATAGCAATTTTCTCTGGACTTGAACATTCTTTGAAACATTTAAGATAGCTTAAGAACATAAGTCTGCAATATATATATATGGATTATATATGGATTACTCCCCATCTCATCTTTCACTCACAGCAAATTAACGGTTGGAGGGGGATATTTTGCCCAAGCCACCAAACTGTCATCAGACTTTCAGAGTCTTCCAGAGCAGATGGTAAAATTTTGTTTAAAGATTACCAAAACAAGTTGGTTAGTAGATCAACTTTCACAGATTAATTAGCAAAATAAATACTGTACATTTTTATTTCATGCAAACTTTAAAATGGTGTTGTCACTTGTAACCACTTGTATCCTTGCTGGTATTATAGACACTGAAGTCTATTGTTCAATAACTTTAAATAGTTGAGGTTAAACAATGGCCATCAATGTTTTCTGGTTATAAAAGCATAGTCACTGTTGCCACTCTACAAAACCAGCACCATTTAGTATTTACCCTTGCCTTGTTTTTACAGCACATTTATTTTTAATGAAAAGAAAATGGTATAGATGAAACTGCACCTTAATATTTTCATTTTTGTCATGACCTGGACTGTTTCTGCACCCAGTAAAGTCCTGCAGGGATTGGCGACTAGACAGTAAAGTGATTGTGACATGTTTCCCACATCCAAACCCTCCAGCACACGCAGAAAACACATTTACCGTGTCCCCTTTGACTGCCATTTGTTGGGTATAATCACTGTAAAATGGCTTGCTGCACCAACAATATTGCATGTTGCTGGCAAGCGAGACTTTGGTGAGATCTTGCATAAGGAATCAATGGTGTTTAACGCCTCAATGCTTAATTTTCCCAATTGGATTTTTTTTTTTGTGATTGGTTTGTGGCTCTGAAATGATTACATGCATCTTGGAGTACAAAAAGTGCCAACATGTCACTGAATTCCAATTGCCTCATCAAAATTGTCACTCAAGTTGATATATTGTTTACATTTTTAGAGTAACTTCAAGATAATGGCATTTTTCTTTGCTAAAATACGTTGTCCCTTATCTAGCCTGATATATATCAACAGTAAAATACTGTAATTTTTAAATGAGTCTTTAAGAGTTTTTAAATGTTTCTCTGAAAGATGTCATATTTAGAATAGAACATTTATGTGATAAAAAATCTAATACTTAGAAAAACTTTATTTTAAATTTCAGTTTTATTTAAATATATTCTAAAATATAATTTATTCCTGCTATGGCACAGCTAAATTTTCAGCATGATCATATTGTAACATAATCCTTACAGAAATCGTTTTAAGATGTTGAATTGGTGCATAGAAACATTTATTATTATTATTTAAAGAATGTTAAATAATCACTCACGTTCTTGATTCTTTTTTCTTTATTTTTGTGGTCACCAAAACGGAATGATCCATTAATACTCTGGCAACTACTATGGTTTATTTTAATGGCAATTCATAGTTTTGTGAAACTGTGTTATGTGTTATAAGATCATTTGATGAATAATACATAAGTTAGACAATTCAAGAAAAAAAATAATTGAACCATTGGATTAATCCACATATTACCCAAATTTGGATTAAAACAACCCCACATTTTCAGAGTGTGTTATATTGTACATTTTAGCAGTCACTTTAATAAATTTGATACATCCTAGATGAATACAATTAACTAAAGAATTATAACTAAACTAAATATTAATAACTAAAGAAAATAAACCCCTTTGAACTAGTGGTGCTTTCGAAACATTGCTCTGTTTATTTAAACATCAGTCCAGCACTTGCAATGAAAGTGCAACCAATGACGTGAGTTTGGGGTGTGGCTATGTTTAGCCAACCAAAGACAGGCTGTGGAGGACACCTGCTTGGAAACAGTCATTGTTTTGTACAAAAATGCCACATTACACTTTTTTCCACGCTCATGCAACATCTGCCAATGCAAATAAATAATGTACGTGACTTTAAGCCAAAGCTTCTCATAAAAGTTTTAACATAAATACAGTTAACCGATGAATTGCTGCGGGATGAGTAAAAGTCTATTCTAAAAAATCCATGCGCGAGTATCAGAAATTCACTGGAATGCTGTTATTCCACTTCAGCAATCTTCGATTTGTAATCCAGCCCTCCGTCGCCCCTTTCTCTTTCTCTCCCTTTCTGTATCTCTCAACACCCTTTCACAAAGGCCTCGGCCATTAGCGCTCCAGCTTGCTGTTTTCAGTAAACCTCTCTTCACAGCGACATCATCCACCAAAGCCCAAAACCACTCTTTACAACCAATGTCATAAGCACATTTCCCAGCCGTGAATAACAGTTTTCTTTGCTGGGAAACTGTTTCTGAATCTAATAATTATCCTCTTCATCCTCCTAATTCAGACTTTAGTGTTTGGCTGAGAAATGGGCCGGCTGCCAGCTCGAAGCAGAGTCTGAGTTGTCAGGTGGATTACAGTCATATGAATCGCTCCGCAGGAGGCCGAGCAGCCTGCAATTACAGCGCGGCGGCGCCTTTGATTTAAAGGAAACTTACAGAAACTGACTAAAATGTTGAATAATAAGCCATTAGAGATTCCGAAGGCCAGGGCCCGAAAAGAAACCGTCCCTTCCCTTGAAGTTTCCCTTCACACACACACAAAGTTATCTGACGTCACTAAATGTCTGCGCTAGTTAGTCAAACACCTGTGACTAGCCGCTTTCACTCACAGTCAAAAGTTTGGAAAAATCTTTATGTGCAGTAATCTCTTTCTGCGCACAAAAAAATATATCAGTTTATTCCATTGTACTAAAAGGCCTGAATGGGATCCTTTCAAAAGCACGTGAATCTTTTATATGACGGCCCTTGGATTTTTTTTAATGAAAATGAGGGGTCAACTTCTCTCATTTTCCTCACAAAGGACTGAAAGGAAGGGACCAAGCCGACTTGAAGGCTACAGCAGAAGGTGATGAGATAAAAAGAGACACAGCCAACGCCGCCCTGGCTCACATCAATGCCGCATTGTGAGCCCCGCCAGAGACAAACGAGCACCGGCCACAATCGGGAGCGGGGCCGTAATTAAATTTCACACAATATGAGGCAGCAAATGACATGTAAATTATAAATGGCTGATTCCTTGCTTTCCATGACAGTGTTAAATAAGGGAGGTGTAAGTGAAATCATTAGATTATGCCATTCAGCGACGGGCAGGGAGGGGCTTTTCAAAAGGTTGGCGTCTTGGAGGGCCCGCAGCCAGCCTTGGCACAAACGATGCACTCGGAGACTATTTCAAACAGCGGCGGGGACAATGCCGAACCAGCCCTTGATTGTGTTTGTCCACCTAGGTATAAAACAGACATTATGGGCATTTTGTCCCACTCACCGAGATGCTCGGGCGGGCTAAGAAAGAGAAGTGAGATAAGTGGATGTACTTCACTGGCTCCTTGTATCTCCCACCAATTACTCTCTAAATACATAGACACGGCCCACTAGCGTCCACAATGAAATATAGCTCGAAAAGAGAAAAGAGGGCCATTTCAAAAGCGCCGTCGCATGCATGGAGGAGTACGCTGGGGTAATTGCGGAGGGACAGATGAAGGAACGCTTCTTTTCAGAGAAAAGGAGAAAGACACACAAATACAAACAAGTAGGGTAATCACACTTCAAGAGACTTGAAAAACTTTGAAACAAAAAAGCCCTGTGAGAGGCAGGAAAAAACATTTTTCGCTTGTACACATGTTCAGTGCATTGAAAAAAATCCTAATTTGCTAATAAATTTCACAAATAATTAGGAAGAAACTGCAAGTAACATATTGAATAAAAATAAATAAATAAATAAATAAATAAATAAATAAATAAATAAATAAATAAAAACTAACAAATGTGACAAAATGGAGGAAAAGCAAACTTGTTAGGACATTTAAAAAAAATACAAATATAAACATTAGTGTCATCGTTAACATCCAAAGATTTTTCACAAACTAAAGGTGATTAAAAAGTAATGTGTGGCCACTGTGGGCTATCGCATACATGTCCGGCCTTCTTAATTAGGACAAATCCCCTTTTAGCCAGTACTAGAGAGAGAATAGGCGGCCCTGGAGTGTTTGTGAAGAAACTCATTAAAAATGTGGAATGCTGTGGAGAGAGAGGGAAAAAGAGAGAGCGAGAGCAAGAGAGAGCGTTACGTCTTTCTGCTTGAGTAGCCACAAGTGGCCTCTAGGATAAATGTTACCCTCTCGTCTCAAGTAGTTGTCTTGAACCAAGTGCCGAGAGGAGAAAACAGCCACAACTTGTTAGTCAACAAGTTAGCTTAGAGGGGCCAGAGAGGGATTTGGAAGAGCAAGGTTGTGCCTCATCCAAACACACACACACACATAATGAGAGAAGAAGTAATGAGAGACTGCAACACCCTCTTCCAAAGGAATGTGAGTAGAAAAGTGGTGGTCAAAAGTTTTGATTTTAAATCTAAGGAAATGTCAGTGTAAGCAAGGGTCAAATCTGCTGCTTCTACTGAAGGAAAAAGATGGTGCTAAATATCTTTTGAAGAAAAAACAGACATTATGTATGTTTTAAATAAAAAATACAGAGAGACACAACTAACATCCATCCATCCATCCAATCAAATTATATATAGACTGATAAATAGATAGATCATCTATCCACAGATTTACCCACCTTTTCATCCATCCATCAATCCATAGCTGTATACATGAATAGATTGTTAAACAGATAATCTATCCAACCATCCACCTGTTGACTACATCCATATGCCATCCCTCCATCTGTCCATCCAGTGGATGACTTCATCCATCCATAATCTATCTATCCACCATGTGTTGACTCACTCATCCATCCAATTGTCCATCCATCGATCAATCCATCCATCCACCAAATACTGTACATCCTCTTTCAATCCATAGAACTACTGATTGATTAATAGATTGATATATAGATCATACCCATCCATCCATCCATCCATCCAGCTTCTCCATCTATCCAATAAATTCATTGACAGAAAAATTGCCTAAGACATCCAACAGTAAGATAACTCCATATATCATTCATCCAACCATCTATAGATATATTGACTAAAAGATTGATTGATAGATCATCTATCCATCCATCCATCCATCCATATACTGTTGTTCCTCTATCCATCCATCCATCCATCCATCCATCCATCCATCCATCCATCCATCCATCCATCCATCCATCCATCCATCCATCCAATCAATCAAATGATAGAAATATAGACTGACAGACAAATAATCCATCCATCCATCCATCCATTCATCCATTCGCCTGTGTGCTATCATCTGGACGTTACTTGAATATTTCAGTGTTTTGCATTAAAAAAATGATTCAGTGTAAACAATATCATATAAAAGAAAATTCAGAGATAGAAAAATCTCAAACAACACGCACAGACATTCACACAACTTCAAATACTAATGGCACACATACATAGCAAGGCAAAGAGAGGCTGCCTCCGGCTTTCACCCTGTCAGCTCCAGAAGGCTCAGAGGCAGACCCCAGTTCAGATTAACCCTGATCAGGCAGTCCACCTCGGGGCTCTCCTTCTCCGGCTCAGGCCCAGAGTTCAGCCAGGGAGTCAAACACCACCTCCCCACTCGCTATCCTAAACACGTGCACCACAGCTCAACAAAACAACAGCCAACATCCATTAACTTAGCCAAATAATCCTGATCCAGATCTGGCTCAAGCTGACATTGGTCCCCAGAGCATCCACGATAGCCAATTTCACCTCGTTGTGTTTAACATTTACTGTATGAAACACACCCCGCAATTAAAAATGGAAATTCAATTGACAGACAACAGAAATATTGACACACTGTCAATGAATAAGTTTGTGCATACGTGTGTGCACGATGTATAAAGACACAATACGACATCAGAAGCTTTGGCGTGAGCTTCCCAAAGAGGAGAAAATTAATTATTTCAAATACATGTGGACCTTTCATGAGCACAGGCTTGATTTGCATTGAGGAATATTCAGCAGAAGTAATTGGTGCACACTGAATGAACTCAATTTTCATTCCAAATTTCCTTGGAGTCCCAAGGCACTCCTGCACGGGGATGCGAGCGGCAATACAAACAAAAGTAATGTCAAAAGGGAGCGCAGGAATAGAGGAACAAAAGGGAGAGCAAAATTGTTTTAGCATCGTAAATGAACGATGAAAGCTTTATCGAGGTGGTGGGTTGAGGAAAAAAACAGATATCACACAGAACGTTGACAGTTGATGTCTTCATATAAATGTAAGAATTTACATTCTAATTAAAAAGAATTTACATCTTAATCAACGCAGGCTTAATTGTTCAGCTAGTGTTTTCCAGTAATGAAAAACAACATTGTTCTGCCAGAAAGTGGAATTGCCATAGCATATTTTTGATGGTTTATATTTTAGGCCAGTTAACAGACTGCTATATTAAAAAGTAGCAGTTTCTAAAAAGAACTTCAAAATTCTGAATTACACTAGCACACATTTAAAACTTAAACAACACTCTTTACAGTATGTGAAATGCTTACAGCTACTAAGAGTTTTATAAAGCTTTCTGCTGATTCACCCAAAGCCACTGTTGAACCCTTCAGCATCTTCAGTCTAAGGGCAGATGGGTTGATGGGGGTCGTTTGGAGGTATACTGAGGGAATTATACAACACAACCTCAAACTCAAGCCTCTAGCACTCAGAGCTGTAGCAAGTTTGCTAACAGTAGTATAACATCCCCAATGTCTTCTTGTTTTCTGGGTCTTTATGAATTTTTACTGCAAAGTGCCTATTTAAAATCATAACAAATTTATGAAGCTCAATTTAAATAAACTAATGGCGCATTGAAGTTCTCTGGAAATTTTCATTTCTCATAAGTTTTGACTTATTTTTGGTTGTTTGGCATATGTACCTATTGAATACAGATATACTGTACAATATATCTGTAAATGAACAGTTTTTCATGTTTTTTTTCTTTGAATGTTTTATTATTCATGTTTTTTATGCTTTTGCATTATGGGATCCTTCCTCCAACAACTTCTGATGTTGAAAAGCTTGATGCATGGGTTGGAACTGTAAAATATAGTACAAAAAACTAGTAATAAACTACCAGTACTTCTATTTATATTATTTCTTATACAACAGATTGTTTCAAATGACTAAAATGTCAATAAATGTCACTCTGTTAACTGTAGAATTTTCTAAATTAAAAGTACGCAGCCAAAATAAACAGACAATAAACCAATCTTTTTAACAGTTCAGCTGTTTTGTATTCTATAAAAAATGATAAAAAGATATAAAAAAATTTTTTTTTAATAATGCAGATCAGGTATGTTTTTTTGGTTTCATGTTCTCGTTCAATGTGTGAAGGTGCCACAAACAGAATTGTTTGATATATTCTGTTCTAATTCTGAGGTTCCCACTGAGTAAAATAATTATATTGTGAATGATAAACCTGTCTCTTAATTGTTTTTAGGGATTTGATATTCAGGATGGAATTGCATTTTGGAAAGTCTGGTGTTTCAAATGAAAAAGTCTCTTTCAATGTCACAACTCGTTTAATATTAAGTTTCCCACTTGTAAGTACAACTTCATGCGGTCAACACTATTTAAAAATATTGCACCTTAATTCAATGCAAAATAGGTGGAAAGCAAGTACATAAAGTTGTTTTATGTGCAGTCTCTAACAATTGAACTCAAACAATAAGATGCAGACTACATGAACATCATCCACCTCAGTTTTGCCTACATTTTACAGCTACAGATGAGCATGTTAACGTTTAGCATGTCACAAATTATCCATTTCTATAATAAAAGCAAACTAATATTGCCTTTAAATACTGCCATTACATAAAAAGCAGAGCTAAGTAAAATTTTTCTCCCTGGCCCATTGCTAATCTCTGCGTATGCTAATAAAACAAACAGCATGAGACAGCAGAGTCCTTATCAGCTCCGTAAGAAACCTGCGATAAAGACGGTGAGCAGCTTCCTCCACACTAACGTTCAACCGGTCTCAAGACAGTAAATCAGTTTAATCAGCTTTTACACTTTCCAACCATTTACACGTCCAACTTAAAAACATCACTCTGCACTCATTAGCCAACACAAAAGACTAGCGACTAAATGAGGCATGATTCATGAAACGGATACCTTTAATCATCACTCCTAGCCCCCGAAAGGTCGTTTAGTATATTATATCTAAGTGTGCAGCTTATTCCTGCTTCATTACTGATAATTAAGACCTGTCATAATTTCTTGCACAATGTGTCGGCTAAGAGCTTTGGCATCTGCCAAATGGGCATCACTTCTCAAAAGCTGCGCCATTGAAAGGTAAGGCAAGATGTTATAAAAAAAGGACTGGACTCTATTTGATTTGTAACACTTGCGACTTTACAGAAAAAAAAAATGTTTTTCTCATCTTGTTTTGATATTCAGTTAGCTTTTAGCTAAAGTGATGGGGTCCATGAAGAGGGAATGGCTTGCTTGCGAGAAGTCTCTCTTATAATGCTTTCTCCTCAGATAGTTATCACATGAATAGCCTAACAGACTGAATTAAGGCCAGAGACTTGGGAGCTGTGGAAATGTGGCAGAGAGACGCTGAAAGGGACACAGTGGCTTTTGCTTTAGCATCTGCTGTGGCTCGACTGGCATAAACTAGTGAAAAGTGTCAGAGGTGTCACAGGGGGCGAGTAAAGAAGTTTGAGGTAAAATGGAAATAAAAAAAAAATAATAAAAAAACTGACTGGATGAACTTTTAGACTGTTCGACTTCTATAATATTCAACAGACTATTCAAGTTACAAACTTTGAGAAACCTGATAAATAGCAATACTAATAAAAAAATTAGAAATAACTTAAATATACAAATTTTATATACTTCAGATTTGTAAATGTATATTCAGAAAATAAATAAAAAACATTTTTTATCCTGTGTTATATATGTATATACAAATTTATATTTATTAATATTTGTTACTGTTATATTATCATTTGGTCCCACTTTATATTAAGTGTTCTTAACTAATATGTAGTTACAATGAAGTTAATCATTTGTTACAATGTACTTTTTGTGTAAATACATGTTTTTATATTACTGTGATTATGATTGATTAAATACATGCATTACATCTGTAATTAAATTTAAAATTACACTGTTGACCATCCTTTACACTTTAACCCATGCTTAAACCTACTCACACCACCAAACCTGTCCCTAACCCTACCCGTATCTCACCTCAAAAGCACCAGATATGTTCTTAAATACATCATTAACACAGTAAGTACAATGTATTTATTTTTTTAATGCAAATACATATTAGTTAAGGCCACTTAATATAAAGTGGGACCTATCATTTTGTTTGTCTTCAATAACAAATACTCAAAAAAGTATTTTTGCTGCTTGTTCAAACTACTTATTTAAATTGAGCTGAATCAACACAATTCTTGAGGTTTTTTTGGGACTACTTAATTGTTTTATGTTCAATTCACTTAAATTTGTAAAAAGAATTCATTTAACTTGATCAATTTGTTTTGGGACAACATGAAGGAATTGTGTGGAACCCAGCATTTTTTTTTTTTTCACAGTGAATTTTCAGAAGGAGGCAGGAGCCGTTTAAATGGCTAGTGTGGCTAATCTATTATTTTTAAAAGCAAACTTTAACCATATGGCTCATCTTTGAATGTTTTGATGTTTTCATTTTGAAATCTACAAAAACGAACCAAAAAGGTGACAGATTTCTGCAGCACCAAAACGACATTAACAACTAATTTCTCTTGACACAGCAAAAATACACAGGATTCTTCCAGCATTTCTTTGCTTTTTTCTCTGTATGTTTTGAAAACGGTTCAAGGCTACGGCTTCATGAGGATAAAAAAAACAGCCCCCAAAGGCCTTAAGTTTGCTCAGTTGAAATGATCTGCTTTGACAAATTTAACGGCTCTTTTTTCTCCCTCTCCAAATGCACTTGTCACTCAGTATTAGCCGTCCTCATTAATGACAATGGGAAAGTTTATCTTAGCCACACATTTAAAATCATCCTCAGCTTACAATGGGGCTCAAAAATCTTCCACAAAATAGAAGGCGGATCTACTTACACAGACACCCTTTTTTGAAGTAGTGTTACTCTTTATGCCCGGCCGTGAACAATCTTTTCACAACAATAAGGTACATTCTTCGCTGATCAATACTTATTATCTGTGCTCTGGTACATCTCTATACACACTCTCTGAAAGGCTACCTGTGGGGTTTTGGACCTGATGGTCACCGCTTGATCTGCCACTAGAGACACACAAAAAAAGGCTCATTTTAAAGTCATTATTGCAGGAACTTGTGTAAACGGACAGAGGAAAATGTAATAATAGATATGTCACATGTGAATTTTTCTTTGTATTATACATACCATATAAATACATTTAATTCCACACTTATATATAATAATTGTTATAACCAATATTATTAAATTGGATATTGAGTGTATCTTTATAAATACAAAACTAAATAAATCGAACAATGCTTAATGTAATTATATGAAATATGAATATATTTATATATACTACAATATTTTGTTACATAGAAATATATCTAAAGTTTAAAAAAATTTAAATATATATGTAAAAAAAAAAAAAAAAAAAAAAAAAATATATATATATATATATATATATATATTTACATTTTATATATCTAAATATTGTATTTGATGTGTTAAAATCATGTTACGTCCTTGTACATAAAATAAAAACTAAACTAACAAACTATTAAGTAAATGCACATGCACTTATATATTTAAAAAATGATGATTTATCTGTTTTTGATTGTAGTTATTGGTATTCTTCTTGTCTCCAGTTGTGAAATATGATATGGTGTTAACTCTGCTTTAGACACACCGTCATTAGTTCCACACAATTCCCTGTGTTTAAAACACTTATGGTCACTGTGTTTGTTTAATAAACTGCAACGGGTATTGTAGCATAAGACAACTTAAAACTGCACATTTTGCCACTGCGAGACTAATAAACTTAATAAACCATGTCTGAAAATACATACCTTAACAATTCTGACACATGTATATGCAAATAAGGCTTTATTTAATTGAATATGTGGTATTTGCATACATCTCCACTACAAAAATCTTAACATTAAAAGAAATCAGGATCAAAATTTCTTTTGTTTGATATATTAGTCAATGGTTTTTACAGAGCTGCATTTGGGAATATATTTTCATCACTCAATAATACAGAAAATACTGCAAACAACTAGAAAAAATACAAATAAAATAGTAAAATCTGGTGTAAGTGATGCTAAAGTGGAAATTTATGACTCAGTGTTGGATTTTTTTTTTATTGAGAATAAAATACATTAAAATATGTCTTGTAATTGAAACCTACAGACAAAAAAATATATAAATTCGACCAAAACACTTAAAGGAACTGTGAAATATCATTGTGCCAGCTGCGGTCATGGTACAGCAGCAAAGTTCCTTGATTTTTAGGCCATAGTTCCTATAGCAATATCGACCTAGAACATATGACCTTTTCATTTTACATCAGTCTTAGTACACGATGTAATTACAGAAGAGTCAAGCTTTAAAATAGGAAAATTATCAAAAATTGTTAGAATTTTTTGTGCGAGATGCTAATGGTCTAATCCGATTCAATTATTTAGTGTTCCTTTAAAGGTTACATTAGTCACTGCGAAAAGCCCCAAAACTTGAAAGATGCATGAAAAAAATGATGTTTTTGCCTATAGTGGCAGCATTAAGTCACACACACCAAAGGGGCTCCCCAAAACTTCCATCCAACAAAAACAGCCTGCTCTGCTCCAGTCCATATCTGGATGAGACACACACTGTGGGAAAGTTATTTTTAAGTCAAATGCCAGCAGAGACAAAGCAGGAATTGCTCCTGGCTACGAAACTATGGTACAAATCCAAATCCTATGGCCTGGATCAAAATTCCACCTTTGGACTTCCACCCTCTGAATACGGATGATGCCTGGGACGCTGATAACAATAAATTCAGCCAAAACACCACAGTCGCATGCCTGCTAGTCCAACACTAGGGTTTTACAGAGGTGATATGTGAAAATCAGAGCACTTAACAACTTATAGGTGTTTAAATTGTTAATATGAAAGTGCTAGATAAAGAAAATGAAGCATTTGCTCATCCTTTCTGTGTTTTTCATTCACTGCGTGTGACAAATCATTTTGGTAAACATCACGTTATGTTTATTCAATGGTAAAGCTGATGTGTGACATTTGGCAAAGCTCCTTTGAGTGAAAATTTGATGCAGATATTAAAATAAACTGCAAAAAAAGTTATTTTTTTATACATAACACTGTGACAACTTATTTATTATAAATGTTGCATTTTCAACATGTTAATTCCCAGCATATTCAACTTTTTAGTGCAAATAGTGAATGTGCACAGCATAATATTTGATGAAATCCATACTTATACATTAAGTTAAAAAAAATAACACTACATGCATTACAAAGTCATTTCAATACACATTGTATATAACACAGATTAAGCTTAAATGACAGCATTTGTGGCATAATGTTGATTTCCACAAATACATATAACTACAAAAGCCTAAAAATCTGGAGCAGAGAGGCATTTTTAATTGATTCTGTAAACATAACAATATTTAACGTTTGAATAATACAGCATTTAATTTATTATGCATATTAACAATTTAAATGTGGAAAAATGACATACTTAATGTTTACGTGTAAATAAAATTAAATTTTACATCTTGGTTGTAATGGCACCATAATGCCTAAAGCCTTAAAACTACAATAAAAGTTATAAGAACTTTATAGCTCAAATAATACACAATTCTAATAAATAAAAGTGCTTTTAAACTTCATATTTTTATGTTTTGTTAGAAGAGGTAACAAAATCGTTGTTTTAAATCGTGTTCTCAGTATTTTTTTGTTGGTATTTGTGAAAATATCAATGTTTAAAGTTACCGGAACTTGTTTTAAATCTAATTAGGCTCAATCAGACTTTTACCATACAAATTTCACATAATATGAGATTATATAATGGCACATTTGTCCCATTCTCTTGCATTGTTAGTGTCTCAATGTATCATTAAAAAAACACATTTAATTATTTTATACAGCTATCAACAAATGCCACTTAAACTGTTAATATTCATTTAAAGTGCCCAAGAAATCAAAATACTAGATCCACTTGATAACCAAGATCTTAATTGGTGAAGAAAAGCAGATTAAAATCATAATGCGACAAGTCTTTTTCACTCATTCACACCTTTTCTTTAACAAGACCCGACCAGTGATAACTTCGGTAGCCATCTTGCCTCTAGCACTTAAAATAGCGCAATGAATATTACATAACATGAGCCACAATAAATCCTACCTCCCTATATTTTCTCAACACCATGGAAACAAGCTGTAAATTCAGACTACCACAAATTGACTGCCCCCATTTTTGTCCTCATTTGCAGTCTCGTCTTTACCATTGCTCTTCCACCTGCAATCTTCCTCCTTCCCTCTCTCTCTCTCTCTTCTTCCTCTCTCTCTATCTGCTGTACCTCTGGCAGGCTGATGCCAACATGTTTCAGGTTAGATTGCAGCCAATAGGAGCACAGATGTCATGACAGGATCTGACAAAACAGCTCAGATAAGAGCACAACTCCAGGTGACAAGGACCTGAACTGGTGACCTAGACTCCAGCAGCTCGGCTTGTAGCTCCAGCCTTCCAACAACAGAAACCACTTACAATTTGTTTGCCATTTCACTACACAAAATACCTCATAAATATATGAATCTAACTAATCCTACCACTGGCATTCATGTGTTTTGAGTGTGAGGGTATAAAAGGGTCTAAATGGGTTGGTGATTGATTTGAAATATCACACTACACAGTTATCAAATATAAATACATACATTTGTTTATATTGGGGATATAAATACTAATTTAACTTAGACATTTCTGTAATATGAATCTGAAAGATGCGTAAATCAAAGTTGTTATAATATGGATAAATTAACCATATCTGGTACATACATTTAAGAACTACTCAATTGGGTTCAAAGGACACACAAACAGATCAACAACGACAATTTTCACAAGTGAAAAAAAAAGAATTTTCTGTATATGATCAGATTTTCAAAAGTATTACTAGAAAAATTAAAGACGTATATTCTAAATAATACATGCAGTCATAGTTGGCTCATTGTTTCTATTAATTAATTCTGTGTTAATAAAGAAAAATAATAATAAGTAAATAAAATTAAAATAAACAAAATAAAAATGTAATTCTTACCCTATTGACCTATTTTGAATGCCACACATAAAAAGAATAAGAATAAAGCATATATTTTGATTATGTCTTTCAAAATAAAGTTATGTCCTTTCCTAATAAAATAAAATCATGATTTTAACATAAACAATATAGCAATTTACAAGTAGTATAAAATTAATGACTAGTTTTATTTATTGGTGGAGAACGCAGGCAAACATGAAAATATTCTGTTTGTGTCACTGGACAAATGAGTTATTTTGACCATGAAAAACAAAACTTAAAAGCCTCACAACATTGACACTGCTAAGAAATAGAACACCTGCATATGCAACATTCCGGAGCTTACCTAGCTGAAACAACTTGAAACCAATCATGTAGTGCAAATTCTCACCCTGTCAGTGATGAAGATCTCATTAACTTCAATCTCTGACCGTTTAAGCACAGTTTAATTGCACGGCTGTTTCACATTCTTAGCCAAGCCTTAGCTCACCTTCTAGTGTGAAGAAACTAATCCAACATTGCTCACCTGACCAGACGATAATCGCCTCAGGCTAATGTAACAGCATGGCAAAATGTTGCTCCACTGTAACTCAAAACTAAGTTTAGCTTCATACAATAACAATTCGTTGTGATATTAATCTAACGTAAAGCATATAACATCAATTTCCAAAGTAGAAAACTTGCATTTTGCTTGTTTTTGGATAGCATTAGCTAGCTAGAAGTTAAAGTTGTGCTTTTAGTAAGAAACACAAAACGAATATTTATTTTCAGTACAGTTTGTTAATCCCTACAACAGATAGAGTGATTAAGAAGAATAATATAACATATCTAGCCTAATTTAAAGTACCTGAAACCGCCAATTGTGTTTTTCTTCATTGATTGCACGTGGCAGGTCTGATGTAACCTTCACACAGTAGCCTTTTCGAAGTAAACCCAAAACACCGGAAAAGAAACTCGACACGGTGGAACATAGAAACCCACTGCTTACTAGCATTTCGGACGTATTACAAGAGCAGGACAGATGGAACGCAGAAATATAAATGCTCACAACAGCATCAGTTACATATTAGTGCCTAAAATGGTGAGTAAAGATGGCGCCGATAAGTGTGGCTGGTTGTCTGCTGTCTGTGTTGTTTGTTATCTGTCTAAGTTCTCTGACTGTGCATACACTTATAGTGTATGATCGGCAATTTCTCAGTTTTCTGTTTCATGTTTCATGCTCTGTATGGTACAGTGATCACTCAACGCAGAGTAGCCTATACGTGAAATTTGAGCTTGGGTCGTGGAAACAAAACCTGTTACCTACAAAAACTGATCATGTTAAACTTCTTTTAAATTTGCATAAAAGTAATGATGTACACAAACTGAAGACTAGGATTAATCTTATTCTTAATCAGAATAGGGTCAATTGCTTACTTATTTGTCTGTGACTTTGAACAGGCACCAAATATGAAAGGCTTCAAAGGCTTCATTCTGCTGGTCAAGATCTTTCAAGAATTCATTAGCAGTTGAGCTGCATAGTTCCCTTCAGCAGCCATCAACCTTTACCTGAACCCTCTCCAAAGACAGACCTGCCAATCATGTGTCAAGTTATAAACATGCACAATAATAACAGACACTAATGCATGTAATGGAATCACCATTAAAACTAGAACCAACTAAAAAATGTTAATTATATGCATGTTTTATTAATAGCATAAATAAAAATTAGAGGTTGTACTAATATGGACAATACATTTAATATAAAATTGTCAATACAAAATGTAATGCTGGGATAAGAAAGCCTACTTGCTCAGAAATAAATGTACAAAAGCTGTCAATGTGAGGGTACTCACTGGTATCTAAATGTCTACATTGGTAACTTAAAGGGATAGTTCACCCAAAAATGAAAATTCTGCCCTCATACCCTACTCACCCTTCATTTGTTCAAAACCTATTTGAGTTTCTTCCTTCTGTTGAACACAAAAGAGAATATTTTGAGGAATGCTGGTAGCTGGCACCAATTGACTTCTATAGTTTTTTTTATAGACTTTCTATAATTTTTTCTAGACTTTCTATAGTATTTTCATCTTCTTTTGAGCTCAACAAAGGTTTAAAACCACAAAAAATGTTAAGGCAATTTTCATTTTTGTTTGAACTATACCTTTAAAAATACACTTTTGAACCTTTAAGATACCATCAGGTACTCTTTTGCACTTTTTAAAAAGTTGTAGAAGAGCGTAGCCTGAAAGAATGAAAAAAAGTCTCCATCCTGATGGTAGCATTTCAGATTCTGGGTTCAAGTGTTGTATCATTTATTATAATATGTGCTATACATTTTTTTATCATAATGCAGTACTTGGCCGTATAATCATAGGCATGCCTTAAAAACATATGACAGGACGTGTGACCATCCTCTCGGTCAGACGATCAGAAAATCAAAGGCAATTGGCAAGACTCAGACCCGGGCCTTAATACCTCCTGATTGTGCAACTGTAAGCTGGTTTTGTGTGAGTACTGGGGAGCACCGTGGCTTTAACGGCAGGGAGATTAGCAGGCCGGCCAAAGTTGGCCTCCAATCCTTCGCCCTGCTGATGCCTGGAGGCTCTTTGAAGTAGAGCCTTCATACCTGGCATTGCAGCAGTGAGAACTAGACTGGTGTCAGCTCTAATCAGTTGGCTTGTCTGCGGATAGTGAACCCAGGCCTGTGCTAATTGGCCCAATTGAGGATTATACCCCTTTGCTGGAGATTCAGGACAACCATTTAGTCAAATGGAGCCTTTTTTTATCTCTGACTCATTAAGATGCCTTCATTTTTTCTCTTGATGATTTCAGGAATGGGATTAGACATCTTTTGGTAAGGCCGGCCAGAGGTATCTCAACATTTTTAAGAATATTTGTTTCTTCAACAAATATAAAAACATGAATGACGTTCACGCATTAAAACAAGTGATGTTTAAATAATGAAATAAAATGATGAATTCATGGATTGGCAGATGGATGTGGAATGGATGGATGAAGTTGAATCAAATTAAGCTAACACATTCTTTTAACTAACATTGCATAAATCTGAATTAAAGCAGCCTGTCTGACTTAATAAAATTAAGATGAAACATGTTTTACTCATTTTAATAATTTTAATTAACATAAAAATTATATGTTGTCATGATTTTTACAATATAGAGGGATAGATGAAAGATAAAATGATAAAAAGAAAGAAAGAGGGATGGATGCAAAGGTAAAGATGGATGGATTGATGGATGAATGATGGAACAACAGAGCAATGGATGGAGGGATGAGTGAACAGACAAAGAGATAGATGGATAATCGAATGATAGAAAAAGTAATGGATGGTTGGATGGACAGATGAGTTGGCTTGTCTGTGAATGAGGATTATAATCCTTTACTGGAGATTAAGTAAAATAATTTAGTCAAATTTGAGCCGTTTTTTTTCTCTGACTGATTAAGATGCCTTGAATGTATTTATTTGTTCTATTTTATTTATTTATTTTTAATTTTAGAAATTGGATTTAAAGTCTTTTTGCTAGGCAGCATAGAGGTGTAAGAACTGCTTGTAAATTTTTAGAATGCTTTGACAAATGCAAAAGATACAAATAGAGCTCATGCATTAAAGACAACTGATATTTAAATAATGATATTGAGGGAGCATTTTGATAGGACAGTGGCTCCAATGTGGACTAGTTTTTGGGTGACTCCCTAGAGCAGATGCTAAGTAACTTGCTAAAATGACTCTGGCCTGCCATGGCTGCATTTTAGAGGGGGGCAGGTGGTAGTGGAGAGGGCCAGCTAGAGGGTGTGGAGGTTTTTAATGCACCTCAGGGAACTAACGGGACAGGCCGTCCTCAAATATGCAAGCAAAGTTACAGAAGGGAATAAAAGCAATTCCAACAGACACAGTAATCATTTATCTTCTGAGAAAATGAGACTTAAAATAGAATTTGAACTTTTTTTATAGATGTTAGAGAGGTTTGAGTTCTCTTGATGGTCTAAAAAAACTCTGTAAAATGCTGAAAAACAGAAAAGAAGACCATTTACACATGTATAAATGAAAAAAGCTAAAATGATAGACAGATGAATGAAAGACAGAATGATGAAGAGAATAAGAATGGATAAACTGATTGGATGCATGGATGGATGGGCGGATGATACAGTATATTTATATGCAAAAACTGGATGGATGGATGGATGGATGGATGGATGGATGGGTGGATTGATTGATTGATGGTAGATAAATAATGGATTGCTGGATAGAACAATACATAGATAACACAAGTTATCCAAATAGACAAAATGTAAGAGGGATGGATATATGGAATGACAGAAAATAATGATGGATAGAACAACAGAGTGATTGACAATGGAATGATATTTAGACATAATTATATAGAGAGATACTGCTACGGAGCAATGAATGGATTGTTTGATGTATGCATGTGTGGATGTATGCATGTGCTGATGCATGAATGTATGGATGTATAAATGTATGAATGGACAGATAAATGATGGATGGATGGATAGATACAGAGGGATGGATGATGAACATGAATTGATAGACCAATAAAGCAATGGATAAATTGGTGATTAATAGAATGATAGAGTGATGGATGGATAAAACAAAAGACTGAAGGACAGATAAAAGATGGATGGATGGATGGAGCGATGGATGGAGCGATGGATGGAGCAATGGAAAGATTTATGATTGACAGAAGGATAGAGTAATGGATGGATTAAACAATGGGTGGAAAGATGGATGGATGGAGAGAGATAAAAGATGCATGAATGTATGGACAAATTAAAGATGGATGGATTAATGTACAGATTATACCGAGGGATGAATAACGAACATATGAATTGATAGACCTATAAAGCAATGGATGGATTGGTGACTGATAGGGAGGGATGGACCAATATATAGATGGATATACAATTGCAAGTAGATGCAAGTACAGATGCAAGCCTTTTTTTTCAACTACGTGCTCCTAACTCATTGCAACCAATATGACTAATTTAAATTATATCAATTAAAACCTTTATGTGTCCGACAACTCCAGCACAGACACATGAGCAAACAAAACAAAACAAAACCACAGAAGGTAAACTGTGGCAATGTGACAGTCGCCCCAGTCTCTTAATCAAGTGGTCAGCTCAAGAGGCCATCAGGTCAACACAGGGCCAGATCGGTCATTTGAGGGTGAAGTCCCAAACACCAAAGCACTGCCAACCCAATGGAGCAGCCGGCCGGTGAAAGGAGGGGAGGAGGAGTATGCTAATTATTCACCGACTATGTTCTTATGTGAAACAGGCCTTGGCTTAAGCCCCCTTTACGGTCTGGGGAGGATCAAATAGGTCCGGGGTTGTCAGTGCTGCCCACTTTTTTCATGTGCACCCATTATCTCGCTCCCTTGCATTGACTGGGACAGATAACTATCACGTCACTATGGACCCTCCTCTGTTTTCGCACATTTGATCTTTCACGCTCGGCTGCCCAAGGCCAGGGGACTTAATCAGAGAGAGGTATGGCATTCAGACACATTCAGAGGCGAGAAGATCTGCCAGACCTAAAGAAGCAGCACCGAAGCTCTTTAGATGCTACCACCGGCCACCCACAAGAGCTTAGAAGCCATTATTGGCCCTTAATTCTTCAATAAAAGAGAGATTACTGATTGAGACTGAATACAATTGAGCCGAGTTATCTAAACCCGCTGCCCCTTACAGCAGCAGAAGACCAAGAGGAGAGCTCTCTCTTGAAACGCTAACTAGACATTTACGACCAATTTAACCTAATATCACAAACATTGCCGCTGCAAATGTTTGATGGACCTTGGAACTGCTCGAGTGTCTTAATTCAGCTCAGACCACGCATGTAATCAGGTTTTAAATGGCATCATTCAATCAGTAATTTGATTAAGGAGCTTCAGTAGGTAAACTGTTAAGTTCCTCTTGACTACAGGCATGGAAAATGTTGCCAGATTAGTTAATAACCCACAAAATGTGATCACTGAATATCTAATGAGTGGGAATAATCTGAACAAACTGTCATGCTTTATTTAAACTGCTGTCTAAATAAATATTAATTTGCATTTTTTAAATATTAATTAGACAAACTAGAAAATAAAGATTCGTACATTTTAGTACAATTTGCTCATCCTCCAATGAGGAGTAGTTTTAGGGGTGGGGTTTGGGGCACGCCTCCTTTTAAAAATCAGATGTTTTCATACAAATTAAATCGTATAAATTGTTTGGAATTTGCCACTTTTCTGACAATAAGTAAAATAGTTACATTTCCTTACGAGATCGGATCATTAAATGACTCAAGCTACTTAAATTTATTTTTAATTTTTTTCGTGAGTGTACTTCTGTGCAGCATGTAACAATATGACATACTTGAGTGAGAAATGAATAAATTCAACATGTGTTTGTTTTTACGTCCATGCTTGGCTGCACAGGCATTGAGTGTCGGTCAGCCGGCAGCTCTCAGCTTGGCTTAAAAGCACCGGTGAGAAGCTCAGACACACTCTAGGTCAGCAGGCAGAGGTGTGTATGCGTGTGTGTGTGTGTATGAGCCGCACGGAGAGGCCCTGTCCTAGGACAAAAGAAAATTAGGGACAAGAGAGTAAACCTGCCAACCCAGATGGATAAACTTGACTTGCTGATGAGGGACTCAGCAAAACGTTTCCACTCCGAAAGCACCCCCTTGGACTAGCAACACCTCCCCACACGCTATAACAAACAAACACACACGCTCCTTTTGTTTGCGGTGCAGTTTTAACACTTGAGGCAATGAAGCAAAATGTTGTGATTATTCTCATGTAATGAAGCAGAACAAGATAAACAGCCATTCTTGCTGGAGAGCGGACGACTAACCATTCTGAGGTTCGGTGCTCCTTTAAGACGTCAAGGGTTTATTGTTGCCGTTACCTCTGCGTGTGACGGAGGTGAGGTTTTGTATATGCAGTATTTACAGTAAGCAGATCTGGCTATCACCTTGCACCATGCCTACAGCACGCTTGAGTCTGTTTTATTTTATTAAATGCACCAGTGGGCAGCAACCAAAACAGGGACAAGTGCAAGAACAGAGGGGGAGGGAGGCAGAGAGAGAGAGAGAGAGAGAGAGAGAGAGAGAGAGAGAGAGAGAGAAAGAGAGAGAGAGAGAGTGATTTAACATTCAGGGTTAAACGTAATTAAGTATGGACAGTAACTCAAATTGCTGAGAAAATGTGTAGTGCCTGATCATGCAAAACTCACCAGGATTGCAACGTGGTTCTTCCAGGCATTTAAACAGCATTTAGTGATCCCAATATAAGGCTCCAGGAAAGTAACTACATTTTTAAAGAAAATTTAGCTGTTTTTGATCTTGCGAATCTCACTGGCACACTGCTAGATGGTTTTAAAGATCTTCTAGGTCAGGGGTGTCAAACTCAGTTCCTGGAGGGCCGCAACCCTGCACAGTTTAGTTCCAACTCTACTTCAATACACTTGCCTGGAGGTTTAAAACAAGCCTGAAGGACTCAATTAGTTTGATCAGGTGTGTTTATTTAGGGTTAAAGCTAAACTGTGCAGAGCTGTGGCCCTCCAGAAACTGAGTTTGTCACCTGTGTTCTAGGTGGTTTGCAGCAACTTTTAGTGACTGAGCCACATCAAATCTCCAAAATAATGCTCAGGGACAATAACAAAACTTTTGAAGAAAGTTTGTGGCACTTCATCATCCAAAACCCACTGACACACTGGTAGGTCATAGCTAGGTGGTTGCTAAGGTATTCTATGGGGATTTCTGGGGGTTTAAATCAACTGGTCCACCTTAACAGTAGTATGAAGGTTTTGCACACTGAAGTCCGAAATCTTCGCATGCGTTTTAAAAAAAACATTTGTAGCCAAAAAATTTACAGAAATCTTGTATACTGGGTCTAAATTTGTGAAACAATTCTGAGTTAATTCAAGCAGTGATGGTTTGTTCTCTTTTTTCTTCAAAAAAGAAAAAGAAAGAGGAAATATTGTGTCCATCCAATCCACTGCACAGAGAGGTAGGAGCGTTCACCATTTTATTAAAGAGCTGCACGGGATAATTCCAAAATGTTATGTTTATTTCAGGAAATCACTGGCATTGTAATACTGCAGCCACATAACACAAATTTCTGTGAACAAATTACACACATACACACACACAAACTGGCCAAAAAGAGCCACATGGGAAACGCGCGAAAATTTAAAAAAAAAAAAAAAAGAAAATCGAACTGGATCCAAATTTTTTATTGATCGATGAAAGTTGACTGACACAATGTTTCACGTGCAAAAATGTTTGACTCAGTGTGCAATGAACTTAAGTCTTGAGGACAGAAACTAACCTTTCAAATAAGAATTGAGGTATCTGATCATGAAAAACTCATGGACATATTGCTTGATGGCCGCTAAAGTCCTCTTTCAAATTTTTATGGGGGTTTAGAGCCATTGGCCTAAGTCAAAAGAGTCGCAGTATAAGTCTCAGGGACAGTAAGTAAAATATTGAAGAAAACCTGCTGTTTGACAATGCAAAATGCACCAGCACACTGATAGGTCAATGCTACGTGCTTGTTAAGGACTTCTGTGGGGTTTTCTGTGGGTTTTAATAGATTGGTCCAACTCAAAAACTAACAATACAAGGCTCAGAGAGAGAACATGCTCATGATAATTAGTTCTGTTTGATTATGCCAAACTTGTAGGCATAGATCATGATTATTGTAGGTGGTTGCTAAGTTCTTATAGGAAGCTTTTAAGCTATTTTAATAGACAGATAGGAGTCCCAAAGTAAGGCTCAGGGACTATATTTTTGGCTGGCAACAATATGCTGTCTCACTGGCGCACTGCTAGGTGGTCTTCTGGGTGGTTTTTAGAAACTTTTAGTAAATGGTCCAAAGAGACCGTTGAAGAGAGTTAGTAGTGATCCAACACACTGCTAGATAACTGCTAAGATCCTCTGATTGATTTTTGAAGGGTTTTAAACCACTTGTTCAAATTTAAAGGATATCAACATAAAGATCTGGGACAGTAACTACATTTTGGAAGGAGGTTTTTGTGTTTGATCATCCAAAACTCACTGACACACTGCTAGATCATTGCTATATAGTGACCATAACTAGGTTTAAATGACAGGAGCAAGTCAAAAATAAAGCTCACTGGTACACTGCTAGGTTGTTGCTAAGGTCTTCCGGATGGTTTTTAGCAACCTTAAGGGCCTGTTCCATGTTAAAAGAGTGCTACTGTAAGCCCCAAATTGCATATGTCTTCAACAGAAAAAAAATGCTGCTCATTTCTGTCACGTGCCTTTTTGAAATGGGAGGCTGCGCTTGTAAAAGCAGAGGAAGAGATGCAGTGCTCTCAGTCTAATAGTATGTGACAGGGCGGCTGATGCAGAATTCAGCCCTGCGCTGCTGTAGTCACTGCCCGCTGAGACAGACAGAGCTGCGCTACATATTCTACTGCATGTAAAAACAAAACAGTACGCTCACTGACACATTTTGCTCTTCTAGACGGCCAGCTGTGGTAGAAATTCACTTTTTTCTGTCTGCCGGAAATGTAAAGGCAATGTGAAAATTATTTACTACCATTTTCAGTCTGCCTGAAATGTAAAGCCATTATTAAAAATGGCTTGCATGTTCTGAAAAAAATGAAATTTAATGAGAAGGAAGTGGGTGGGATTTGATTTTATCTAGAAGGAACTGATTAGAATGGTCTATATATATAACTGGAGGTTTAAAAGGATGAATAAATGAATGAATAAATGAATGAATGAATGATATGGAAAAATATCTTCACTGTAATCACTGATCACGTGAATATAACCTTGCTAAATAAAGTATTCATTTAGTAGAATTTATTAATACTTACCCCACAGTTTATAATGATTTTAATTGTTGCTTTAAGGGGGAAGACTGAAAAATGAATAATAAATTATATTTAATTAATTAATTAATAAATGCTTCGTTAAAGTATTATATTGTTCATATTATTATCGATAACATGTATTATTATATAATATAAAGTATATTGTAAATAATAAAAAACTAAATTTGCATATATAAATATATATTCATATTAAAAATATACAATCGTCAAAAATATGCTGATATACAATCGTCAAAAATATGTTGAGGGTGTCCTCTGCCAGTGATGTAATGGGGTCATTTTATTTCAGTAAACAAAACAGTGGGAGGAGACCTGAGCTGCCCTGCTGGTATTTACAGAGAGAAAACATACACTCATCTCTCTCTCTCTCTCTCTCTCTCTCTCTCTCTCTCTCTCTCTCTCTCTCTCTCTCTCTCTC
>CAIGQV010018127.1:4797289-4853221 GCA_903798115.1 Danio jaintianensis | reverse complement strand
AGGCTGAAGTTATATATATAAGTATTTTTTGTTTTGTTTTGTTTTTAAATAAAAAGGAAAAAAGGTGGTGGGGGTGTGTGAAAAGCTAGAACAGAAGCAGTTTGGGCTGAACTTTCTCCCCAGTTCCTCCTGCACTATTGTCAGGCCTCCTCTAATCCCGTCCTGCTCCAGATGGGGCTCAGGGAGCGAGGACTGTCACCCTGCAGGTGGGTGTGGAGGCGACTGGGGGATCTTTCCCCTCACGCCTCACCTTATCCTCCACCCCCTCGCCCCAAAATCCTGTTTTTAACACATGACCGGATGCCCTGAATTATTCAACCTTTTCAATATTTCACATGGCCCCCTTTTCCATGTTTGTTACCCTGGCCTTATGCAATTTTCATGGAGAAAAGGAAAAAAAGAAAAATGTTTTTGTCCTACTTTAAAACACAAGAGAAGGTTTGGTATCATTGGCGTAGAGACGGTTTTGTTGGAGACTGAAAGGGGTTTGTGATAAAGACATAACAAGTTTCTCATGAAATTAGGCTGCGAGGATCAGGAAAAAAAATATTTTTCTATGAACAGTTACTTTATAAAGTTTAAAATCATTAGGATTTTTTATGTTGAAATGAAAAAAAATATGTATGAATATGTATGAAAAAAAACCTAACCAAGGCTGACCAAAATATAGAAAAATAACATTATATATTACAATTTAAAACTGCTTTTCATTTTTTATTCTAGTTTTGGTTACACACGCTTTAGGAATCATTCTAATATCCTGGCTGGGAGCTAATATATTAGCAGTGCTAAATTATTAATAATCATTTTTATTATTATTAATGTTAATGATTTATTCTGCTATTTTTTTTCTCGTATTTCTTCATTAGTACATTTAAATTATTTTAAGCTGAAAACAGCACTTGGTGACTCATGAAATTCAAAGCATCACCAACCAGCACAAAAAACACACCTTATTATTACCTTTAATCTACAACAAGTTTTTTGTTTGTTTTGTTTTTTGACTCTCAATGAGTCAATAATAGTTGATTTGCAATATTCATTTATTCATTCATTCATTTTCCTTCAGCTTAGTCCCTTATATATCAAGGAATGAACCGCAAGCTATTCCAGCATATGTTTTACGCAGCGGATGCCTTTCCAGCTGCAACCCAGTACTGGGAAACACCCCTACACTCTCACATTCACACAGGCACTCATACTGATTTGCAATATTTCGCAAACAATATTCTTAATCTTATTTATTCTACTGAAGAAAATTACATCTTCCACAGCCTAAATGTGGCTAAATTAAAGGGTTAGTTCACAAAAAAATTTAAATTCTGTTATTAATTACTCACCCTCATGTTGTTCCAATCCCCTGAGACATTCAATCAACTTCAGAACACAAATGAAGAGATTTCAAAGCCATTTTGAACATTTTTCTTGAAGCTTTGTATGAATACAGGTGAGCCACTGAAGTCACATGGAATGTTCTGACAATGTTTTTGATTCCTTTTCAGGACTCTTAATGACCCTTGCTATACTATATAAGGGGGATGAGAGAGCTCTCAGATTTCATCTAAAATATCTTAATTTGTGTTCAGAAGATGATCAAAGTTCTCAGGTTATTGGAATGACATGAGGGTAATTATTAACAGAACTTTCTTTTTTTAGGTGAACTAACCATTTATATTGTATTAAATTGTATATGAGTGAACTGTCCCTTTAAGAGTCTATTGGATGGTCATATGGTTATAATCACTATCAAAAAAAACAAAAACAAACAAAAAACCTGATTTTTCCAAGCAAGCCCAGAATCTTAAAACCACCAAAGTCAGCATTGTCAACAACCAAAATATCTACATTGTGTCGTTCTGCATACCTTCCCCCTCCACCACTGTGGAGTGCTTTGCGGAGGAAAGCGAACACTCGAGGCTGGGCTGTTGGCTGGTGACCAGCGGGCTCAAGCCGCCTCATTCTCCCACTGTTTCCTTCAGAGTCCTGGCTGGCGCTCCTCGCCAAACCCCCCTGACCTTCCATACGGCCCCAGCCCAGGACACCAGCGCCTGTCCTGCCATGTGCTTGGCTGTACACCCCTCTCTCACAGGACCCTTTTTTTGTCCAGAATTGGGGGGCAGGGGGTGTCAAATTATCTGTAAACACACACACATACAATTCAAGGCAAAATTATTATCCCTCCTGTGAAATTTGTATTCCTTTTCAAACATTTATCAGGGCCAAGGAAATTTTTTTATAGGAAGTATTTCCTATAATATATGTTTCCTATAAAAGTTTATATCAAATAGGTCAATATTATTAGCCCCATTAAGAAAGTTTTGATTGGCTACAGAACAGTTGTCCAATGACTTGACTAATTAACCTACACTCTAAAAAATGCTGGGTTCCACACAGTTCCTTCATGTTGTTGCAACACAAATCGATTAAGTTTGCTTAAATTAAAATTTAAGTGAATTAAACATAAAACAATTAAGTTGTGCCAAAAAAAAACCTTAAGAATTGTGTTGATTCAACTTATTTTAAATAAGTAGTTTAAACAAGCAGAAAAAGTCATTTTTTGAGCGTACACATACACATTTTTGAGTGTGGAGTGTGGACATTCACTGTTTGTTTAAACTAATTATTTAAAATAAGTTGAAACAACGCAAAAAAAAAAGAGCTGAAACAACACAATTCTTGAGGGGTTTTCATTAGGATTTTTTATGTTTATGGAAACAAATCTCACCAAGGCTGACCAAAATATAGAAAAATAACATTATATTACTACAATTTAAAACTGCTTTTTATTTTTTTATTGTCCAATGACTTACCTAACTATCCTACACTGTAAAAAAATGCTGGGTTCCACACAGTTCCTTCATGTTGTCGCAAAACAAATCGATTAAGTTAGCTTAATCGTTTTCACAAATTTAAGTGAATTGAACATAAAACAATTAAGTTGTGCCAAAAAAAAAACTTATAAATTGTGTTGATTTAACTGAAACAACACAATTCTTGAGGGCTTTTTTTGCTACAACTTATTTGTTTTACATTCAATCAGCTTAAATTTGTTAACTTAATTCCTTCATGCTGTCCAACACAAATCAATGGAACCCAGCGTTTTTTAGTGTAACCTAATTAACAGAAATAACATAGTAAAGCCTTTAAGTTGCATTTTAAGCTGAATACTAGTACCTTCGAAATAACTAGAAAAATGCTATGACATCACAGCAAAGAATACTAGAATACTAGAAAGAAATTTGTAATAAAAAAAAAATCTCTGTTAAACGCAAAAAAATGTTTTTTTTTGCTTCTTGTTTAAACTACTTATTTAAAATGAGCTGAATCAACACAGTTTTATGATCAATCCACTTAAATTGTAAAAACAATGAAGCTAACTTAATCAATTTGTGTTGGGACAACATGAAGGAATTGTGTGGAACCCAGCAATTTTTCACAATATTCTAAAAAAAGAATGAAAATTTCACAGGAGGGCGAATAATTTTGACTTCAATTCTACATAGAGAAATTCAGAAGAAAATATGTAGATGCATAAACACATCAGACTTGAATGCGGCACCTCATAAGCGAGTTATTATTAAACTTTCAGGTCGATTGTGTGGTAGAGACTCAACTCCAGGCTTTCAGAAGCATAGTGCAGTCAAACTAATGAAACATTCATGCTTGGAGAGCCATGTTTCTTTCTTTCCTTTTTTTTGGTCCATTTTCATTATATGCCATCTCTGTTGGGTCAAGTCAAGATCTCCTAATTCACTGGTAGCTTTTTGCAGTTAATCAGCCTGACATGTGAACTTACGCAAACAGAAGTGGATTGTGAGTTTTGTAAAATGAACACTAGAGAATAGTTTACCCGCCAAAACAGTTTATATAACCATTTCATTCAGGACGTAAGAGGATTTTAATTATATATTATTTCAAGTTTTAGAAAATGCAATAACAAATTAGAGTCTGTTTAAAAGCACTTACAAATAACACGATTAAGTAGTTAAACTATTGTTTCTAATAAATGTTTCCTAAACCACATTTAAACAAAGCAAGTATAGTAAAAATACACTGTAAAACATCCTATGACCAATTTGCACTCTAAAAATAATTCTGCTTGTTCAAACTATTTATTTAAAATGAGCTGAATCAACACAATTCTTGTTTTTGTTTTTTTTGCAGGACAACTTACATTTTTTGATGTTCAATCCACTTAAATTTGTAGAAACAATTAAGTTAACTTAATCAATTTGTGTTGGGACAACATGAAGGAATTGTGTGGAACCCAGCATTTTTCCATCAAATAATCAGATTAATTGAACAATTTCAGATTCAGATTCACAATGATACAAATTTATTTATTGTATCATTGTGAGATTGAAAACTTGATATTCTGTGCTCTTGGGATTCTGTTTCTCAGGCTGTGAAAGCTTTTTCAGGCCAAAAACAGAAAGTGATAAAACAATGAAAATCATTATTCCTTTTGTTTTAAACAACATTATATGCAGTTTAAACACGTTTTAACAAGTTTCAAGTGAAAACCAAGTGATCTGAGGGAGACTGAAAACTTGATATTCTGTGCTCTCAGGACATTTTGATTGTTTATTTATTTTAAGTTTGTGTAATGTAATCTAAGTTTAAACTGTATTTGTTGTACTTTGTATTACATTATTGTATTAGTGTAATACATACATGTATTTCTATAGTTTCTCACATTCACAGATTTAACAATTGCAACAAATATATATATAATATTTTTTATGCTAAAATTGTATTTGCTGTATTTTTCATTGTACTTGTACTTCCTGCCATTCATATATTCACTACATGATCAACGACAGTGTAAATACAATTCAGTTAATTTATCTTGTTTTTATTAAGTTTTCAAGGCAGTTTAATGTCATTTAAGCTAATGCTGTATTTATTGTATTTTGCATTAAACTAGTATTTATAGTTTCTCACATTCTCATATTTATCTATTTCGTATTTTATAAGAAAGTTAAGTTAGTTTAATGTTTTGTATTTCACTTGCATATTTATTCATATTTATTTTCTCTCAAATGTATTTCTTAAGCTGATCTAAAGTATATTTCTTAAGCCAATTTTTCCTCATAATTGTGAGGTATAAACTTTTGAGCTTTGGTATAAACATTTGTGAATTGTGTGTTATGAACTAATTTACGCAATCTAATCTTGAGGTTGTCAGAAAAAAATCAGAAGTGCAAAAAAAAAAAGATTTTGAAATATTAAGTTGGTTTAATGTTTTGTATTTCACTTGTATATTTATATTTACTTTCACTTTCACTTTCACTTACATGGACATAATTGAGACATTGAGCTGATGTGTAAAATAGGAGGAAATAAAGGAGCAGATAAATAAACAATGATGACAAATAAAAGATTGAAGCAAAGAAGAGTCACATTATCCCATCAGCATTTTCAGTCAATGTAACATCCAAATTATTCATGTGTTCAATAAATGTGCCCCAAATTTTTTCTTTTTTTAAAGAAAATAAAACATTATTTTTTAAACAGGAACATAAGCATACGACGAATCAAATACATTTCTTAAGCCACTCTAAAATAGAAATTCTGTAGAATTAAAATATACCATTTTTATATAAAACAAATTATTTAAACTATAAAAATTATGTCTCCTGTACCAATCTGCTGTATCTTTGTTCTGATTTCTTGTTGTTTATTTATTCATTAATTATTTGGGACAAACCATATAACAAAGACTTATACTGTACAATCACATGGCCATGATCATAAAACAACCTAATTCTGCCAAGTCTCCTTTTCGAACACATACTTCTCCCAACATTAACAGACCAAAACCAAACTACACCAAGATTAAATTTCAAAAACAGTGTGGACAAAAACAGGCATCTGGTGGGGGGCCTCTGTCCAGGGTCCTCAGAGTTTGGCCAGTATAGGGGTTGCCCCTGCCTTCTGCCTATAGAACAAATGTGCCCAAGTTTGGACCCAGGGTTGCCCACAGTCTGCTTGCACCAGCAGCCAAGACCTCCATATGCCCACCCAGCTGACACCGTCTCCAGCACGCTGTGACCCCAATGTACAGTAAAAAAAAAAAAAAAGACCAACACTCTCAGCACATGTTCAGAATGTACACCGGGCCACTGCATAACATGGATATGGATCAGTGATGAGGAAGATGCTTTTGGAGGTTGGCACGATAATCTTAAGAACTACAACAGCCAAGGAACTAATGGGAACAAGCAGCTTTATGTAAAGAGCACTGAAGTCTTAAAGGGACAGTTCACCCAAAAATGAAAATTCTAAACCAGTTTGAGTTGTTTTTGTTGAACACAAAAGAAGATATTTTCTTGGAAATGTCGTTAATATTCTTAAAATGAAAAGAAACATTTAACCTTTTGTTTGCTCGAAGCTTTTCGTTCGTTCGTTCGTATCGTATCTTTCCATTTTAAGAATATTAACGACATTTCAGAGAAAAAAAAGATTACATTTTAACAATTCTGAATTTATATAAGTCTAGTTTAAGTTTAGTCCAGTCTAAGTTTAGGTCACAATTATAATTCTTTTTTTTTTTTTTTGCAGTTATAAGGTTTTTCCACAATTACTAATTTTTCCTCATAATTGTGAGGCATAAACAGAAATTTGACTTGAATTTATATATTGAATTTATATCTCAGAATTCCCTTGTCTTTTCTCTCTTTTTTTTCTTTTTTAGTTTTATAACTCAGATTCTTTTTTTTTAATCAGCAAAAACACATTTTTAATTAAGGATGGAAACACACTTTCTTTAAAAAAAAAGGATCATTCTCTAAATTATACAACTTGCATTTAACATAAAATCATTTTAAATTATGAAGGTAGTTACTTCCCAACAAGCATGCATGCACTCAAATACACACACAAAAAAAGTGAAGCTGCAAGAACAAAATCAGCAGTACAGTCATATATAAAGTTATGCAAGCATTAAAAGTCAGTGCATTAAGACAAAAGCATACTGATCTCTGAGCAGCTCTCACACTAAATTTACACTGTTTCTGATACATTAACACTTATCAGGAGTTATCCTCCTCTAACAGCCACTGCTGAAGCCTCCCGTACCATTAATATTTCACAAGATTAATATTTCAACGCGTCAAATGGAATATGGAAAATAGCATATTGAATGGAACCTCATTAGCCCACAAGAGAGAAGCTAAGTAAGTTTCATTCAAAGTGCTTTTTTATTGTGTGTGAGACAGTGGAATAGGAGGGAGGTTTATGAGCGCACACACACACACAGAGAAAGAGAAAGAGAGAGAGAGAGAGAGAGAGAGAGAGGAATATATAATATATATATATATATATATATATATATATATATATATATATATATAATTTAATATTAATGAAATTTACATAATAATTTACATAATTCTATAATTAATATCTAATAATCATATAAATGTGAAAAAACATGCTTAAAACAAACTAATAATTAAACAAATATTCAATACAAGCTATTTTACATAATAGAAAGTATTTAATAACAGTCTGTTTTAATTTATGCATGCCATATATCTCCAATTAACATGGTTTCACATTGTATTACTATATAAATGGATATGTTTGGATAAGATGGATAAGATAATAATGGATAAGAGTGCAATTTGTTATTTGGCAATAGCTACCGTTTGCTGTTTAAAAATAGTATTGTAAGTGAGGCCACTAAACGAATGCAAAAACAAGCAAACAACTGTCTAGACCTCCTTTATATAAGGCTGGATGGCTTTCAAAAGCAAGTCACAACTTTTTTGGCACGTCAAGTGTAGGGTCGGACAGGAGGCAAGCCAAAAAAACGTCACGCCACAAGATCACAAGAGCGCCTTTGGCCAGAGTCACCGACTGGGCTTAGTTTGCGCACTTTTTCAGCATTCAAAAGTGCTGCGCTCCACTGAGATTTGTCATTTCTCTTAGCTTATTTTGAAGTAAATATGAAAGAGGTTTGACTGTGCTATAAAGAGTGTGCTATTAATGCAGGCCCTATTTTTTAACAGAGTTTACCAGTTCTGTATCTTGTCATTTTTTTATTATAAACTTGCCATTGCTACTTTACATCTAGCAATTCTGAGTAAAATTAAAAGTGTGAGTTTGTGACTTAAAATTATTAATAGACTAGCAATTTGGAGAAAAAAAATGGAATTAACTCACAACTCTAAGAAAAAAAAACATCAACATTGTGAAATGTAAACTGGAATCACAAGGGTAAAAAAGTATTGTATAGTTGTGTCTTTCACACAATTATTACCTTTTTCCCCCAAATTATTGATATGTAAACTTAAAATTGGAACTACATCTCACAAATCTGAGAAAAGAGTCAACGTTGCAAGATGTAAACTCAGAAGAGTAATAAAAAGGAGACTTTTAACTTGCATAAGCATTTATACTTATTTAAACGTATTTATTTATAACTTGTATTAGCTCATTCATAAATTGAAATAGCAAGAAACAAACTTCCAATTATAAGCAAAAAAAGCAACAACAACAAAAAAGAACTGTAAAATAAAAAGCCATTTATTTATTTAAATATTATTTTTAAAATATATTATTATTATTGTCACTATTGTGATGGAAGTTATATATACTTTTTCAAAAATAATATACTTTTTTAAAAATTACATACTCTTTTAAAGCTAAAATAGCTTTTATATATTATTTTATATATATTTTATATATTATATTTAAATTAATATTTTGTGGTTAATTTATATAATAAAACTATCAAATATTATATACTATAATTTGTTTTAGCTTTTGTAACTGAGTTTTAAAAAAGATTTGTTGGCAAAACGTGTGTAAAAGATCAGTTTAAAAAAGTAATTACGTTACATTTAATGATGGGTCTGCAAACACACAAAAAAAATGGTTAATACACATGTACTAATGAATAAAAAACTATTTAAAAACAATGCTGTGGTTTGACATAAATAAATAAAAAAATCTAAACCGAACTTTAACTTAAATCTCCTATTGACCATTTCAATGTGGGGATGTCATTGGCCCATGAACATTTCCTGCTTAATGTTAAACTATTTCATATCTGTGACAAGAGGCGATTCAATCATAACTTAATGTTAAAACGTTAATGTTAATCATGTTAATCGTAACATTATTTATCAATATTTGGTACTTTTTGGACCCTCAGAGGCGATGGAAATTTACAATGTAAAACAGGAAATACGTCAGGACCATTGTTATTGTTTACATCCCTCAAAATGGTCTATATACATATTCAACCAGATGCATGACCTTCATTGCATTAAGCCCCATAAAATAGCCTAAATAACATCTGAAAGAAAGTAAAAACTTGCGTTGGGAAAAGCAGGATGCCCTTTAACATGTGGCATAGTGCCAGATCACGGTGGAAAAAAGAGAGACTTGCGTGTTGTCATATATGACACTCAACAATACTTGTTTGCCTCAGAGCTGCCTGGAAACAGCTTGATGATGGCAAACCCCGGAGACCAGCAAATCCCTGAGGGAAAGCCAGGAAAACATTAGTAACAAGATAACAGGGGAGGAGAGGAGAAGATTAGAGAGACCTCAGAGAGATTTATCAAGACTTCTTCAGGTCTGAAACACCAGCACAGTGGATGGAGAAAACAAGAGCCGAGGGTTACAGATGAAAAATATAATGGTGGATGACGAGGATGATGATGATTTTAGTCAGTATTAGTAAACGTCAATGTAAAATAATCACATAATTGAAGATTAACAATTAAACATGGTTATTTAGTCCTTTTTTTAAACTAGATTTACAACCCCCCTATCAAACTTATAATCATTCAGTTAGCAGAACAGATTTTTCTTTTTGCCTTGTACTTTATTTCAAATAAATCCATTTATTTTGTCTATATCTAGACAAATATCTTTTTGTTTGTTTGTTCTATTTTTGATTGTTTACTTTAATTAGATTTTGTTTAGTTTCAGTTACCAAGACAGATATTTATTTATTTATTATGTTTAATACACAAAGATTCTATGGTATCTCTATGTTTATTTGTTTTGTCTGCGTTTCATTTGTTTAGTTTGATTTACCAAGACAAATCTTATTTATTTATAGTTTTCAACATTTATAAATATTCTTTTATGATTTATGTTTATGTTTTATGTTTTGCCTGTTTAATTTGTTTAGTTCAATTTACCAAGACAGATGTTTTTTTTTTTTTTTATTGTTGCACTCATAAATATTGTTACACTTTGTCTATGTTTGTTTCTTTTGACTGGTTGATTTGTTTAGTTAGACTTTGTTTTGTTTCATTTACCAATAATGATCTTTTAATAAGTACATATTCTTTTGTGGTTTGCTTCTTTCTTTCTTTTATATAACTGCATATATTTGGTTCATATTTACTTGCTATTACCTTGTGTTTTGTCTATTTTTCATTTGTTCAGTTTAGTCTGATTTTGTTTAGATTTAGTCACAGTACCAGATCACAGATTATTATTTATTTAATCATTTAGCATTTAATTATTTTCAATATTAGTTAGTTATCTGCACTATGCAATAAATAAATTGTACAAATACTATAAAAAAAAACGACATTCCATACCGCACGCCTTAGTTTGAAATATCAAAGTAGACACGAGTCCATATACAATTAAATTCTATATATTCATTAATTTTCCTTCAGCTTAGTCCCTTTATTCATCAGGGGTCGCCACAGCGGAATGAACCGCCAACTTTTCCAGCATATGATTTACACAGCGGATGCCCTTCCAGCTGCAACCCAGTACTGGGAAACACTCTCACATTCACTACAGCCAATTTAGTTTATTCAGTTCACCTGTACCGCATGTCTTTGGACTGGAAACCGGAGCACCTGGAGGAAACGCAACTTGAAAGGAGAACATGCAAACTGCACACAGAAATGCCAACTGACCCAGCCGGGACTTGTACCAGCGACCATCCTGCTGTGAGGCGACAGAGCTAACCACTGAGCCGCCATACCGCCTTTAAATTCTATATAAACCATCTAATATGACATTGATTATACAGTCTATTCAAAGTTGGTAAAAATTACTTCCTGTATCATTCCCTATAACACCGGGGCAGGATTTATCTTGAGCTGAAAGAGCTCACACAAAAGAGGATGACAATGATGATTCATCATATGGACTAATTTGTCAATTACTCTTAATTACAATTAATCTTATGTCTATAGTGGCTAACACACATCCCACAACAGAACCTAATTTTTTAAAATAAGTTTAAGTTTGTTTTTCTCCTTCTCAAACAATCCCTCTCCCCAGAAGCAACAGCATACAAGATGACATCACAGATTCATAGAATGTTTTCATAGAATCTGACACACATAAGGATCTCAGTTGTCTTAGTAAATGAATGTGAGTCTGACCATTCTTATAAACCTGTATTGTATTGTCAGACCAATCAAACTTATTCTGATGTTTATCTGTTTTACTTGTTTTGTCTATATTTCATTTCATTTTCTTTCTTTCTGTCTTTCTATTTACCAGGACACATCATCGCTAGTATTATTATTATTTTTTATGTATTTTATGTCATGTTTTGTCGATATTTACTTGTTCTCTCTAAATTTAATTTGCTAGATGAGGTTAGATTAGTTTTTTATTTCAGTTATTAAAACTGTTTTATTTTAATAACTGGATGTATTATGTTGATATTTAGTTAAATTTTTTGTCAAAAATGATTTTCTTAATTAGAATTTTTATCTTGTTTCTAGTTCAAATATCTGAAAACTCTTAAATCAAGAAGCAATTTCTAGCCAAGCAAAAATATTGTCTTGTTTTCAGAAATTATAATTAAGTGAGTTTCTCCTTAAAACAAGTGCAATAATCTTGTTTTCACTTTGAAATAAGTTTATTTTACTTTTTCACCATTGGCAGATTATTTTGCTTGTTTTAAGGAAAAACTCACTTAATTTTGACTTATTATTTATAAAAACAAGACAAAACTTGTCTAGAAAATCCTTCTTGATTTAAGTATTTGTAGATATTTGGATTAGAAACAAGACAAAAACTCTTAATAAGAAAATCATTTTTGCGCAGGACAAATATTTCATTTATTTATTGTTTGTTTGTATTATATGTTTTAGCTAAAATGTAGATTTAGTTAATCTTTGTTTAAATTATAAGTTCATCTATATTATGTTCATATAGTTTAGATCCATTTGGAAGTGTTTCATTGAACTGAACTTAGTATAAGCTCATACCATGTCCAGATAAAAAACAAAAATCTGAATTTCTGTGACCTACAGTGCTAGCAAACATGTAACGAGACAAAATAATAATTAAGGCTAGGATATTGGAAACACCCCCACCCTCTTTATTTATTTATTTTTATTTGTTTTGGTATGGTTTATTTACTCGATTTATATAACGTTATTTATTTATAGTATTTATTTTGTATTGTTCTGCTTTTATGTCAATGCTCTGTATTTGATATTCATCTGCATTATTTGCAAATAAGAAAATCAATAAAAAGTTCAAATCATAAAAAAAAGACTTTAAATTATAATTTACTACAAAATTATTAAATTATATTTAAATATATATAAATATAAAATAAAATAAAAATGCCACTATATGTTTGTGTACAGAATACTTAGGATTTACGTCAAGCCATCAATAAACGCCATCATGGAGACACTGGGGAATCTGTTAATCAGAGCCTGCCATTCACAGCCTGCAAAAAAAAACAAAAAACTGCCGCTTAACAAGGGTTTGAATTCTGCTGAGACTGTGATGGCTTCATTACACTGGCCTCACTTGCCATCTGCAAAAAAAATGATTTAATGAACGAAGTTACGACCGCAGCACTCAAAAATAATGAACGAGCCATTAATGAGGGGCCGGGTGAGAAACACCTATTCCATTTATCCATCTATCCCTCATCTCCATCTCTAATAAACAGTCCACAGCTGAATCAGGGCAGCACCTTCACCTGCCTGCTGTGTTCAACCTCTGTCTATCAAGATACACCCACCCACACACACACCTCTGTCTGTCACACCACTCCTACGCACTTTAAACATACACACACACACCTGTCTGTCACACCACTTCTACACATTTTAAACACACAAACACATGATTGTTAATGAGAATTATGAGAACATTCCATAGGTTTCCATTGTTTTTATAATGTACAAACTGCATTTTCTATTGCTCTACTAATATTTTATCCCTAAACCCAACCCTTAAAAGAAATTGTACAGTTTTACTTTCAAAAAAATCTCATTCTGTATGATTTATAAGCTCTTGGAGAAATGGGAACACCAACAATGTCCTCATAATTCAACATTTCTTGTAATACCTGTGTAATACCCATGTGATTATGCACTTTTGTTTTGCCCTTATTTGCCACAAAAGCGTACAGAGACACAGGCGCACACACACACACACACACTGTTCACCTGCAGGATGAGCTATCTGTGTTTTCTTGTCTGTCAGGCGAGTGTTTGCGAGGGTCTTCCCATCACAGTACACCCCCTCGTCTGTCACACTGGAGGCTTGGGACGCACATTCGTACACACCTGTCAGCAGAAGAATGTTTAATTTGAGCAGGCCTGCCATTGTTTGATAAGATAATGACTGGGGCTGCTGGTGTAATCATTTCTAACATTCATCTGATGCTGGCCAATAATGAAGGTGAGGCCTGACGCTTCTCCACATTCACCAAACAATAGTCAACACGTTTTGAAGCAAACGTTGAGGAACGAGGACAATAAACACAAACAGAAGTTGGATGGGGGGAAAACTGGTGTGATCTTACTTTAAAATTGCTTTGCTTTTCAATGGTTCTAAAAGTTCACCAAAACATGTTTTTATTTTGCTGATCATTTCTCAGATAATTTGCTCCTTTAGTTAAAATTAATTTACTACACTCTCCAGTAAACACTGATTGAATGACCAACCTAGATTATTTGTAACCCTGGACAACAAAACAGTATCAACAGTATGTCATAACACATGTATTTTTGGCAACATTGGTAAAAATTATTATTTATTTCTTTATGCAAAAACTCATTTGAATATTAAGTAAAGAACATGTTCCATAAAGATAATTTGTAAATTTCCAGTTGTAAATATATACATTTTTGATTAGTAACACTAATAGTGATTTGATTATTAATAGTGCATTGCAAATAACCTAATTTGGACAATTTAAAAGGTGATTTTCTCAGTATTTTAAATTTTTTTTTTTTTTTGAAACCTCAGATTCTAGATTTTCACATAGGTGTATCTTGGCTAAATGTAATCATATCCCAAGTATACATTAAATGTAAAACAAACAAAAAAAATCTTCTTATTCAGCTTTTAAAAAATACATAATTCTCAATTTACAAAAAATTACACTTATAGCTGGTTTTGTGGTCCGGGGTCACATTTAATATGTAGACATCAACATTTAACAAGTAGAAGATTCCTCTTCTGAACACAAATGAGGATATTTTTTATTAAATCTGTGAGACTTCTGTTCTTCCATTCAAAATTCCATCCGTTCAAGCGTTTTGTTTTTTAAATCAAAATGTTTAATTAAAATTTTATATAGAGACATGATTGCTTTATATGATGAACAGATTTAATTGACATCCAAAGTAAACAGAAGTTCAACCATACGTGCTTGACAAGCAAAAACACACCATATTGACTCTTGCAGACACGCAACAATGAATCTAATAGGTTCTCATGCATCAAGCAAGCACAATTGAGCTTCAGTGATCAAATTTGAATACCATTGTTCACTGATAAATGTGTATATGTGGGGAAAAACATTCAAGTTTTGAACCAATTGTTGAGGAACAAGGACAATAAAGATGAACAGAAACTGGATAGGGGGAAAACAGTTAGGCTAGTTTTTTTCTGATGGTTCTAGAGTTCACCAAAACAGGTTTCTATTTTACTGAGCATTTCACTGATAAATTTACTCACCCTCATGTCCAAACCCTTAAGACTTGTGTCCATCTTTACACAAATGAAGGCACTTTTTGAGTTTGATGGTTTTGAACAGGTCTTGATTGGTTTAATCCCAGACATTGCTTTGATGAACAGATTTAAATTGACATATAAATGATCAGCAAACACAAACAGAATCCCAACCATATCTGCTTGACACACAAAAACAAACCTTATTGGCTTTTGAAGAACGAATCTAATTGGAATCTGATTGTAATACCTTTGTTCATTGATCAATATTTAAATGTGTAAAAAAAATAAAGATTTTTTTTTTAAATAAATCCATTCATCAAATAAAGTGATAATGTCTATTTTGAAGAATCTTAAAATCTTGAAATTTTTATTTACTTATTTTTTTTAAGCTTCTGAGGTTTGGGTGAACACTTTCAATGGAAGCACAGATATTTCCCAAATCTGATAAAAAATGTGTGCTTCAAATGAGTTTGTTGAGTAATTGTTGACAGAAATGTCATTTATAAACGAACTATGATCTACCTTTTGTAAAACGCTCTAGCAGAAATGAGTACTTCTGCCACTTATAACAAAGTTATATAAATAAACTTTTTTTTTTTATTTCCGTTACCTTTTGAAGTGTGCTTTGTTAAAACTCTTTATCCTGGAGGTCTGCAACTCCTTTTGGCTTCATTCGGTTGCCAAACAAATCCTGCAACATCACCAAAATCATCCCAGTTACTTAACATTTCCTCCCTTTTACAATCTTAACCACATAAGGGACCCATAACACCAAACATTAATGTAATGGCTTTGCTTATTCATCCAAAGAACCCATCAATTATGACACCTTTTACCATGTGCTCCATTTTGGACACAACTTTCCAATTTAGCATTGGGGCACCTCTTTAAAAGGAGGCATTTTTAACTTTTGACAAATAAACAATGGCGCCCTGTGAGCCTGCTGCGCTAACCACAGCTCACCAGGCCTGAATTAAATGAGGAGAAAAGTGCTCAGGTCCTCACCATTTTAAGGACGGGAAGCACACATTTCACACAGTTGCCTTTGTGTGTAATATATTGTATCATGGCCATCCTGCTGGGCGTATTTCATATAGATAATGACGAAGGCAATGTGGATATCTACGTGAACGAGTGGGTTAGCTAATTAAGATTATAGCTACTCACATAAGTGTCTCGGTACAGTTTGCACCCAGCAAGACACTGCCTTCATTGCAGGAAAAGCAGCACCATTTAAACAACAGGGTCCACATCACCTGGAGAGCAATTGATACCAATTATACCATATCATAAAGTAACCCAATTTAATAGTCAGGAAACCAACATGGGGCATTTGGGCTCATTTCGGAGACAACAGCAAAAGGATTAATTTCTTGTCAGCGAGCTGTCATTGTGTCGCCGGATCCCAAACTTAAAGATGTGACTGTCACAAATAAGGAAGGAGATGAGAGCAATTAAGCACGACCTGACGCCAGGAAATTAAGGGCAGTAATTAAGTGCGTTATTGTCTTTAGCCTTGCTATTTTAGTTTTAGTGGAGCTAAAGATGATTTTGAAAGATGAACACTTTGGGTAATGATCTATTCAATTGAGGTGAAAATATTATTAAATATGAGCACAATCAGGAGTAATTTAGAGGAGGCTGATTTTTCAAACCCTTTCTTATTATCAATTGAAAAAAAAAAACTATTTAAATATTTTATTATTGTTCAAAGATAATACAGAAAAATATTAATCTATGATAACATGAATATAGCTTTATATATATATTTACATAAATAATTTAATACACGAATCTGCATTAAAACATATGAATATAAAAATATTTTTGTCATTTTAAACTCATTAAAAACTTAAAAAATATTTAAAAAGAAGAGTTACTATGATAATAATATTTCAACATATTACTGTTTTTACAATATCTTTGCTGAGATAAATGCAACATTGATGGGACTAAATAAATTAAATAATTAAAGAGAAACATTTTAATTTATTTTATTTTAAAAAAAAATAATTTTTAAGTCAAAATATGAGTGAAAATGTTCCATAGTCATTCAGTTACAAATCTATTTGCGTACCAAAAATGTATAATGTTTTTAAAGTAAATTGTGCAAAACTGAATGGTTTGAAGGTGGCAAAGCATAATGATTTTATTAATTACTAATACATTTAATTACCATCTGATGAAACTAATATTCTAAATATTCCTGAGAGGATATAATCTACTGTTACAGTAAACAACATTGTAGTGGATTTTTTCCCTAAAGCATTGGAAAAATGTATGAAAGTCATTATATATTGGTCCTAGAAATAGGCTTTTAAAGATATTATGCATTAGAACCGTATATCCTTAATTCTGCAACCCTAAAAAAATTCAAGACTGACTCAAAGTTTTAACAGTGTTATTTTTTTGTCCCATTAAATCCTATTTTTAACTGATAAAAATGTCACAATAACCATAAAAATGTAAAAAAAAAAACGAAAATATTGATCACAATTCTTTAGCGCACTCAAATGAAACAGGCTCCATTGTAAACGCCATAATCCGCTCTTAATCTGGATCAGGGATTCCAGTGTGTTTTTTTTACCCCTCTCCTGAGGCAGCGGTTGCCGTTCATCCCGTGCCATTGTGTACGCGCCGGCCTCCTTAACGTTTTAGCAGGGCTTTGACTGGTTGAACTTTGATCTGATGTCTTCATTGAGCAAAACTGCAGGTTACCCATTCAACATGCAAATCCTTTACCAGGAGCCTATAGGCACTTTGTAAAAAAGAGAGAGAGAGAGAGAGAGAGAGAGGAAAAAAAATGGGGTGAGAGTAAGAGAGTGTCCTGAAATAAGGGGGGATCTTGTGTGAAGTTGAAACACTCTGCACGCCCCTCTTTCACACACACACACACACACACACACACACACACACACACACACACACGCATGCACACGCACACACACACACACACATACACACTCGCTCTTTAATCCACATTGCAATATGGATTAAGGTAGGGGATAACCTTTTCTTAACGTGCAAGAAAGAGTACAGCAAGGACAAGCCCGGGGTGGGCGGTTGGGGATCTTCTCATAATAAAGCAGTGCGGTATAAAAGCACGCTCTGTGTCAGGCGCTCATGAATGGGCCTCAATGAAGCCCCATTCCCAGGCCTGGTGGGGAGGCTTGCCAAAGCCTACCTAGAGCCAACTAAGCGTGAGTAATCCGTCCACGCTCAATGGCCGGGGTGAGCCCCATTCAACCCTCTCAGAAGTTTAAGAGTTGATCAATTTATTATCTGTGGCGATGAGGGTCACCTTCTTAAAGCCCTGAAAAAAAAAAAAAAAAAAAAAGAGAAAAAGAAACGGGGTCTCTGAGTTTTCCAAGGCAAAGCGCTGCATAACCGAGTCCCTCTAATTGCAATACTAATGTGCTCGAAACCTCTGATTTGAAATGAACCAAGGCAGAAAACCGATTTCATGCTGTGACAGTTTATATATTGCCGCCGGTAGACAAACGGCCCATTGAATAGGAACTGTACCTTCTAATTTTGTTTCCGGGGGAGAGAAAATAATGGCTTTGTTACGTAGGTAGAGAAAATTGGGCATAAAATCATTCTTTTTTTAATCCTTAAAGGTCTGATGTGATGTTTTAGACTGAAATTAGATTGGGAGAAAATGACAAAAAAAAAAAAAAAAAGCAAATTCAAGTAATTACGCCCAGCTTTGTGTCTTTAACGGCTTGTAATGACAAGTGAGTTAACAGAACTGTGCAGAAAAAAATAAACTCTGCAAGTCAAACAAGCTTTGTTGGCTGAGGATCACACCCACTCCAATGGCCACAAAGGGTGCAGTGGTTTGGGACAAATCTCAAGTGCTTTCCACACACACAAACACACGCTTTTCTTAGCACGTGGATAAACTGTTTTGTTTGCTCGAAATACAATAGACATTGTTAAATGGCACAGGACAGCAAACAAATGAAAATTGACAAGCAAAGCGAAGATGTCCTTCGACAAACAAAACAGGTGTAATGGGGTGCATCTCAATCAGCTACCTAGTCAGTACACTGGGGGGTGAGCTAAATAGTTCAATTTTGCTGAAATGTTCACACTCCGGAAATTGAAGTAATTTGATGGTGATGTGTGTAGATCATCATGACAACATGGCGGATGTAGTACCGACATTTAGTTTTGGCAGAGAAAAACCAAAGCTTTTTGAAAATGCTAATCAAAGTGGATTCATTTAAAAATGCTGTTTTTCTTGTTGTTTGGACCGTGTAAACACAACAAGCGCTTTACACACACTCACTTCTAAGCACTTGTATAAACTGTTTTATTTGAGTTCACAATAGACATTTTCGTCTTTTTTAGTTAAATGCCACAGGAAAGAAAACAAATGAAACTGACTAGCAAAACAAAAAGTGTGGCAAAGATGTGCTGGACTCTGCAACAGACAAAGCAGGTGTTATGGGGTGCAATTCAATCAGCTAACTATAGTTCCATAGGCAGTGCACTAGCTAGGGAGCAATAGTTGTGGAATGTTGCGGAAAACATGCAAAACATAATTCTACATTTTCAAATGTTTATTTTTATACAGTCAAGACTAAAATTATTCAGACCCCTAGCAAATTCTTACTTAAACTTACTTTTATTCAGCAAGTTTTTTTGGACTGGAAATGACACAAAAGATAATGAGACAATGTACAAGAGGTACAAAATTATGTCTCAGCTTTTATTTACAATTGAATAAAAACTCATAATTTGCCAAGGGTATGAATAATAGTGGGCTTGACTGTATTCATTCATTCATTTTCCTTCGGCTTAGTCTCTATTTCAGAGGTCGCCACAGCACAATGAACCGCCAACTATTCCGGCATATGTTTTACACAGCAGATGCCCTTCCAGCCGCAACCCTATACTGGGAAACACCCATACACTACAGCCAATTTAGTTCATCCAATTCACCTATACCGCATGTCTTTGGACTGTGGCGGAAACCAGAGCACCTGGAGGAAACCCACACGAACATGGGGAGAACATGCAAACTCCACACAGAAATGCCCAGCCGGGACTCAAAATAATATATATTTATTTATTTATTTTTCATATGAAAATCTAGGTCTGGAAACTCATTACATTCAAATAACTGATAAAACAATCCAAGACTGTTTTTAAAACATAATATTACACTCAATTTTTTTTAAACACCAAATTAAAGTTTAAACTACTTAATTAAAATGAGCTAATACAATTATTGAGTTTTTTTGTGACAACTTTGTTTTATGTGCAATCTACTTAAATTTGTAAGTTAACTTAATCGATTTGTGTTGGGACAGAATGCACATATTGTGTGAAACCCAGGATTTTTTACAGTGTAGATGTCAGAAATTATGTAGTTGAATTTATTACATTTTTTAAAAATATTTCTTTATCTTTTAAATTTTCATGGATAGCATTTTTGTATCCTAAACTAATGTAGTTAAATAACATTTACAGATAGCACACAAAACATCAAAAAACAGCAAAGGGGTTCAGTGTTGCGTAAAAGATGGTATAAAATATATATATTTTTTAAATGCCTTTATACTATTATGATGGATTTTCCTATTATTATATAAAGAAAAATGTTAAATCAAACAAATATTTTAAAAATTAAATAAATAAATAAAAAATACAAAAAAAGCATAGCTTAAAACTAAATATTACCTTTAGTTACATATTTCTACTTCAGATTAAAGATTTGTTACATGCCAAAAACAAAACCTAGACACACACACACACACACACAAAAAGCCTCCAAATCTAAAGAACCATTCAACTGTTTCTGCAGTGTTTACAGGATCAAACCTCTTGTTGTTCCAGAATGAGACGCGTCCACAGTTTAACAAGAGAGACATTACTGTGTTTTCTTGCTTGGCAAAGCAACCATCGCTGCCTCGGATCACGTGTTCATGGCCCTGTGTTTGACAGAGGTCACTGCCAACCCACAACAAGCCACCACCTCATTACCCAAACTAAATTACTTGATTCTCTCTATTAAAATCATGTGACAAATATGCTACATATTCGCATGGACGCTGCTCAAAAGTGAGGCCCCGATTACAGGCCGAGAGCGGAAAAGATTGTTTCATCGCCATTCTCACACTCAATTGACTGTGTGTTTATGTGTGTCTCTGTGTGTGTGTGTCCTGGAGTCATTATGTGCAATTCAGGCAAGCACGTGGATGGATGTGCGTACAGAGCTTTCAATCATGTTTATGAGGGGCTGTTGGTGCATATGCGTGTCCGTTTGACTCTTAGCGGCTGTTCCCTCTGCAGTCAATTTATCTTAATGTGAACTGAATGTGCTAACAACTCCAGAGCCATCAGACATCATTTCATATCAATCATCCGCTATCAGCTATACACTGATCTGCTACGGCAAGCCCTCAGAGCATACGGCAACAGACAAATTTACTGTAAGTTATGAAATTTGTGTTAGAAGTACAGCACTGAGGAGCGTTACTACAGTATGTGTCCAATTTTGACAGCTAGCTTGTTTGTAAAGCCTTGAGTTATGATTATATACATATTTTAGCATTGATGGAGAGAGTATTAGAAAATGGTTACAAACAAACAATCCATTTTAAATAAATAAATAAATAAATAAATAAACAAGATGAACTTTTTTGAGAATAAATAAATGAAGAAATATATTCTGTAACTCTAAAGGCTGTTTGTAAAATTAATTCATAAATAGAAATGTAAATAATATATAAATGAATAAGTAACAGAGTAATAAAGATAAAAAATATATATATTAATCAGTGTTTTAAATGACCCTACATAAGAGAAATGGTTTGGGGAAATAAGGAATGAACGAATGCCTATTATTATAAAATTAGTGAGTCAATTAATTACTTCTAAGGCCTTAAATAAGACAAATAGATTTCAGAATTAAAAAAAAAAAAAAAAAAAAAACACAACCCAAATGATGAATAGTTTTAAGTATAAATAAAGAAAACAAACAAATAAATTCTCTGATTTTAAACTGGACAATTTGAAGATAATTTTGAATGAATGAATGAATGAATGAATCAATGAATGAATCAATCAATCAATCAATGAATCAATCAATCAAATCAAATCAAATCAAATCAATCAATGAAAATTACTAAACAAATTAATTAAACGCTGCAAAAATGGACCAATGGTACAGAATAAAAAGAGGTTAGGAAATAAAGTAATTAAATAAATAAATGAACCCCACAATGCTATATACACACACATTCTGTAAAGCACCCTAGTCTAAACACTCTACTGACCAACCAACATCCAGGACCACAACCATCCCAATTTATAACCAAGTAATAAACCACTCAAACCCCAAACTCTGACTTTACCACTTTTACAGAGACACGCAAATGATATCTATTTGAGAAAAAAAAAATCTGCCTATACGTTGTAACGTGGCAAATTCTCCTCCTCCAGTCTCTCAGCCCCTTAACAGGGTACATGTGTGTGTGAGAGAGAGAGAAAAGATGTGTCAGATCCCCTGGGTCAAATCACCTTTCTAATGCAATAACAAAACAGGCCATTGTCTCGCAGATAACACCTTAAATTAGCAAAGCCACTCTTCTTAACACCAACACTTCCTGATTAGACCTGTGAGGAGCTGGGGGCCAATCGAAGAGGTTGGACCACGGGGCAATCCTTTGTGTCATCATTAAGGTAATGTGTGGGTAAAGGCTGATTTGGATCCCTCGGCTGGTCACTGTTGCAGTTTGCTGGTTATGAGTGTTTTTATTTTTTTTGTTTGGGGAGGAGAGGAAGGTGTGAGGGGCTCGATTCACCTGATGCTTTGGACTCTTTTGCTTGTTGACGCCTCTTGGGAAACAGGAAAAAGTCTCACTCTCAAGGCTAAAATCACATTGGTCTGGTCTAACTTGACAAAAATTAGGCAATCCCTTGGGATCCATCAGTCATGGGCAGTGTTGAGGACAGTTACTTTTGAAAGTAATGCATTACAATATTGAGTTTCTCTGCAAAAAAGTAACTTAGTAACTTATGGAAAGTAATGTGTTGCGTTACTTTTGAGTTACTTTTTCTTACCTGACTGAGGCTTGATCTCTTTCGGAACTTGCAGGTTTCTTTTTGTTTTAAATAGAGGAGCTCTGTAATTAACAATGCACTGTATAACCTTCACCTTCATTTACCTTTAAAAACAGAACACATAAAAAAATAATAATGTTATCTTCTTAGAACTTCCTGAGCCGAGAGCTATATGTGCCGTATGTACAGATTAATGAAAGTTTAAAGCAATGTGTTTGCTACTTTTGTATTTTTTGTCTTATTAGTGAAGTAAAATCACTGTGCATGGAGACAATCCCCTTTTCCATTTCTTCCATTCATTCATTCAGCTTAGTCCCTTTTTTCATCAGGGGTTACCACAGCGGAATGAACCGCCAACTTATACAGCATATGTTTTACACAGCGGATGCCCTTCCAGTTGCAACCCAGTTCTGGGAAACACCCATACACTCTTACATGTACACACATACCCTATGGCCAATTTAGTTTATTCAATTCACCTATACCGCATGTCTTTGGACTGTGGAGGAAACCGGAGCACCCGGAGGAAACCCACGCGAACACGGGGAGAACATGCAAACTCCACACAGAAATGCCAACTGATCTAGCCGGGATTCGAACCAGTGACCTTCATGCTGTCAGGCGACAGTGCTAACCACTGAGCCACCGTGTCGCCCCCATTTCTTCCATGTGTTCAAAATAATGTACATAAATAATAAACATTTTTTAAAAAGCAACTCAAATATGATTACTTAATTTCTTATGTAACGCGTTACTTCACTTGTTACTTAGAAAAGTAATATTTTTACGTAACTCACGTTGCTTGTAATGCATACTGTAACTCCCAACATTGGTCACAGGTAACAATTATTACCCATATGGCGACTTTGCAAACTCAGTTATGACCAGTGCTAGTGGAAAACTTGCCAAGAAATCTCGACTACAAGACCGGGAACAACGTAAGGTCAGATGCACAAAATATGTCCCCAACATTCTTTACATCCATGGAAACCTTCGCTAACCTTCAGTGTCGCCGCATTCTGCAATGCAAAGGAATGGGAGGCCTATCAAAAACAAGCCAACATCCTGCATTGGATTCCCGCCCTCCCCATTTATATGGAAAACAAAGGTTTACGCCTTGACCCCACCCTCCATCAATCAAAATATTTACAATGGCCTCCCATCTGTCCGCTGAACTGAAGCGGCCCGGGTGCCTCTGTTCCTTTTTCCATTAATAAAGGCCTTTTCCTGGAGAGTCGTAGGTTTGTATGACCCCCTGGCTCAAGGAGGTCATTAAAACCAGCAACGTCACCGAGATGTAATGACAAGCAGAAGATGCACTTCCTTTTTTGTCATGGGATTCACGGAGTAGCTGGTGGCTTTTCATTATATAAACGGTGCACAGCTTGGTGGTTTTGCACCAAAGGCCAGATCTGGATTGAAAGATTCAGAAAAAGGTTAAGTAGCATGAAGTATGGTCTGTCATATGAAAATATGATGAGAAAATAACACTAACATATGATCGTGTTTTTAAAAAAATCCACCCATTTCCTAAAGGCCAACGTATATTTCACGTATTAAGCTTATGAGAGTATCAAGCTGCCATTTTACAGTCTATGGGGATGCAAAGAGGTTAAAAAGTACCTACATTTACAAAACTCTAATATGAAAGAATACAAAGACATTAGTATGGATTATTAGTCATGTAGAAATTTCCAGAAGAGGTAATAAATGTGTATGTGCATAAAACAAATTGACTGTACTAAAAGTACACATTGGGATTAAGTCACATAAAAATGCCTTTTGTAACTACAGTATAATAATTTTTTTCTTTTATAATATTTTATTTATCTCAATTTCACAAGAAACACTATAGACTATAGTAAACACTATATTTATGCTTTTTAATTGCATTACTGGACCTTGATCTTTCCTCCAACTACTTCTAAATACTAATAAATTACTTATAATGACATTTTAATAGTTTGAAGTGATATATCTCTTGGGTTGATTTTGTACATTATGGTACAAAAACCTGGTAATAAACTGAGTACTTTTAAGTGTTATTTTGCTAACTTATTTCTCTCTATATAATTTATTATACAACATATTGTTTCAAACTATTATAATGTCAATAAAAGTCACTCTGTTAAACTGCACTGACTTTTCAACATCAAAAGTCAAGAGGTCAACATCCCATAATGCAATTCAAAACCATAAAAAAAAATTGTGACTCACATAATTCTGACCGATTTTTTTTTTATACTGCATATTCACATGCGGTCCTGCAGTCCATCTTAGTCGTTTTGTTTTTTCACTCTTGCATGCCCAAGACTGAACGTAAATAAGCACAAACTGTCTGTCACTCACTTTTGTAGATTGAACATGCTGAATAGGTGCTTGTCTGGTTATGAAATGTCTGAGAAATGACAGTATAAAATAGTGATTGTCCATATTTGTCGGTGCGCTGTGAAAAAAATAAAGTGTCTTGTTGTCACAAAAGTTGCCTAGGAATGTAACTGCAATTCTACGATAAGCTTTGTGCGGAACGTTATTGTTTTACCTGACAGACTGGAAATACAGCTATTGCACATGTACTTCAGCATGAAACATGATCAGTTCCACAAGAACTTGTGTTCTTTCTCCCCCTCCAGCCTTTCAAATAACAGAATCGGTTACAGTAAAATTATATTTTGATATGCTATGAATGTTTCTTTTCATTTCCAGCCCCAAACCCATTTGGATTCAGCCTAAAAACAAAAGGCACTGTCTGCCTCAACATCGCTTTGCCCCCAGACTTGCCGATTGTTCAACTATCTGCCACTCAATGATAAAAGTGCCACCCAAAAGCATGGCTTCCCTGTTTCTCCCTCCATACCGCCTTTGTCTCCAAAACGGTGTAATTTCAGAGATTGAAGTCCTCTCCGGTGCCTTCATTCCCCTGCTCTGACAACAATAGGACCCAAGTGCTTTCAGGAATGATGGATAAATTACTAGGTAGTAAAATATTATATCTAAGGTAGGTGATGGGTCCTTTTCTGCGGGGCTTGTCTCCATCAGTCTCATGGCACTGAAGGTAATTATAGTCTGTTGGATTGTCTCTCTCTCTGCATGGGAGAGAGCTCTGCTGTTTGTCATGAACTCATCTCACCGAGCGATAGGACAGTAATGGTTCGAATTAACATCTGTTGCCTGCCTGGCATTGTGAAAGGCAGTGACAGCTCCACCACTGACCTTTTCTGATTATTGACCAAAAAAAAAAAAAAGGGCGAACAATTAGCTCCCCTCCCACGAGCCAATAGCGTAAATTACAACGTATATTGTATGTTTGACTGAAGGATTGTCAATGGACTCAGATGTGTGGTTTATGGTGTCATTTTACTGCATTTACTTGGTCATTTGAAGGCAGTGGGTAAAACCTGTTATTTGGTGGTGGACTTGCAGTACAATGTTGTAGAATGTTTTTTTTCTGAGGTCAATGATGTGGTCTAGTATGTCAAAGACTGATAAGATCGTCTAAATGACATTAAAAAATGTCAACAGTACCATACCTTAAAAAAAGCACATAAAACTTACATTGAAAAGTTCCTTTAAATATTAGTAAATACAAGAATGACTGAGGCAAACCAATGGAATTTTATTTCTTTAAATATAAAAAGATCTACACTGTGCCTACAATGGAAGTGAATGGGGCCAACTGGTAAACATTCTTTCATTCATTCTTTAATTTTTCTTCAGTGTAGTCTCTGATTTATCAGAGGTCGCCACAGCAGAATGAACCACCAACTATCCAAGCATATGTTTTACACAGTGGATGCCCTTCCAGCTGCAACCCAGTTCTGGGAAACACCCATACACTCTCACATTCACACACACACTCATACACTACGGCCAGTTTAGTTCATCCAATTCACTTATAGCGCATGTCTTTGGACTGTGGGGGGAAACCGGAGCACCCGGAGGAAACCCAAGCGAACACAGGAAGAACATGCAAACTCCACACAGAAATGGCCCAGCCGGTACTCGAACCAGCGACCTTCTTGCTGTGAGGCGACTGTGCTAACCACTGAGACCCCGTGCCGCCCCACTGGTAAACATATTAAAATATTTATTGTTTACATCTTAGGGTTAAACTATGCAGTCTGCATGTTATCAATTTAATTGTGATAAAATCTGTGAAGTTTTTGTGTGAAGTTATGTTTAGTTTTAACTTTTTTATCATTACAACTTTTGCCATAACCAATGAAACGCTAAAACGTAGACTTGCCAACACAACCAACCACTCAGCTTATCATTTGATAGCGTATACAAATGTAAGCATTCAGCACATGCATTGACGTGTCCATACATTGTCTGTTTTTCTCTCCAAAAGTAATAAATGGCAAAATAAACTGTGTACTTGTTTTGAAAAGAGTTGTGGACATCTTTCATGCCCTCACACAAGTGCTCATCAACGTAGCTGTTGTTTTTGTCATCTTCAGTAGTTTGTTGTTCTTGTTCAGTCCCCTCCTTTTCCTTTAAAATTGTGCCACAATGTTCCAATTTAGTGTTGACGTCTAGTGCAACAAGAATGTGCAAACTGCATGGCCTTTAGGAAACTTGTAAACGTACACTATAGTCTTGAACTTTGTCATCAAAAAATTGATTGCGCCATTTAAAATTTCAGCCTTTTCCAAATTCCCTGCAAAAGAGCTAGCATTCAATTCACCTCAGAAACATCTTGACCCTCTGATGACCAAATAATCACAGGAAAGTTGAGTAACAAACACAGTACAGTGGCCGAATATCTTCAGCCTCACCCATAAACTCAAAGCTGAGTAAGGCAAAGACGAGAGATTCCACCGCTCTTCAATTTGTCCTCCCAAGGATTGTCTTTTATTGATGGCTTTCTAGGTCAGCGACCCTCCGTGCTGTTCAAAGGATCTAAGAGGCACCCAGATGGGCCCTCTCAAGATGGAGCCTATTGTAGCAGACTTTCTATAGTGTCTTACAAATGAAATGCGTAGGAGCCATTAGCCCAGAGTGGATTGTTTTAGGGGGTGGGTGTCCCTCTCATGGGGGGTAATGATGACAGTCTGGGCCACAGATCAGTCATCAAAACAATTGGGTTTCGAGTCTTTTCTTTTGACGAGAGGCTTTCGTTTTACTCTCTCTCATTGCTCTTAACTGGGAATAAACTCCCGACTGTTTGACAATAAAGAGCCAAGAAGCTGCAAGTAATGAATGCTCCAAATCTGTTGGTTTTACAGCCCAAGATACAGCACAAGAAATGTTATACTGATTCTATTTAGCTATATATAGAACTGATGCTATAGTAAAATCTGACAAGACATAGTATGATTAAATCTTTGTCGGGTCATGACAACAGCAGGTGAGATACTTACTGTTGTCTTAAGGGATTGGAAAGGCAGGTGTCAACTTTCTACCTCGCTCAACCCAGCGCTGTTTAAAGTCCCAGAAAACCTTGTGTGAATTCAGTAGATAAGCATTGGGTGACACCGGCATCACCTTATTGAATTAGGCTGTTTGTGCAGGAAGCCACCAGAGCATTTGCCTTCAGCGCTGGGTTCTCACCTGTTGACAGATGGGACAGACATGCAGGTTTACCTCAGAGGAAATTAGAACAAGAATCCAATTTGAATGCCAGCTGTTTTTCTATGCAATTGAAGAGTCCAAGTAGTTGTTCAATTGAGTCTAGCGTACCTTAGTAGTCAGAAATATAAACTGAAGCAAAAAAAAAAAAAGGTTAAGGAAGAAATTAGTTTGTTTTTCTTAGAACTAGGGCTAAGTAAAAATAACCATTTTCCAATTAAAGCTAAATCATCTGAATGTTTTCCATGGTGATTTGAATAATCCCAAATTCATTCTTTTATTCCATCCCAGTCTTTCTAAAATGTCTCATTTATGAACAAGTGGCTCAAAGCTTTGAATGAACCATTCAAGAAGATTTTCAAACTCAGGAGTTTGATTATACTCCATCGTCAGCTCATTAAATCAGCTATATTGTTGCAGGGTATGTAATTAATTATAATAGACGTTTACATAACAATGAAGTACACTAAAATTGAAAAGATTTCCACACAGATGACAATTGATCCCCATTTAAACAGATCTGCAAAAACAACAAAATATATTATGCATGCCAGGCCAGTAGTTGGCGATGTTACTCAGTATCTAGATTAGTACAAACCGTCCTCTAGCTTGCCAATGTGGTTTTGATTTGATCAGAATAGATTACATCTATTAAAACTACTAAAACATGGATAGAGTAATGCAAAAGCACTGACGTTTCTTATTATGTAAGTAGTCAAGCAGGCAGAAGACATTGTAAGCTATTTTAGCTTACATGTTGTAATACAAAAAAGCAGACAAACAAAGAAGCCATAATCACCACCATCAATAGAAAATCCAAATTAAAGTGTGCAACCATGGGTAACAAGCTAAATTTCGCTAAACCCCCATCATCAAATCCAATTGTGATCGTGTTGTTTGATTATCATATCTAATTTGTACGTTGGGCCAGTGGGACTGAAGATCTCTCTAATCCCCTTTCTCTCTCCTGCGCTTTGCTAATTTGAGTCTGTAATGTTGTATGCTTGTGTGGCAGTGATTGCTATCAGTGACACAAACCTCCTGGGAAGTCTGATCCGACTGATGGGGCCTCAAAAAGATTTATCTACAGAACTATCTTGATATTTACATAAGCGCTAGGCAGCTTTGATACAGGACAGGCAGGTGTCACAAATTATGTGATCGTACACTGCAATCATGACTGGGGGGTGCAATTATTAACACTGATAACGGGTATGTTTTCATTAAGCAGCCTGAGGAATGGCTCTCTCTATGGAGGCTCTGTTTTGAGGGATGATTAATGAATGCAAAACGACTGCAATGCATTAATATATAGAGTTTTTCATCATTGGCATTAGACTTGTACAAAACAACAGCTTTCAAAAGAACAAAGATAAACTGGCAAAGGTAATTTACATGTGAAAACAGGAAATGAGAAATGACTATTACAAATATTTAATATTGGCTGATATACATATATTTAAATTCCAAATGTGGAGCATATAATATACCATACATCCCTACCAAGGATCGATATGAAATTAAGTCTGTATAAACGGAGCATGCCGTTTATTCAAATTAAACTATTTGAACTGCCTTGAACAATTATTGTGCTTCATTACAGAATAAATCACAAATTCACAAAAGTCCAAAAGACAGGTTAACATTATTCTGCAACTTCTCTTTAGTCCAGTACTTTGCCACTTTGCGAATGAGGTCCTGAGCTTCAAAATGTGTCACAGTCTGTACTTGCTACACAGCATGTGTGAAAGGTATTGTTTAAAACTAACAGGTATGTTCTCTGTTTGGGACCCCCTGGCTTGAACCACTTCCAGTTTCTCCAAGTTCCCCACAGTGCCTGACTGCCCAGAACAGCGAACGAGGACTCATGGAGTCATTTAGGAGAGCAGTGGGTTGATGTTGTGGCCTTGTGCTTATTGATCCCATCCAGCCGACAGACACGTCCATTTCCCACAGCACACAGTGGGACAGGAACTACAGCTTGACACCCCTGGATCATCAGCTCATGAGGAGAGGTATCTTTTTATGTGAGGGATTTTCTCGGAATGCTGCTTTGAAGATGCGGGAATGGGGAGCTATGAATGGTTAGATTGTAGAGAGAAAAGCAGCTCCTGGGATGGTGGGGTCTCCCAGCAGGGGCCGTCAGTGTTGAACTATGGCATCCAAGGTATTTGTGGACAAAGAGAAACTTCTACCCCTTTGGAGTCTCAACCCCTTTGGATTTTTCATCAAGAAGGAATCTAAGGTGAATAGTTAAAAACATTTATGAAGACCACTGTGCATTTGAATGACATTAGCAATTCAAACAATCTGAAGTTTTGATTTCTTGAAAAGTTTGATTTTTGAACTGTTGAAAATGGGAAGACAATCCAGCCAATGTTCCCCATCAAACATCTGTGATCAGAAGATATCAATCAGTATAGAACATCCCAGTAGACTCAGGCATCATTGCGGGTCATTGTGGTAATCACACAAAGGACAGCTGATCTAACCCCTCACATTAAAATGTGGGAATACGATAGATCCAGTCGCTGATAGCTATGACTGCAAATGGCCAACTCATTTACAATCTGAATCCCATTTGATTCCCAGCGGCTCTCCCAGGCACCTCTCTCCAAAAGCTGTACCACCCGCCAATGAGCCGGCGACAGAGAGCCAGCTTGCCACATATGGATCGTCCCTTGATATCATTCAGTCAGCGTGTAATCTTATTATGCAAAGTCTTAATCCGCACCTATGTCCCAATGCCCAAGGGTGGCAATATTGTGATATCAAGGTTCTGGTAGGTCATGTTGTGTGATCCCTACTCTATTCTTTGCAGAAGATGGGGGACTTAAAAGCCATCCCTAGAGGCCAAAGAAAACGAGAGAAGGAGAGATCTGGGGCAGGACCAGATGTATGGTTTTGTCTTGTTTTTTTTTTCCTTTTGGAGAACAAGATTGACATGGGGTCTCCAGCTAGGATTAGACTTGATTTGGAGCAGTGGGATTTTTTCCAGCAGACACATTATTGGACAAGGGAATAAGGGGCCACCAGCATGGTGAAATTGGATCAGGACTGGCAATCGCTGTGAGTCAGCAATAGTAAAGATGACTGCTAAAACAGCAGCTGCCCTGCAAATCTCTCCCTCCTTTCAGGTGAACCCACCTTCAGTCACTCAGAAAGGGAGTGTATGTAAGGCAAACTGAGGGAGGGAGAAGCAAAAAGATACGGAGGATAGTGGTCATGGGGGTAATTTTGATGTTGGTGAGATTTAGCACTAGCGTAATGGGATTAAGCGAAACACCTTTGTGCCAAGAAAAAAGCCACCTGGAGCTGTAAAGAGAAGTGAGCCAGTGAGAGAGAGATAGACACACAGACTGATGGAGAGAGGGAGAAGACTAATCCGTTCCCACCTCTGGGATGTCATTCATAAAGCCGAGAGTGATTTCCGCTCTGCTTGCTTCAAGCTAATTCCATCACCAGGAGCGACGGGCAATGGGAATAAAGGGCCGAGCTCATTATACCAACCATGGCCTAAAAAAAATCCAGGCATTCCCATTCTGCCTGGAATTGATACCACATAATAGGATTTTTACAACCGGAAGTTGTACACTGATTCTCACTTCCTAACAGAGAATGGCGGAGAACATAACATACAGCTCAGGTGTGGTGGACACTTCAAATTGACACATCTACAGCTACAGTGTCTGCAATTACCACCCAGAGCCTCTCACTCCAAATTAGTGGGTTTCCCTCAATGGAGCTATAAGGCCAATAGCACAATTAAAAGATTGTCAAACAATGAAGTTGCATCTCCAAGCAAGCTGTGCATGGCCAAGTGCTTCCTTTCGTTTCAAATTCAACTTGCAGTCATAAATTAGCCTTCATTGAGACATTGCTGCAACACATTTTCAAAATCTGACTAAACAAAGCATCTGTCTGCCAACCTGTTTGACAAGCTAACATTAAAAAACAGGTAAATGAAGGTGTGTGACAAGCAGGTTGACATAATTATCAGCAAGGGAGGACAGTGTGTGTTTTTGGCGTTGTGGTTGGGGGCAGGTTTGCTTGATTAACAAGCAGAAGTTATTTTTAAAACCAGGTCCTGACATGTCCGGGCTTGTGACAATGGGGCGGGGGCACCTGAGGGCCTGATGGCTTCATGGGTGCACCAGTGCTGTCACTTGCCCAGCCTATGAGCACATTGGGGACACTGTGGAATTGTGACTCCCCTTGGCAACTGCTTTCACAACAAATGTGTAAATTGCCTTTAAAAGAGAACAGTCATGATTAATACACCAATTCATAGTATCACATCAATATTTAAATAGTATGGTAGTAATAGTATAGGCCTGAAAAATTTAGCAAATAAAAAAAAACCCTGAAGGAATCAAGGTAAAATAAACAAAATACCTTTGGAACATTACAGGCAATGAGAGGTTATATTTTAGCTTAACAGAACTGTATTCCTCTCAGTCTGTTTCCCTCTCACAGTCAGACACACGCACGCACGCACGCACGCACGCACGCACGCACGCACGCACGCACGCACACACACACACACACACACACACGCACACACACAGGTCTAGCATTGCATGAGGGCTGTTAGCATTATTGCCAACTGAATGGATAGGATGATGGGACAGGCAGTAAACCTTTGGCTCTCTGAAAGACTCCCAGTCATAAACAAACCAGACAACCACAACACAAGCATGGAGCCGTCAGCCTCCTGCAAATATCATATAGTAGAGCTCATCCATCAAAAATCGAGCCAAAATGGCGCAACCTTAAACATGAAGACTGTAAATTTAAATGCAAAATGAATGTCCCCAATTTCATTTTATTTAATTTGCCTTAAATTAAAAAAAAACATTAAAAGATTGCTCAAGTTAAGGTCCAAGCCTGTTCTTGGAAGGCCACTGTCCAGCAGTATTTAGCTTTAGCCATAATTAAACGAACCTGAATGAGCTAATCATGGTTTTAAGACTCACTGGAAACTTCTTGCAGCATGTTATGGTTGGTTAGAGCTGGACATCTGCAGTACAGTGGGCCTCCAGGAGCAGAATTGGACACCCTGCTCCAGTTTGTTTGAGCATACGAACATGTTAATTTCTGTGTGAGGGTCAAAGCCAAGTTGCACACTGTATAGTTATGTATATACAATGCATTGAGTTATTTAATTTTAAAATATTTAAATAATAAAGGTTAACTTTCATTTTAAATGTTTTTGCTTTGCCACTACCCTTTAAACCACTCAATTGTACCCATTTTTAATCTTTTAAAATATAATTACATTTTGACTTTTAGATATTTTATTGTGTGCATTTTTACATTAATATGTTATACTGAATGACAACAGAGGATCATTTAACCCATATTTTGACAAATTAATCCCACAAGTTATTTAAAACATTTTAGTAGAAACTTTTCTACTGCAAAATGGGACATCTCACTTTGGCCCATGAACCAATAGCATGCATCTGCAGTCAAATATCTTATTTACACTGTAAAAACTGCTTTAATAAGTCAACTTATTAGTTTTTACAAATTTTATTGGATTGAACATAAAACAATTAAGTTTTGTGTTGTTTCAGCACAGAATTGTGTTGTTTCAGCTCATTTTAAATATGTAGTTTGAACAAACAGCAAACAATATTTTTTAAGTGTAGATGTCAGGTTGTCACATCAATATGATCCTAAAATCCTTAAAAAGTCCTGTTAAGTAAATGCAGATCAATGTTATTAACTTTTTAATAAAACAGAATTCTGAATATCTGAAAGGATAACGGATCTTTTGTTGGTAAGAAAACTATTTCTCGCCATCTGGCTCATGATTTCTCGAAAGGGTAACACCTGCTGGTCCCTTTAAGAATTTGACTGGATACATTTGAGGAGTGAGGGGAAAAGCGGGAAGCCATTTTAAAGGTTTAAGCTCAAATATGGGTTAAAAAGAGGGAGGGAGGTTTCCTCTTTTGTCCAACCGAGATTACGTCTGCATTAAATGAGAAACCATGAGAGCAAAAAGGGTGATGAAAGTTCATTCAAAGAAAAGACTCCTCTCTTCTTGCTGCTTGGAGTGCAAGCTTTGCAGTAAAGGAAACTCTTTTCAAAGCTACCTGTTAACAAGAACCAGGATCAGTGAAAATCTTGCTTACATTGACAAAGGTTTCAGGTTACCGTTCACACAGATGTCAACGTGAGAACAGCTGAGGTTCCACTTGTATAGTTTATAATGTCATTTCCCCACAGAAATACACGTCAGTACCTAAAACTGGAATACACTCCTATTGCATCTATCATCATAGTAAGGTAATACTGAAAATAATGAAATATAAATATGAAAACCATGAAATATGAATATGAAACTAGCTCTCAGTTTTCAACCCCAAATGAGCAAGCTAGTTCTGAAAAATCCAGCCCGATCTCATGAGGAAATGTAACTATTTTACGTATTGTCCGAAAAGTAATTTGTATGAATTCATACATTTGCATTGGTATGAAAACTCCACAAACCCCACACCTTATTCGGTGAAAGTTAAGAACTACTGTGTGATTGCGTTGGGAAATTCTGATCCATGTTTTTATGAAATGTTGAAATGAATCAGTTGACAGAAATCACAGTAGGAACTAAAATAGTTAAATAAAGCACATAATTACCATGGCATAAAACAAAGAAGTGTAATGATTCCTACAGTAATAGTTTAACACACATTGACAAAAAGTGGCAAACACGGTAGCCCAAATGCCTGACCAGACCCACAAGTGCATGCTAGGTTAAAAGTTAGAGTTCCTCAAAAATAGAATGATGATGATGTCTATCATTGCACTATAATGTGTTGTTGATCCTGTCTGCACATATAGGGGGATCCGAGGACTTAATTAGAGCTTTGACAAGCCCACTCTCCAAAAGTGATGAGATTATCCGTAATTGATGTCACAGTCGATTACAGTTCGGTCCACTGCCGGTCCACTGGCAGGTCTAGCCTCGGTTCAGGCCTCAGGACATTGATGAAAAGCGTGGTTTTGCCCCGATCAAGCTGTTTCTACTGTGGGACGACAGATTTTAGCAAACAGCCTAATGACCGTTTGAAGTTTAATAAAGCCATGACCCTATTCCAATGCTGCAACCTTGCGGTTCCCCTCAAAATTGAGTGGACTGGAGAACAATAAGGCAAAGAAAAGCTCATCATTAAATGGAAGGCCTTTTTCGACCAGTGATGTGTGGAGGCAGTCATTGACTTCATTGTTGGAGGAGGGAAAAAACTGCATTTATTTACATGCAAACAAAGTTAACAAGAGCTAAGAGGTTACTGATCGCAAACACAAGGAGGTGTGTGTGTGGGGGGGGGGGGGGGGGGGGGGGGGGGGAAAAGAGGGGGCTGGGGAACAAACAGACAGCATGCTTTTTTTTCTTTAAATGTCTTGTCCGTAAAAGAGCACGTCTAGCTCAGAGGAAACAACCAAAGGGCTTTCTGAGACAGTGAGAGTCTAGTGTGACCCAATTCTGGTTATTTGGTGATGCACTTGCTGTAAGGTAAATGTGAACGAAATGAAATATGCTGTTTTCTTCTGCAAAGAAAAAAGGGGTTTTGATCTGCACAAAATGCATTATAATTAGTACTAGGAAAGAAATGTCAAAAAACATTTAATCTGTGAAATTTGAAACCTCCTGATGAAAATTCTTGCTATCATGGCAACAGTTTTTGAGTAAAATATGAACATAAAAATAAATAATATCTCAAAGGTGTCAGGCTCAGATGCCAAGCTTTGTTAATGTGTCCATTGACTAAGCTCCATTTTTAGAAGAGTTAAATCTCAGTCCAATAAGAAACTAATCGAAAGCATCCAAAGTGTCATGTACCCTTCTTTACTTCAATGCTGAGTGAACAGGAATCACAGCACACAACGGTTTCCACTTCTTGGGTTTCGTGTTTTTCTAAGATGAATTCTCCTCCACATCGGCAGGTGTACGAGTAGCATTCTGTTTCTGAAACAGGAAAGATGCTCTATATTTATAATCCAGATTGAAAAGTAAGTTAAACCTTTTGACAACAGAGTACTAACCATAATCCCAGTTCATGTCATCGAGTGTTATATGAGCATCCACTGGCCAGCTCTGTTTGAGCTCACATGCTGCAAAGAAAAATGAAATGTGATGATGATTAGAATCAGGACGATACAAGAAATCATTCTATTATGAATATACAAGAACTTCAACAGAAACCATTTAAATGGTTCACATATACACATCATTCTAAAACCAGAAGAAATTTGGTCAACTTTAGAACATGCATGAATATATTTTTAATCAAATCTGAAAGATTTCTGTCCCTCCAACAAAAGTCTATTGAAAACATAAAAAACAATGGAATAAAGTGGTTTAATTCAAGTCCTCTGAAGAGATACAATCACATATTATAAGAAGTTTCATAAAAAGAAAACAGTTTTGTTTGCTCAAAATTCTCTCACAGCAAACATAGCGAATGTGGTTAAGAATATTGCGGCCAATGTCATCAAACTGACGACAAGAGAGAAGGACTGTCACTCCAAATAAGGAAGCAAATAGTCAGACTTCGATTGAAGATTACCAAAAAATATATTTTTGTGGATTAACGGTTTAATTGTTCACCTAAAGAATAACAATGTGCGCTAGCAAAAGAAACATTGTACATGTTGATTTCACATGGAGTTTAATAATAAAATAAACAAAAAACAAACATGCTGTCAGCGCTAATGACCTTCTGGCCAATGCACCAACATGTAATGCGATTGGGCATCCTGATTTCAAATTCCAGCTCGCAGAACCGAGCTTCCCGAACTCCTCTGACTGAAGACTGGTGTGGTGAACAGGTGACGCTCATTATCACAGCTCCCACCGCTCTTTGCCCCGCCCCGCTAGTTACAATAATATTTTAGCATTTACATTAAATGTTTTAGTGACTAAAAAACAAATTTGGGTATTTTTACCATTGTGGTGAGGTGCTATACTCGTGGTAATTATTGTCTAAAAAAGATCAGGATGCGTCCATTTTTACAGATAACTGTTTTTGTTAATGAAATTAAATTTACATCAGCAACTCTGAGGCCACTGTCAAATGTGCAAGTAACATTAATATTACATGTGCAGCTCAACTAAATCAGAAACATGGAAGCATTGGTGCCACTGCTCTCAAACGTTAGTCTTGAGCCCTTGTGAGCTTAAGGTAAAATACTGTAAATTTCAATTGTACCATTATTATTGGGAAAAGTGAATAACTGAATTACAGGTGGATTAAGGTATACCCCTAAATTATCTGCTTGTGCTCCTAAAATTTTAAATAATTGGCTACAGTAATATTTTTAATACTATAAACTATTACTATTACTATTATATTAGTAGCTTTAAAAGGATCAATGTGAAAGGGTAAATTTTAACAATGCGGTTGCCGTATGGGAAACCTTTAAAAAACACAAAATGAAGTAACTTGATCATTCTGTGAATGTATTCTTATAAATGGGAAAGACAAGAGGATGACTAAAACAAAGGCAGATTTCATTTTAGGGTAAAGTAACACTAAAAATATATTTTAGTAGTGTATTTTATTAAAATATGCAATGAATTATAGCTAATACTTTGTTAATAATAACAAAAAGAAGAAATATATATTTTTAAATATTCTCCGGTGGTGTTCCAATTAGCTATTGGATCCGTCTACTTTCACAGCATTGTGTCTGGAAGATTCAAAGCATCTGCAAAAAGTTTCCAGCACAATCCTTGCTCTTTGAAATATTTAAGCAATAATCACAGAGGATTGGTGGGGTTGCTGTTCCACTTATGAGAGATTTACAATAAGGAAAGCTGCGACGTCACCTAAGGTCATTCAAAGCGTCCTTAAGAAGCCTTCATGTCTCCCAACTGCAGCTCTAAATTCACACAAATGTGTAGTCTTAAAATATTCATTGAATATTCAAGCAGAGAGCACTGGGCATCTCAAAAGGCTCCGCTTTACAGGCTGTTAATAAGTGAATTTGAAACTACAACTGCGTGTGAAAAAGTGCAATATGACAATTAATTGTCAAGAGCCCGAGAATGAAATTAGATCTCATTTCTTCATAATAAATGAAGGAATCCGAGATGTGACACTTCCACGTAATGGTTCTTGTCCCATTCTGGCAGCCTGTCTGAGATATGAGCAATTAACAGGTTTGAGTGCAACGTTTTATCATGCTATCTTTTAATTAGTTTAAAGGAATGCCCTAAGTAGGTGCCATTTCAGATCTGGCGATTCATTTTCATCATTCATTCCCAACAGGTACGAAAAAAAAAAAAAAACTGGATGAGACAATGAAATGAGCTCTGTCTTTGAAATTAGCACTTGCAGTCTGATGTGTCTCACTTCAACTCAAGAATACAAATCCCATACTGACGTAAAAGCCAAACTGCAGTTTGAAATCAGTTATGCAACCCAACAATTCAATAAATTACCTCACGCTATACAGAGTACCCTAGAATAACCTCCAGTTCTGAATGCACGGCTTTCTCTTGATGCATTTCTGCTCAGTCATTAAATCAGAGATGCGTAAACTGATGAGAGGCATAAAGATTTTTTTCCTAAGACAGTAAACACAAATCTCTTCCTCATATCTCACAAATAAGACCCTACTTATCAATATTCATGACTGAATACATTGCTGATAAGTAGGGTGGTGTATGAACATTTGTAGATGCTATATATATACATATTGCAAATGCGAAAGATTAACCCAATCAGACATGGCCTTTTAAATAGAGGCCACAGTATTTGACATCAAACAGTGTCTTGTCAATACTGACACACATTTTGGTGACCAGTTAATGACTGCAGGGCAGGCTACTTAAGTTAGATGGGGATTAGTGTATCCTTTGAGCAAAATCAATCCAAAACATAATTAAAGTAGACTATGTAGACTTGAGTTGAGAGCATCCCCTTAAACTAAAATAGGAATGGAACAGTAGAGTTTATGTAATGTTTATATATATATATGTACACATATTATATATACATATTATTTATATTTATTATCCACATTTACTATGTGCAATATGATGACTGCATGTTGTGCTGCTGGTTCTAATAGCACTACATTGTACTGCACATAGTAAACGTGCACCCTGATGACCTGACCAGGAAGAGAAAGAATTGGCAATCAGTTTTTGTTTTGCCACATAAAACTGTTGAGCTTTGTATGATTACAGTTGAATGTGTTGACAATGTCTTTAATTCCTTTTGGGGAATTTGAACATCTCAGGACTGTTGCGTGGAGGATGAAAGAGCTCCTAATTTCTTAATTTGTGTTCTGAAGATGAACAAAGATCTGAGGGGATTGAAACGACATGAGGGTGACTAAGTAATAAATATAATTTTCATTTTGGGGTGAATTAACTCTTTAAGCTGACCTGTTTTAGGATTTTATGCCAAATTATTATCAAAATTATGCCAAATTATTATCAGTGTGGCTAGACCTGCACTAATAATAATGATGAATAACAAATGACCTCTTAAAATTCTATAAAATAAAAATAAAAATTATATTTTCTACTATTTTAACATTTAACTGTGTTGTTAAATGTTTTTTGGGGGTTATTGCATTAGAAAATGGCAAATATTATTTAAATGTTAAAATTTAAATGACTACGAACAACTGCATATTGAGCATCAGTCGGTCTGGACTAATCAATGTTATCATTATTCATCATCAATCCAATCCTACTACTTATAATCATTACACTTTTAAAATCAAATATTTGACTTTATATAATCAAATTAAGTTCGAATCAAGTAAATATTCAATATAAATCAATAGAGACAATACGGACCTCTGCTTTGCTTTAATAATGTATAAAGTATGTGTTTGCATTAATAATGCATAAAACCACATTTCGACAGACATTTAATCTAACGCATAATTTAATTATCACAGTATCAAATTTGATTAAAAAAAGATTTGGGACTTTTTCTCTGACTGTTGAGTAACACCAAATAACGTGATCATACTCAAGTGTTTAATGATAGCTGACTGTGTTATACGTGAATTATGCTTGTTATGACTTATTTTAATGTATTTTTCACTTTCATTGGAATGTATGTGTGTTGAACTGTCATTGGTTTGGTGTAGTTTACAAAATTAGTATTTTATTTTTATTGTATTTTTGTATTATTTTATTACTATTATTATTATTATTATTTTATTTATTGCATATGTGTATATTTTTTATGGCTTTGTCGGGGATAGGGTGGGTGTTCTTTGGTTGGTGTTTGGCTACTAATATTTCTTAATGTTTTGAAACAATAAAAAGTATATGCAGAAAAAAAAGTCTTATTACAACGAAAGGCAAACATTTACTGGATACTTCCAAATCAAAGTGTGTGTGATGTTGAAAATAAAGTAGCTGCATCTAAATGAGGCGGTCAACTCTACCACTCCTGCGTGAGCAGCACAGCCGAGGCCTGGCTTTTCCGTGGACGCTCTCGAAATGTCAATTCTGTGGCTGTGGCAATCTACGTTAGCAAGTAGCTGCGCAAAGTGTTCCCCCCCAAAGGCGATGCCACAGCTCCCCAGTTAATGGCGCACAGGACCCTGGATGTACACTTATTGAAGGTCCTAATGGAGGGCTAGGGGGAGCTTTTTCCTTAGGCGAGAGAGGAGAGAAGCAGACTATCACTTCATGTAAGAATTGGCCATGTGTGACAGACCTGACCTACATTCTCTCTCCCTCGCTCGCTTTATTTTCCCTCCTCCTCTACGACCCACAATCCTCTGTAAGGAAGCATCTGTCCAGACCTAAGACAACAGCTCGGTTCTCATTGCTTTTTTTTGGTATTTTAAATATTGCAGACAAGTTTAGTTCGCCAAAGGGTTAGAGACAAATCTGGTTTACAAACATAATAAATTTGAACTGAAATTTATTCTTTTTTTTTTGGATTTATAAGAGTAGCATTCATCACCATTATTCTAGACTGTTCTGTATGGTTGCTAAGGTGTTGCTAGGTAAATAAATAGCAATTGCAGTCAAAAGGGGGCTTCCGTTCCTAAATAGAATTTTCCCTTTTAAGGTTAAACATTTCAGCAAATAAAAGTTATACTATTTGCTGTCAATAGTTAAATCAATAGTAGCATACATAGAAAAGCAAACCTGTTTTGTCCAAAGGTAAGACAGTGGAGATTGCCATTAAATTTACTCAATTTCGCAGTTTGAATTTTGTTTCTCATAAATCAATGGGCAAAGCATCATGTGGTCTCCTTGTATTTATGAGATTAATTCATGGGATTCAATTGAACATATTTTAACAACTCCTCCAAATACAGGTAGAGTTTACAAACTTTTTCAATTTATTTTAAAATCTTTTAAACCAAGATCCATCACTATTGAGATAACTAAAATGAAACTACAGTAGAATCCACACCAGTGGACAATAATGCTCCATTTTTTAGAAGTATGTACTGCAGTTTTTTCGTCTGATGCTTTAAAAACTCAACTTTGTAAAGCAGGAGGGATTCATCAAAAAGCATTCTAAAAGCGATTCTAATAATTGTATTCCTTGTAATGCTGTCATTATACAGTAGTTTCAGTGTGTACCCTTCTTTTATATCTATAATGATTTTAAGACTATTAGAGTTGCACAGATGATCATTAAAAGATCACAATATCTATTAAAGTGAAAGTTCACCCCTTCCTTCACCTGTTCCAAACCTTTATGAGTTATTTTTTTCTGTTGAACATAAAAGAAGATATTTTGAAAAATGCTAGCAATCTGTAACCATTGACTTCCATAGTATTGGTTTCTACAACTATGGAAGTCAATAGCTACAGGTTTTAGCTTTCTTCAAAATATCTTATTTTTTGTTCAACAGAAGAAAGAAACCCATAAAAGTTTATAACCACTTAAGGGTGAGTAAATAGTGAGTAAAACTTCTTTTTTGGGTGAATTATCCCTTTAAACACATACACAATTTTATTTATAAACGACCACAATTTGCATGTCTATTAAACCTTTGAAAAGGGTGATCAGTCATTGCATATTCAAATGTGCATTTGACCCAGAGAAACCAGTTGATATGTTATGGTTATGAAATAACTTCAGTCTTTGGTCTCTACAACCATGCACAAAGATAACACAAGTAATAAATCTAGCATTTTTGATAACTTGCAATGAGTCTGTTACAGCACTGTGGAGAAACTCTGGCCCACTCGTCTTTGCAGAATTGTTGTAATTCAGCCATAATGCAGGGGTTTCGAGCATGAATTGCCTTTTTAAGGTCATGTCACAGCATCTCAATTGGATTCAGGTCAAGTTTTTGACTAGGCCACTCCAAAGTCTTCATTTTGTTTTTCTGGATCATTGTCCTGCTGCAGACCCCACCTTTGCTTTGGTCATTAACAGATGGCTGGACATTCTCTTTCAGAATATTTTTGTACACAGCAGAATTCATGGTTTCATTTAACAGCAAGTTATCAAAAGTCCTGAAGCAGCAAAACAGCCCCAGGAGTTTTTAATAGGGAGTTTTTAACCTAATTTCAAAACTGCACAATGTGTTATCTTTGACTAATATTTAAATTTGTTTAATGATCTGAAACATTAAAGTGTGACACACATGCAAAAAAATAAGAAATCAGTAAGGGCAAACACTTTTTAATTTTCAGTAATTTATTTGTTATTTTGTTATCTATTCAGAACTGTTGGAAAATCATGACCGCTGTAACCAACAAAAAAACGTGACTCATCTTTTGAGTAGGAACATACCCCGTAACTGCAGGTTGTACTCGTTCCTGCTCTCTGCATTACTCAAGATCTTCCAAGCTTGGTCAATGTCAATGAATCTCTGCAGGTGCTGCTCCGCTTCCTCTTCTGAAACGTCTGGCCTCTGCTTGTCTGGGTGAAACTGCCAGTCAGAATGCATAAGATGTGATGAGTGATGAGATTGGCAGAAATGAGAACCAATGACATTTTATCATTTACAACTGGACAATTATGTTTAATTGAATCACAACAGGATACAAAAGGTAGAAAAATAAACTATGTAAACAAGATGACATATCTTGAAGCAAAAATGTTCACGGGGAATTTGCTGATGGACTAGCTGTGCCTTTGGACAATTTACAGGCAAGGTAGAACATGGACACTAAAATGGACAATGGTGCAAAAAAAAAAAACTAAATATATATCAGTTAGGACAGATATGTCTTCTCAATGACAAGGGTGGTCAGAGTAGACAGTTAGAAGGGCAAAGGCTGACTTCTTCCTCCAGCTAAAAACACTAACATGATCTCCTAAAATATGACAGATCCTACCATAAAATCACTGCTTCACTAAAATATATAGTTTTTACCCAGAAGACTAATGCAGCCTCTCTAAATAGAGCTTTAGGGTTTACTTTGACAGTCCCTTCCGGCCTGGATGGATTCTTACATAGTACAGAGCCATTCTTCTCCTTGAGGAATCTACGGACAGTGGGCTGTGGCTATCGATTAGTGAGGGTCGAGGGTCAGTCAAGCCGCGGGGCTCTTCATTTGCCCACTGGAGAAGAGCAAGGTTGAAGGGGGCAAACGGAAAACAACTTAGATCCTTTCGAGCAGGCATTCAACCAGACTCTGATTATGCTCTGGCACAGTCGAGCAGAGCATTGCATGTGTGTGTGTTTGTGTTTCTGTATGGTCGTTATAGTTCAGAAGCTGCACTCCCGCCAAAGTCGGGTAATGATGCATGGGGTGACACTGGGCTACAATAAATGACAATCCGGGGCAAGCCAATTACTGTCCACAGCGATTATATTTTTAATTTTAAGTAACAGGAAGACTGAATTCAACTAATCATTTCAAGCAATTACGTTTAAAACTAATTAAAATTTAAGGGTGCCCATTCTCCGTTGTTTCCTGTTCCCCCCCCCCCCCCCCCCCCCCTTCCTCTGTTTGTGTTTTTGTTGTTGTTTTCACTTTGTTAATGGGCGGTCAGAATGCGATGAGAAGAGGGACAGAAAAGCAACTGCAGCAACAAGCCAAAAATTAACTTCCTGATTGAGAGAATCATTAACAATTTCTTGGCGCTTTCACAGTGCGATTGAAAGAGGACACAGCCTCACAACCCACTCTTGAATATAAAAAAGAGGGAAGATCCTTCAACATTCTGACGTGAATCGTTCATTGTGGTCATCCAAATGATGAAAGGCTTTTGTGGACATGTTCATTCCAGCACGAGCGCATTCACACGTCGATATTACAGATTCCAAGGTGGTAAAATGCGAGAAAAACATCCCTCTGCAGTCAAATCTCAGTTTAATTAAAAGTACCAGAGTAAAGAAGACATTAAGATTAGGAACTGCACAGGATACCAGCTAAGAGGATTAAATCGATTTGTGTTTAGGACGCTTCAGATCAGAGGATCAGAGAATGACCAGAGTTAAACAGCTAAAGTAAAGTCGTAAGTGAAACTTTAAATCAGCAAAGCCATTTAGAATAGAACTGGAAATAGCACTATTAAATATTATATGATGCACCTTATGTAAATAAAATATAAAAATAAGGGCACTACTAAATAACAATTGTACTAAAAACTAAAAAGCAAGTACTTGCGCATACCTATAGACTAAACACCAACAAAACCATGATTTGGATTATGTTTAGAATGGTCTCAGTCTTTAAAAAATTTGCACTGAGAAAAAGTGCTGTATTTTGCATGCCATGTCTGTAGATGGCGATGTCACTAAATTAAAACTACACGTGCACGCATGTGGCCTTACCAACCTTATTCTTTCATGGGTTTAGCCATTGAAAAATTGAGATTTTCGGTTTCATTCACTTCCTCTGACTTTTACCTATAAAAAAACTAATATTGCAAATGTGTACTTTCTTATAATATAATTTTTTATGTACTTAAACACAACTGTTTACTTCCATTTGTTATTTCTAATTTAGAACTAATCAGAAGTTCTAAAACAATCACAGAAAAGAGATAACTTCCGCATTGCAGAATAAAGTCAATAGTCCACCATTGCTTTTGGTTGTCAAGTACTTGCCCATCCTTAAAGCCTGAACAATTAGTACGCATGCACATGAAGTCACTTTTACAAAATCATGATAGATAATCCAGGGCCAGACAGAATCTTTTTTTGTGCAGAATTTTGTAAATAATCTGCAGATTAATGTTGAATGATTTTAAGAGTATAGTAACTAAAAACTTAAAACATGAAATCAAAAAAACTTTTAAGGTTTACAATGCAAATCCAATTAGATGTATTTGTTAGGTAAACAAAGCACGTCTCTCATATAATATATCTACTAAAAGACAGAAAATATTGCTTTACAAACTCTATTGTAAATAGATCATATAAACATCTGCATATTAGTTTATAATATAATTGAAAATTATTATACAAACTGAATAAATATATGTTTACATACATTTGCATAAGTAAATAAATTCAATTATGGGCTAAAAATATGCGGATTCTGTATGGCCCTAATAATGACCCCACTTTCATGTGTATAGGAAAAGTTGTCATTGTATAAACGAACGGCCAAAATACATTAGAAATTCAATTTTTAGTTGAAAGTGTCAACATCCCACCAGACTTAAATAAACTACATAACCCTTTAAACTTTAAGTATATTATTTAACTTTCACAACACAAAAAGCAACATTCTGAGCAATAAAAAGCCTATATAATAGCACTCCATTATGTTTAGGTGTTTTTTGGTATAATAATAACTCATTTAGTAAATCTTCCTTATGCAAAATCTTTAAATGAAACTACATTATGCCCCGTTTTTATTTCTGTGGTGTGGCAATCTGAACCACTTTTCCGCAATGCAATGTTTACATCTATTCTCAGCCAGCAGCACAGAAACAGAAAAGCAGCTCTGTTTCTGAACCCTGAGAATGGTCGAGCAAGCTTGACAGCACAATTTCTCTGTTACCTCCAGCAGGATGCCAGATTCTGCCAGCGAATTAGACTCTCTCCCCAGTGGCGCAATCGGAGATAGGGTTTTGCTTCCCTCTACTCTTTGTAGGTGAGCTTGAGGAGTCAGGACCACAGGTGTGAAGTGCAGCTTAGCCCTGGCAAGCACATACCGCTGCTCCACAAACATCTCCCTGGGTAGCCTTTTGTCAAATAGACAGTCCCTCTGAGTTTCAAGTCTGCCGTAACTGAGTGTTTGATTGAGTGTCTGATGAAAAGATGAGGAAACGCTGGGCTGAATGTGAAAATGCACTTTTTTTTTTTTTTTTTTACTTTGAATGAACATGCTGGGGTTTTTTTTTTTGTATATACATATTTAATTTCTTAATAAATGTGTTTGTATTATGCATTATTAATGTTTGATTTATTATATAATATTATGGATATTGACTAAATAGAAACACTACTGTTTAGAAGTTGGGGTTAATTAAATGTTTTCAATGTTTTGAAAGAAAAGATTTACACTCACAATGACTAAAGTTTGATAAAAACATTCAGTAAAATGAAAATATCATTTACTATTTAATGTAATTCTTCCTAAAGCAAAGCTGAATCAGAAATCATTCTAATATGCAAATGTATTGCTCAAGAAAAAGTAATTACTTTATAATAATATAACTAATAAATATAAATTTTATCTTTATAACTATAAACTAATAAATAATATTAAAATAAATCTCTTTTGTACAGTTATAAAAGTTTTACTGCCATTTTAAACAATTAAAAACAATCTTATTAACCTCAATTTTTATTTTAATATTAAAATACATGCTGCATACAAAAAAAATACAGTAGTCAACATTCAAAGTGAATCAAAAATGTTTTTCAAAATTGTCCTAGGACAAGAATGGGTGTTGTTCAATAGTTTTAGGACAACTTTGATGAAATATGATGATCCACTTCAAATGTTGACTACTGTACATATGTTGATATATGTTTATCTCATACTGCATATAATTCTTTTAAAATCTGTGCACAATTTTAAAATAAAAATCAGATTATTATTCATGTTTATTTGATATTTGTTGCTTTATATTTGCATTTATTTGTATAGAATATGTATAAATAAATATTTTATTTATTTATATTATTGATATGCTGGAGTACATTTTTCCAAGCAAATATTAGTCTCTCTATTTCAAAATTTCATGTTTAATATAACAGTGATCATTTCAAAGAACAAGTAATATATAAAAAATTTATTAATGTAATTATTTGTAATTAATTGACTTTTTTATACACTTCTGTAAACTATATAATATTAAAACATCATCAAAACACATTTGAAGGTTAATTTGCTTAGTTAACCATCTCCTAAAATCCTCTCATATTGCATTCAGACTCAACACTACAAACACGAGGCTGGTAATCCTACATCTTTCAATAATGTCACTCTACAACTTCCAGTCGGCGCAGCTCTGGTAAATACATAACACAACTAGAGGCTGGAGCTCAGTTAGAGCGGTCCGTCCTCCTGCCCCTCTGGAGTTACACGCTTTAATTGCTGTCTCTTTGCACGCATTGTAAAATATTCATTTACTGGGGCTAATGGAGCTTGGAGAGCAAGAACACAATATAAAGGGCTGGGCAATTTGGAGCACTCGCCAGCTCTAACAATACATCATCATCTCTCCGAGGCTGTGAAGGGAGCACTGTCACATCCTCCGCTGGGCTCCGTGTGCCGCCTGCAGCCGCTCTCTGTGCTTCAGTAGAGAGACAGAGGGCATAAAGGCTACTGCCATCACACTACTGCCACCTACTGCCAGGCTGATCTCTAAATCAATGAAGGCAGGGTAATGATGTGAATGCAGACTGTAATCCTCAGTATTACAGGTTTATGAATTGCTTTAGCTCTTTTAACTCATTCATGTCCATTTTTTGCAGGTAGAGATACTAAAATTATTATTATTCTTTTTTTTTTTACAATTATTTTTTAAAGAGATAGCATTTCAACAAAAGTTACACATTTTGTGTCCATATCATTTTGGACGTTCGTGTCTTCTTTTTTGTTCTCTAAAGACATATTAGTATAAAAAAAAATAAAAAAAATTTAAACATACAATGCAGTGAATGCAAAATATCTTGTTAAATAGCTTACTGACTATTGAAAATGTAATGATTTTTATTATGTTATTATATGAGTAATATTATGTTGTATTGTTTTTGAGCAATCACGAGTTAAATAAACAATTTATAAAAAAGTACATCAATTAAATTCTATTAATAATTCTCATCAATGTTGAAAAAATTTCTATTTTGAATCTTTCTTTGTACATTTCTCAGAATTTTTAGGAAAATGGGGTAAATGAGATAACACAGCATAAACATGGTAACATTCAAAACCTTTTAGTAGTATTGACTCATTAAAATAAATTGCTTATCAGAAACAATATAATTTAGCTGAAGAACATTAATTTATGAAAGTGTATGTTATGATTCTTTTGGTTTCATAAATTTGAGGTGCTTTACAACAATCGGTTATAAATGAATATGTTACTTCGATTACATTAAGATCAAGTATAACATTTCTAATTTTTTATTGCATCTACACACTACATATGTGTGTGTGTGTGATTTGAAAAATAATTTAAATATGACAATAATTGACAAAAATAGCAGAAAGATTAACATAAAATGACTTGTGACTGTTTGGTTATAATGCTACAAAACTGGCTTTAATTTCTATCATGAGAAACTGACTCATCTGACTTTGCCTTTATATAAAACAATGTGACTGTAATCAGTTTCGTTACCAATCACTTTTCAGCTGTATATTGCATAAGGCATTGGACAGTGGCCCTCAAACTGCTTCGACAAATTGCACGGCGCACATCCTGATTGATCGACTGGTGTTATGTGATTGCTGTAATTAAAATGGGTTTGGGATTAAACAAATCAGCTTAAGTATAACTTGACTGCAGTAAGTCAACCTGCAATGTGCATTAATGAGAAATACTGATGCCATTGATTAATTGTGCGTATGTTTCCCAAGCTCGTATTTAGCAAGAACAATTTGCCCTTGGAGGAAACTTTGACGGAAGAATCAAGAACAATCTGCGTAATTTTGATCTCGCTATGAAGTTTATGAACTAAGTAGATATGCAGAATTTATTGTGTATTAAGCAATGAGCAACATTTTCTAAAAAAAACCAAAAACCTAAACATGTCAATGATTGTTAATTCATTTATGATATTAGAAACATCAAAGCTGTTTGTTGGTCTGTATTATCTTGGTAAACGAGACAAAATCTCAACATTATGGTTGTTAATTGGAAGAGATTAACCAGTGAAAAAATAAATGAATAAATATTTATAATTAATGATTAATATGTTATAATGAGGGCGACGCGGTGGCGCAGTGGGTAGCACGTTCGCCTCACAGCAAGAAGGTCGCTGGTTCGAGCCTCGGCTGGGTCAGTTGGCATTTCTGTGTGGAGTTTGGATGTTCTCCCCGTGTTCGCGTGGGTTTCCTCCGGGTGCTCTGGTTTCCCCCACAAGTCCAAAGACATGCGGTATAGGTGAATTGGGTAAGCTAAAAATTGTCCGTAGTGTATGTGTGTGAATGAGTGTGTATGGATGTTTCCCAGAGATGGGTTGCGGCTGGAAGGGCATCCGCTGCGTAAAACATATGCTGGATAAGTTGGCGGTTCATCCCGCTGTGGCGACCCCAGATTAATAAAGGGACTAAGCCGAAAAGAAAATGAATGAATGAATGTTATAATGATTCAAATTTTCTGTTTCCTATTTTTACATTTTAAAATGTCATTCAATTCTGTGATGGCAAAGATACATTAACAGCATCCTTCAGAAATCATTCTAATATGCTGATTTGCATCAAATATTAATTATTTAATAATTTTTATTAATAAAATGTATATCCAAGTCAGCATATTAAAATGCATTATATATATATTTTTGTAATTCTAATGATACCCATTTATTAGTAGCAATAATTTAAGTGAATTAGATAAATAAGTCAATTTTGAAGGCCTACAGATTGATCATTAGAAACAAAGGATTATTTATACACAGAATACTCTATATCCTAGTTTAACATTCTGAAGAACTGTTATTTTATGAAGCAACCATAACGGCTTCATAATTTTTTTTTTTTTTTTTTTTTCAACTTCAGATAAAAGTTCTGGATGTTACCATAACCGTACTATGGCATTGTTGCATTTACCACCTTTCTATTTATTTCTATTTATAGGTTACTGATTATAGGACTGATTTCACGTGTTTGTATATGGAAAAACAAATATTGAACACAGTACAGTTCAATAGTTTCTCATTACTTCATAAAGTATAACGTTTTATATTTTTTAACATGAAACTTTCTAGATGGACAAAGCTCTAGATAGTAAAGCTCAAAGTGGCTTCTTTACAATAAAACCTCATTTTTGTTTGTAGCTCACTGGGGTCAAGAACTGTTACTATTTTAAGGTGTAAATGCCCATACGTTTGTGGCTGGTTAACAGGTTAAAAGAAAAATTCTTAGATATTTGAAATAACACATGAACAAAAAAAAAAAATGATGCAATAATATATTTTATTCAATTTATTCTATTAGTACTTGACTGACTGATTATATCATTTTTTAAAATGTAAATAAAACCAATTATTACCAGAACCGACCTCATGAAATGTAATTACACTATATACTTTTAAATTTAAGACTATGCAAATCTGATTACATTTGAACTCATGATGACTGCTCAAAAACAGTCCAAATTTGTGAAACCTACATACTTTTTTCTTACAAAACCATATACATGTTACAATAAAGATTTCAAAAAATAATTATTAATTGACATTATTTTCACATAACATTATGAATGCATATTAAAAAAAATCTGGAAAAAATGTGGTTATGTGATAAAAAAAAGAAAAAAAAAAGATGTGATTTTGATAGTCTTATTGCATATGATTATTGTATTTGCTCCCTTTCTAAACACAATATTGTTTTGTTTTTTTCTAAATCAATCAAATGCATTATGAGAATTATTGCAACTAACCTAAAATGATTAGTCTTCTGCTTTAAAACCAGTGATCTATAATTATAACACTTGCTGAACACCTACCATGAGGACTAGTTTCTGATACTTCTGTTTCAGCACTTGTATGTCATCTGTTGGACAGGCTCCTAGTATTGAGTACCAGTCTTTCCGTGGAGCGTTATAATCTGCCATAATCCTGCAGAACATAAACAGAAACTGCAAATAAATCAAGTATTTGCTCAAAACGTACTCAAGCAAACGCAGGACGTCTCGTTATTTTTTTAGTTTTGTATTTATAACATACATGCTTTCATATCGGCAACTATTACTTTTTAAATAAATGACTAGTTAACAATAAATAGGTTTAAATAAAAAACAAACATTTAAACAGTCTATTCAACGGTCAGTGAGCACGAATGTACTCTCCGTCACGTTATAACTACCAAAAACATCATACAACACTTAAAAAAATATATAATATGCATTTATACTGTATGCAAGTATATTACAAGGGAACTGTCGAGCTGACTAACCGAACATGAAACGATTTTCTCCGCTTTTAACGAGCTGTCATGAGCGCTTGCCTTGCCAGTCCATGCTGCAGTGCTTTCAGAGTGAATGTTTGCCTCACTCTTTTACGCCCTGACAGAAACATTATGATTTAACGAGTCACATATTTAATCAGACAGAGTATCAAAACAGACTAAATTGTCTGATATAATGAATAATTCGTGCTTATGTTTTTACTTGAACAACGTCATGTCTATGTTTGTTTAACACTTCTGCTCTCGTAAAGGCGGAACTCCTTAAACTAAACGTTTCTACACGAATGATTTAGAGAGAAACACGTGAAGGAGGAAGAGCGGCTCAATGCTGTATCTATGGAAACTGAGTCAAAGCTTGTTACAGCTGCGGGTTATACAATTAAATTAAACCGCTTCACCGTTTCACTAATTAACAAAAATATTAATAGAATGGTTCCTGACTTGTGTATATTTAATTATTGATATGCGGCATTTTTAAATGGGTAATTGACGCAAAAATGGAAACGTGCTGTCAATTTACACCCCTTCAGATCATCCAAGAGGTAGGTAACCCTCTCCTCCAAAAATAAAACATTAAAGAATATTTTTAGTAATAAACATAAGAATAAATAACAATTGTTGCCTATTAGAAACAACTTAGAATATATCATTTCTATTTTAATATATAAATTAAATAAATAAATAAATAAAATTTAACACATTTTTAACCCTCTTAAAATTGTTAATTTTAGGCTTATTTAATCTTTTTCTTAAAACTTCTCTTAACTTATTTCTTTTGCCTTATTTTTAATAAATGAATGCACTCTATTTTACTTACATGTTTCTTTAACACCTGTTATTTGGAGGAGATATGTCTATTTTAGTATATAATCTTTGTAATTATTTTATTTGTATGGTTTTGTTTTATTCTGATAGAAGGCATATTTTTAACCCTCTCGTATTTGTTAACTTTAGTGAAAACAGACATTATAATGTGAATTTTATGATTTTTGTTGTTTTTTGTTACTAAAATATGCAAATTATGGACCAATTATATTTCTAAAACACATTTATTACTGCTGTTAATACACATTTATTAATATACTATTAATACAATATTTAATTAACATTTGGAGCAACACTTAAAATTCAATGAATAGTGGCAGATCAGTACCACCTGGTGAAAAAAAACACTGCACCACTGAATGCTAGTATATTTAATTAGGTTTTTACATTTGAGTTTATTTTTTTACACTGCAGCTTTTAAAATATGGATTTGATACATCAGTTTTTCCATCATAATTTTAGTTAAATCACATGGTAAAAATATTTGCCTGTAGCTTGTGGGTGAATATACTGAATATATGGGTGTTCTGACATTTTAAATAGTTTCTGAAATTAAATAGTTATGAAATAATATAGAAATAAATCCATTAAAAAAAAGAAACATGGTGCCAGCTCCTGACAATTTTCATGCCCAACCCAGACAAAATGTCATTTCAAACTACAATTTTTTTTTTTTATAACTCTTCATGAAAATAGAGTTCAACAGGGCATGAAACCATTCTGTTCGACCTCACAGTTTTCATTTAAATAAACAGAAAACATCTATGAATCACATGCAATAGGCAACTGTTAATCGACAGATATTTTACAGTGGAGCAGACAGAAAAAAGCTAGAAAAAAAGCATTGATGCTCCAGAATTTCACCCCTGCATGTCTTTTTTTCTTTTATTTATTTTCCTTAGCTCAAAATATACAGTTTGCGCATGACACCATTTTTGTTATCAGCAAGTATAACCTTTTTTTACAGTGTGTGTGTACATGTACGTGTTTTTGTGACATGCCAGGAGAAGGTGAATTATGAGCACATTGCTGATATCCCCATTTCTCAAAAAGGTTATAAATCATACAAAATTATTATTATTATTATATTTTTTTTTCTTCAGAAAGTAAAACTGCACAGGGCGGCATGGTGACTCAGTGGTTAGCACTGTCACCTCACAGCAATAAGGTCGCTGGTTTGAGTCCCGGCTGGGCCAGTTGGCATTTCTGTGTGGAGTTTGCATGTTCTCCCTGGGGTATTCACCAGGTGCTCCGGTTTCCCCCACAGTCCAAAGACATGCAGTATAAGTGAATTGGATAAACTGAATTGGCCGTAGTGTGTGTGAATGTGAGATTGTATGGCTGTTTCCGGCTGGGTTGCGGCTGGAAAGGCATCTGCTGTGTAAAACATATGCCGGAAGTTGGTGGTTCATTCCGCTGTGGCGACCCCGATAATCAGGGACTAAGCTGAAGGAAAATGAATGAATTAATAAAACTAGGGTTGGGGTAGGGGGATAGAAAATAAAATTTGTACAGTATAAAAACTACGGAAACCTATGGAATGTATGTGTGTGTGTGTGTGTGTGTGTGTGCGTGTGTGTGTGTGTGCGTGCGTGTTGTTTAATGTGCCACCAAATTCCACTATTCCTATGAACTTACAATATATGTATTCATTCATTTATTTTCTTTTTGGTTTAGTCCCTTTATTAATCTGGGGTCGCCACAGCGGAATGAACCACCAACTTCCGGCATATGTTATATATTCACACACATACACTACGGACAATTTAGCTTACCCAATTCACCTATAGCGCATGTCTTTGGACTGTGGGGGAAACCGGAGCACCCGGAGGAAACCCACGCGAACACGGGGAGAACATGCAAACTCCACACAGAAATGCCTACTGACTCAGCCGAGGCTCAAACCAGCCACCTTTTTACTGTGAGGCGACAGCGCTACCCACTGCGCCACCCACAATATATATATTACAAATTATTCCAAAAACAACACTGAGCTTTAAATTAGAAGGAAGAAAGAAAAAAGTAAAATCATATTACAACGGTATGTCAGAAAACAGTGAGATTTTACATGGACAAAATTACTCAGAACACTTTCATCTGGTAGCATACTATATGTGCGATTGTGACAAGGGTTGCGAGAAAAGTTGCTGCCTGTTTGCTAATTGTGCTGGGAATTATCTCAAATATCCAAGTGTCATAGTCTATGAAGGGCAGAAAAAGAAAGAAAGAAAAAAAAATATCACACTGTACACACCTCAGCCACTGTCTCCAGCTGCTAATTAACAAAGTCTTTAATGAGCGCTGTGATAGATGCCACATGCAACGCAGAAAAAAAAAAACAGATTGTTTGTCGATGCATGTTTACTCAATTTAGGTTTATTATGAAGCAATTAATAATTCCGTGATGAAATGTACAGATTTTTGTGTTTGACATTTCAGATGTATAAGGCACAATAACAGCTGTTTGTTTTCTTGTTTTACTGATGCGTGTAATTCGTTTTTGCAATTCTGCTTCCATCGCCTCCGTGAAAATCAAGACCAAAATGGCAGGAAAAATGAAGAGAATGCTACAGCTTCGTGCTAATCATTAGGTTACAGTCTGCTTTATAAATATAATAGCTATTTTTACATATTCAATATACGCAGAATGTCGCTTGCAAAAGCTTTTAACAGAATTATAAAGACATTTTCTAAGTCAAACACGGTCTGCCGTAGTGTGTTCTTTAATACTTTTTGACTGGCCGTTGTTATTTACAGACTCTGTAGGTATTAACAAGAAAAGCTTTCAACTGCTGTACGTCTAACAACACTCAAATATTACTTTAATTACTGCAACTGAAAAGTAAACAAAGCAAACGGAACAAACTTTAACATGACATTGTGCAACAGTTCTAACATATAATCATTTGTGCTAATTACTGATTTAGAAGTTGGAAGGAATTAAACAAAGTAATTAGCAAATTAGTTTGAGCCAAATTAGTTTGTGTGTGTGTGTGTGTGTGTGTGTGTGTGTGTGTGTGTGTGTGTGT
>CAIGQV010018127.1:4769052-4796299 GCA_903798115.1 Danio jaintianensis | reverse complement strand
TAGATGAGCCCAAGGTTCCCGCCTGGTCAATGAGCATTAGGAGGGATCCGAGATCAGGTGTTTCTCGAAAGCCTCCAAAAGAGCTATCGGCTCGGGACAGCAGCCGTGTATTCGGAGAACGCCCCCCAAAAGGCTGAAAAAGTTGCTATATCCGGCTGCTGGATATAGTGGCTGGGAAGGAGGAAGAATCTATATATATAAATATAAGCATATATAGATATACATATAAATATGATGGGTTGGCCTAATACCTAAGGGGGGGGGGGCGGTGACGTGACTCGAAGCTCGAAGTCACAGCTCGGGAAGTTGAGCTAGATAGGCTGGCTCCGGCAGGAATCGGGATTTTTTTAGGGTGAAAGGGTGGGGGTGCCTGCCGGAGTAGGTGCTCGAGGACCGTCCCTGCGGGGGCTAGAGCTTGGGAGTGACAGCTGAAATATATGCCCGCATACTGGGTTGTATTTGGACGTACATGTGCGAATGATCGATATGTTCGCATGTATGCGCATGCGAACTATCGATCAAATGCATGAAGCTAAGGCCGGGGGGGGTGGTGACGTGACTCGAGCTCAAAGTCACAGCTCGGGAAGTTGAGCTAGAAAGGCTGGCTCTAGCGGGAGTCGGAGAAAAGGGATTGGGCGGTGGAGACTCCTTTTAGAGGGTGACGAGGGAGGCTTGGGGAGCCAGCGTGGTGTTGACATGCGTCCGCGAATTTGAGTATGTGCGGACGCATATCTACATCATACACATATGCCCGCGCGCCCGTCCGGCGCAGGCACGCGACGCTGGAGCTGGGGGAGGGGCAGTGACGTGACTCGAAGCTCGAAGTCACAGCTCGGGTAAGATGAGCTATCAAAGGCTGCTCTGGCAGGAGTTGGGGAGGGAGGGAGGGTATGGAGACTCCTGAGAGCGGTGGGAAGCTAGGCGAGGTGACGGGGACTGCTGAAGTTGGGGTAGGAAGAAACAAGGCTGGGAATATTTCATCTGGAAAGGGACTTTTGGGCTGCTTTGAGGTGGCTTTGGCTGAGGCGAATGTATGATTTGAAAGCATCGGATGACCACCTGCCTAGGGTTTGTATGTGATGCTGTGATAGCCCTTTGTGTGCTGCTGTGGTGGCAGCTCCAATTCTAAATGAGTGGCTAGAGTAGGATTCTGGTGAAAATCCTGAAAGGTGAAGGACTGCTTTTAGGTGTCTTTGGAACCAAAAGCGTGTGATGGGGTGGGATGAGTCCTCTATAAATAGGGGGGAGGAAGGGCTAGTGCTGAGGGTTCTCCTGTAGTGTATGTATGCTAGGAGTGTTTGGAATGGGCGTGTAGGGGAGGGGATGTCAAAAATACATATGTAGTGTCCTTTGCGTGATTGGTCTGTTTTGCTTTTCTTGATAAGGAAAGATATCGTTTCCCCATCGATAAGTGCTAGATCTGAAATAGTGGGGTGGATGTTGGGGTCAATATTTTTAACGTTATAGAAATTTCGGAACATCTAAGGAATCCGAAAAGAGTTTGAACTTGGCGTCGAGGGTTCGGTCAGTGTGGGTGGATAAATAGCCTTTCCGGAGTGTGGAAATGCATTTGGACAGTATGTGGTGTGTGATGGGCAGCCTGGAATCTGGGAGGGGAGGGGGGGGGCTTTGGATGCCTTTGATAAGAAGGCTGGTTTGGGCATTGGCTATAGAATTTGATACGGAGCCGTGTATTAATTAGTGGAAGAATTGGAAGCCACTTAAGTAGCTTCTGATGGAGCTGGCTACTATGTTTGTATATATGGAGGTATGTAATGAATGAAGTTATTGTGAGCAAAGAAAAATTGGGAAATGTGGTGTTGTAGAGGGAATGGAATTGTTTAAATGCATTCCAAGCTGTAAGATGATTGTAATGTGCTGGGGGATACTGCTTGTAGGATAGGAGACATGGATGTTTGGTGCAGGTGATGCATGGGGTGATTTATGATAATATCATCTCTTAATAAGGAAGGACTGGAGTCGGATGTGGGATGGTTGTTGGAGGCAGTTCTGTTTCTGGAGCCAGTTGCTGAGTTTCTATTGTCGAAGGGAATGTCCGTTTGATGGACAGTGCTGTTGTGGCGAGGGTGATCCTGGAATGTTTCTGGCGGAGTCTAGGGGAGGTTCGGTTGGGGCGTGGCTTTCTTGCTGTTTATTTGACAGTCCGGGTTGATCTTATTCTGGCAGAGAGATGGTGGGCTGAGGGTATGGAGCGTGGCATGGGCTAGTATCCTGTAGGTTCCTCTTGAATGCAGGGTAGTAACGTGATGGTGTAGTAGAGCTTTTAACCCTTAAATAATCCTGTAAATTTGCTTAAAATGCAAATGTATCTACTGCAGAGTCAATGGATGAAACACTACTCCATTCGTCAGAAATGTCCTCTAATTCATCGCTGTCGAGTGGGAAGTTATTTGCTCGTTTCCTTGCCATTACACCACCGACCAACTTGCACGTGTAAACTCTCTCGTGACGCTCCATGTGTATGGAATGGACGCATGAGTTGCCATGGCATGATTTTTTTTTATTTATTAATTTTTATTTATTATTATTATTTTTTTAATCAGTACTTAACTACTTTGATCGTAGTGAAAAAATAACTATGCTTAGTATATTAACATTAATAACACAAGCTTATCTGGCCGAAGTCATATTCAAGGTCATTGCAACTCTTAGTTAAAGGCGAACTGCATTTTCATGCATACCATTTCTCTACTGTACTTATGAAAACAGAGACTGTTGTACTTGTTTGCCATTGCACTGTTTCAATCTCGCGATTTCTGAGCTCAGGAATCGGTTGGCGCTGCGTGTTCAGCTCCTCCCCCCTCCACACAGAGCTCATTAATCTCCAGAATTTAAACAGAGTGCTTATTTGTTTACATTAATTATTTAAATTTATATTACGTGCGTTTATCTAACCCTGTAAAAATACTATACCTTACATTGTCGCTGTTGAACTCATGTCCCAGTAAGTACCCAATGTTTTTAATTTCCTTACCTTTCTCTTTAAGATATCTATTATTTCCTTTCTCTCTTCTCTTATGCTTTAAGCACTCGTGTTTAACATGCTCAATTGTTACTCGTTGCGACTGAGTTGGTCCATTCACGTCAAAGAGAGGGCGGGACTGATTCTCGTTTTGAAGCTCCTTGGATGTTGGTGGTTGTAGCACTTCTTTGATCCAGCTATTGGTTCAATGACATGTCAATCACAGAGTGCAGAGGTCGGTGGTCATTTTGTTTTCAAAATAGTAGTAATGTTTACGTACGTTACTCTCCCGAACGCGTTATAGATTTAGTGGTTCGGGATACTAAATTGAAATGATAGCCTTGTATTCCGTGGGTGTTTATAAATGAATAAGTGCGAAATGGAGTAAGTATTTTACTGAATTTGATTGCTTGGGTTCTTGCAGTGGAGAATATGGATCTGTGGACGGACGGGAGGCTTGAAGGGTGAGTTTCTTCAGTTATTGTCAGAAGTTCGGCTTATGCAACGGCTCAGATGCCGGAATCTCTGATGTCTGAGGGATTCTGACAGAGTTCGTGGACTGTCAGCTTGCTGGAGATTGGGTTGAAGGTATGGGTAGGATGAGCATGGGAAGAGCAGGAGGTGGTGTAAACTGGAAGGAGAGGAAGATCTTTGACGGCGTTGTAGTTGACTTGTAGAAGAGCAGGTGGGCCAGCTGTTTTTTGCGGGGCTTCGGGCTTGATTTGTAGTCCTGGTGAGGCTGGGTGGCGCTGAGCTTCGGCTGGATTTTTTGGGAAGAGCGGGGCTCTCGCCGAATTGTTTGTCAGTTCTTTTCCAAATGATGGGTTTGGTGGTGCGGTGCGGTGCTGTAAAAGTTTTGAAGCTGGAGCGTTTTTTGTAGCGAGAGCGGTCTTGATGAGATTGAGATGATGAGGGAATGAGATTTTTTAGGCAGGGTATTTATAGTGATTCGTAATGATCTGATAGGTTGGCTAATGATTAGCGATAGGTATCAGCTGTCATCGTTCATATCACGTGCTCCTCTCGAAATTAGTTTGTGAAACTTCACTTCAGTTAACAGTTCTCACAGGAACCTTTTATTTTAGTCAGTAATCAGTAGAGCACAACTGTTAGGTTCCAGAAGTAAAAGCTCAATTAATTTTTGGAAATTTACAAAAAGTCATGCAGACATACAAAAAAAATGTTGCAATTCCTAATTTGCTCTTGATTGTTTTTTCTTAAGCAAGATACCTTAAATACCTTAAGTAAGATATTATCAAATCCCATCAGTTCTAATTCATTCATTTGTTTTTCTTCGGCTTATTCACTTATTTACCAGGGATTACCACAGCGGAATGAACCGCCAACTATTCCGGCATATGTTTTACGTAGCGGATGCCCTTCCAGCTGCAACCCAGTACTGGGAAACACCCATACACTCTCACATTTACACACACACTCATACACTATGGCCAATTTAGTTCATCCAACACCTATACCGCATGTCTTTGGACTGTGGGGGACACCGGAGCACCAGGGGGAAACCCACGGGAACACAGGGAGAACATGCAAACTCCACACAGAAATGCCAACTGGCCCACCCGGGGCTCGAACCAGCAACCTTCTTGCTGTGAGGCAATAGTGCTAACCACTAAGTCACCCCGCCACCCCTTTAGTTCTAATTATTGATTTAAAGACTTTTTCTTGTAACACATTCCAGAAGAATATCCTTTACTGTTTCCTTTACTGTAATTTGTTTATCACAGTTTCCAGTTTCATGCTTCATCATTTTATGTAAGTTGTAATTCAATCCTCTCTCAAAATAACAAAATCTTTCTTTCTATTTCCAGATGTCATTCACTCAATTCCAACACACTCCAAGACCTGCTGAAGATCCCTTCCATTTATTCTGCTATCTCATACCTTTTTCCATATCTTTCAAGATTTGTTTGAGATAAGTCTCTTGATTTTGGATTTGCTTATTTATGGATTAATCTCAATTTGTGGATATTTCAGGGTTTGTTTTGGTACTCAAAAAATGATGTTTGTTGCTTGTTCAAACTACTTATTTAATATACTTTGAGGTTTTTGGGGGACAACGTAATTGTTTTATGTTCAATCCACTTAAATTTGTAAAAACTAATAAATTAACTTAAATCCTTCATGTTGTCCCAACACAAATTGATTGGGTGGAACCCAGCATTTTTTACAGTACGAAACAACCAGTTAAAACAGCTTTTAATTTATTTAGCTCTTATTTCAGGAAATTAATAGCTAATCATGTCTTCTTTAAAGCTCTATTCTGATGGCAATTGTCTCATGGGGAAGTCTAGAAAAATCTCCATTGCCCCTCGGTGATTAAACGTGCTTTTGGATGAAGATAGATTGCATTCATATGCTCAGCTAGTATTTACATGTGTGATCTTCAAATATGGCCCGTGAGATCCATTTTCCTGCATAGTTTATATCTATTCCTGATCAAACTCATGCTAGATTTACATGCGATCGTCATGACAACAACCAAATGCATTGGACTGCAACAAAACTTTTGATTGCTAAAATCAATAATAAATTACATGGACATTAAATTTCTAGAACTTTTGTATTGTAAGTGTCCATTTTTAATACACAAGATGCCACTTTTCTAATGCAAGAAGGATTTACAAAATGACCTTTGCAATGATCTTCATTAGAAACTCAGAGATGTGGATTTGGATGTCAGAAAACAGTGAGTATTTATAGAAAACAACAACATTGTACCATAACTACCCCCCTGTAAATGGTGAAAATCCTTTATACTGAGAAACAATTAATGTCCGAATAGGTCTTATGACATCATGCATGTTGAAATGTGTAGTCTGACCTGTTTCTTGTCCATGACACAGCAAGTAAAATGTAATACAGCAAATACAATAGAAAAAATTAAAAGTAACCTAAACACTGTAAGTCTAAGAGCAGTTTCAAATTTTGTATTTTGCTGGGGGGGGGGAAAGATAAATGATTTCAGCCAGTTGATATTGATGTAATGAATGCAGTAGCCAGAGATTATGAGTGATCAGTTTGTTCACTGACCCAAAGCTGAATTTCACCCTGAAATTTGGCTCTAGGAAACTGGCTGTTCCTGCTGTGTCCATAACTCTAGAGATTCATTTTTAAACCTGTGGGCCAAAGAAACCATAGGTTTCAAAAATGTAAGTCCTTAAAAAAAAAGCGGATAAAAGGCTTATGGGAAAAGCTCATAAAAGCTCATAAAAACTCATAAACATAGCTTTCCAGCATTCATTACTTTTCATGCAAGGTATGAAAATCAGACAACATAATGAAGTAAGATTTAGTCTCTGCTTATATAACTTCATTTTGGTGTACATGATGATTGGGGCTAAACAGGAAGGAGTCATCAGGTGTGGTTTAATGTGACCCTACAGACTCCAAACATATTCATCTTCATTAAAGATAGTGTGTGGGTTGCTGGAGTCACGCAATGCCGAGGCCCTAATTAAATGAGGCCAATCTTTTGTTTGTAAAAGCAGGTTGAAAATTAAGCTTGCACTGATCCTGCTGAGGTCAAGCAGTCTTAATTAAGGAAATAAGGATACAATGCAATGTGATGACTCTAATATCACTTCCATAGTGTCATCGTTATTATTGTTTTCATTATATAATTGTCTTCATTGGCAAGTCACTTTGGATGAAAACATACATAAAATGTAATTAATGTTAGAACATTGCTTTTTCCAACGTCTGGTTATTATTGTTAACTAAAAGCGAGACACAAAAATATTTTCTTGCAATGCTTTAAATAAGAAATATACATAATCTATCAAATTAGAACTAAATTCACTTGATGACATATTAAAGGACCACAGTGCAGCCCCAAATATTAATTAATTCTTATATCCTTAAAATATATGTTAATTCAATCATTATACTTTGCCACTATCTTTCAAACCAGGTTTTCTCCATTTGTCAGCAAGAATATTTTAAAATATACAAAAAGTTTAATGCGATCTTTTGTAAGTACAGGCTAGAATTATGTTGTTGTAGTATGTAGTATGTTGTTTTATGTTTACAAAAATACAGTTGAAGGCAAAATGATTAGTCCTTCTGTGAAAATGTCATTCTTTTTCAAATATTCAATGAATATTATGAATATCATCGTCTGAAATATCATGAAAAGAGTGATTTCTAAAAGTCAAACATGCTATTTAAAACAGTAACATCACCAGCACATCAGCACTACCACCGTTTTCCCACTCCAAACTGTTTACCACCCATAAACCCACTTATTTACTTCAACCGTGACACAGTTCAAGACTAAGCCTCCTTGCCTGTCCATTAGTATGAAAATCATCCCTGTGTTTGTTTTCCACAGCCCTTCAGTGGCTATCAGCAACGTTGTTGAGCTCCTTGTCTGTGTATGCCTGCTTGTAATCATCATTTCCATAGGTGAGGCTCTTACGCTGCCCCCTGAACGGCTGCATTGAAAAACCCTTTCTTCTCCATGAGTACCAACCACTTGTAATTCAAGTAGAGCGGGCAGCTTTGTCCCTCAGTTCACCGATTGTTCCCAGTCGACATGGATGCCCCCTAAATCAGTCTTAACAGAGCCCCCCCACCAAATGTATGGGCAAGGAAAGAGCCTCCCACCAAATACACGGCCAAAGACGTGAGAAAGAAAGGAAGATCCTGAAGAAGAAAGGAATATACAGTCTCTATGTCTTGGCCATGACATCCTGGTTGGAGAGAGGAATTCGAGGACTTGAATAGCTGCCAAGCTTTAGGCTTGCTGTCTCCGTCTACATGGGGGGCCCGTCGGTTCATTCTGGCTGTTAAATCAAACACGGTTTACATTCAGGATGGGAAGTGGTCCCAGATAATGAATGTTGTTGTAAATGCGTGTCGCACCTGAGATGACACGGAGGTACCGCAGGGCTGAAAAGAGTTCAAGTGAATGATGACGGATTAAAGAGTTATATCTCAGCATGACACGCACTGTACTCACAAGGCCTCGCCGGTTAATGCAAATCTTCCACAATGGCTTCCCCCGCAAAAGGGGCTTTGACCGACAGTAGTTTGGCAGGAAGCCACAAGCGAGGCAGCACCCCTGCCAACCGTCATTATCCATGAGGTGAATTCCCCACCAGTGGGCCGCACCAAACGACCCAATGCTCCGAGCTCTCCTGGAGGAGATAAGCTCGGCCCAGAAGCACTCTGAGACTCGTATTTGTTTTTCAATGGGAGCGCCGACCACATGGGGGATGCTATCAAAGAGCTTTAGAAAGTACAGACATTTGGGAGTATTCTCACTGTTTAGAAACTCTACCAAAGAAAGTGTGTTTTCTGTTCAATTAAGAGCAAGTAGAAGCCACATAATCCTTTTCCTTTCCAAATCGTTTGCACTTAATTGGGTTTGAATCAAGCAAGTGGACACTTTTTTGTAGATTTTTTTTGTTGTTGTACATTTTCAAGTGGACAAAGGATTTAATGTCTGGAACGAGCTTTTATTTTCAATCTAAACATACAAAACAAAAAATATCTGTAGCAATCCAAATATGAAATCTGATCATTCTGTTTTTAAGATTATCTTTTTTTTGGAGAGGGCGGGGGCATTTTTGACAGTATATGGACAGGAAGTGAGAGTGGAGAGTGGGAGGGAAGGATCGGGAAACATCCATAAGCCAGGATTCGAACTCAGGATGCCTAAAGCAATGTAGTTGCGCTACATGTCAGTGCACTGACCACAAGGCTATTGGCGCTAACAAAATCATATAATTTTCATACATAGCCTATTTAAATAATCTAAATATGTATACATATATTTACATAGATTCATAATTACTTATTACCCTACAGACAGAAATATGATTCAAATTTTCATGAAAATATGACTCAAGTTTTAAAGAAGAAACAATAATAATTAGTCCAACTTTTAGCAAGATATATACATTCTTTCCCATTCTCTGCCATGAAGAGAGTGCTGTTATATTGAGTTGTTCCTCTCCAAATGGGTTGTGCATAAGATCATGTGCTATTTATCCTGGCCCAGGAGACGCCCAAAAATGGTGCCATCTTACAGCCATGTTTATTTATGAGTCCTTTGCGTGGTGCCAAGTTTTACGGGCCGGAACTTCTGTGCTGCAGCTGTGTTTCCTTGGCTGGCTTTCATGGCGACACGCACGGCTGTTCTCTGAGCGGCCCGACACAGAGCGTGGTTGGCACGGCCCAGCGTAACTTTGCGCTCTGGCTCTTTGCTGGATCAGCAAGCTTTACCTAGCGAAATCTGCTGCTAGCGCTATGGGCTTTGACTGATAATCAATCTTGCGTGCCTGCTCGACAGTTGTCACTGGGACAGAGAGGCAGAGCAGGTGGCAGATGGGGCCTGTCTGCTGAGAGAGGAGACGCTAGGTGAGCCCAGGCCTGGCCCAGTGCAGAGAGGTGAACCCACCACACAGATTTAGCTCTCTGCTCCACAGAGGTTCAGGAAAACTGGGAACAGTATAGGTGTTGATAACCAGGGCATTAGAACTAGATTAACATGAAAACCAACAGAGGCCTTGTGTGAATGATCTATTAAGATTTTGGCCTTGATAGCAAATTCAAAGCTTGGGAGACTGGTAGTAAAGTTTTTAAGTTACAAGTCTAATTACACTCTTGAAAATAAAGGTTCCAGGAAGAACTAAAAAGGCGTTTTCACAGTGATGCCATAGAAGAATACTTTTTGGTTCCCCAAAGAATCTTTTAGTAAAAGGTTCTTCAAAAGTCTTTTTTACATAGTGTGAGGAACATTTTTAATAATCTAAAACCCCTTTTCCACTATACAGAGGTTTTATGAAATGCAAAGGTTTCATGGAGTTCTAAGGTTTCAGGTTCGCCATGGAGCTATGAATGACAATAAAGAACCTTTATTTTTTAGAGCATATGTTGGTTCCAAACACTGCATGTCTAAAAAGTAGAGATTCTGTTGAAATATGGTTTCTTGAAGAACATCAATTCCACTCAATTGCATATTCTTTGTACATTCTGAAAAATATTTTAAAATAAAATCTCAAAGATTTTTTATTTTATTTGCATTGATAATTTTATAAAGAACCTTTCACATATGGGAACTTTTCATCCCACAAAGGGTTCTTTAAAGTGAATGTTCTTTAGATTATAAATAAATGGTTCTTTCAGAAACTGAGAAGGATCACTTTCCATAGCATACAATCAAACTTAAAGTGTTTGTTCATCCAAAAGTGAAAAGTGTTATTATCGATTACTCACCCGCATGTCATTCCAATCCCCTGAGAGCTTTGTTTTTCTTTGGAACACAAATTGAGACATTTTAGATGAAATTTGAGAGATTACGTATGCTCAATTAACAGCAAGGTTACAGACTCATTCAAAGTCCAGAAAAATACTCCAAAACATCCTTAAAACAGACTAAATGCCTTTAGTGGTTCACTTGGTATATTATCAAGCTACAAGATTACTTCAACAGTTTCATCTCCTCAGTGTCAATATAGCATGCACATTCTTGAGAACTTTACATAATATAATATTGAACCACTGAAGACATCGTCTGTTTTGAGGCAGGTTTTTTGGTACCTTTCTAGACTTTGAATAAGTCGGGAATCATATGGAGGATGAGGAAGCTCTCATATTTCACCTAAAATATCTTAATTTATGTTCTGAAGATGAACATCTCAGGAATGTGGAACAACATGAGGGTGAGTAATTAATAACATAATTTTCATATTTTAATGCACTCTATGGTTGTGTCTTTGTTCAATGATTGAAATATAGTGCTCGTTGTTGTACTTGGTGTGTGGGCATAACATTTTAACATCTATATTTTCTGGTCGTCCTTTACTACATTATGTGTTAAATTTGTGCATTTATCAGCCATTTATTTAGTTAAAGTATTCTTTTTCCCTCATTGTTTTTACACCATTTAGGAACTTTTTGCCAGAAGCCACTGCCAAAAGCATTTCCTCGTGCTTCAGTCCTAATCATTTTGTTAAAAAAAGCCTCCAGACTTGTTCTACATAAAACAAAACTTGTTCACCCGCATTCTGTTTTGCGCACTAATAATAAAAACACACTCGTGAACCGTTGAATCAAGCTGTGGGAAGAAAGAACAGGGGAAGCAGCCACAGGTGCGAGGTGTGAGAAAAGGCCGAGCTGTCATCCCGCGTTTTCCACTGTTTGCTCACCGCGCTGATGTGTTGTGACGGGCTGTGATTGACACTGGGAGGTGTGACTGGCGCTAGTCTGTTTGTTGGGCGGAAGAGGACGGGTTTACATTCGTCTAATTGCTGACTCCTCTCAACGGGGCGCGGGACACTGAGGCGGAGACAGGTAACACTCCTCCTCACGTCAAGCACGGGCTCGCGTGTAATTGCGCTGTCATTTTCGGTACTTCAGGACGAGTCGGGGTTACTGTTAAATGAAGCACAGGGAAACGGGAATGTTCCAGCTCGACATGCATGTTCGGCAAGAGGAGGGCGACGCAATCCGTTGAGGCGTGATTAAGAACACACAACCACGCATTTCACTTTACACGACCTTTTTTTCCCCCTAAAACAGAAGGTGCTGATGAAATTGCTGATTTTAGTCGTAATTAAACAAAGATGTAAGAAAAACAAAAAGAGACACGCTTAACACTTGACATCTTTGGTAGGCTAATGGAGGAAAAAATGGTTCATGTTCTTAAAAGTTTTCTCATTACAAGTTGTACTGAAGAAGTTTGAATATTTTTAATGTATATTTTATTTTTGATAATATTTTGAATAATGTACACAGGCCTACACATTGCTACTTAACATTTGTATGCTTTAACATTTGAAACTAACTTTTTGAATCTAACAACTATTTGTTGTTAATTTTCTTAACCTCAGACCATCCAAATTATTATTATATTTTTTTTTTTCAGTAGAACATCAAAGACGTTTTTAGCTTAAGCTGTGGTCTTTAGGATTGTATTGCAAGTTAACTTCTGGTACTTTGAGAGTCTAACAAATGTATACGGGCAGGGGCGTAGCAACCGGGGGGACGGGGGGGATACGTCCCCCTCACTTTTAGAGCCAGACCATTTAGAAACAGGTGATTAATAATTATATGAACGTAAACTTTTGGGTCTCATTCAGCTGTCCCCCCCACTTTTAAAATGTCTGCTACGCCCCTGTATACGGGTAAAACAAAATGAATAGCCTATACCCATGGCTCTTGGCCATACACTCAAAAATAGATTTTTGCTTTTCGTTTAAACTACTTATTTAAAATAAGTTAAAACAATCATATTGGGCCAACTTAATTGTTTTATGTTCAATCCACTTAAATTTGTAAAAACGATTAAGTTAACTTTAGTGAACCCAGCATTTTTTACAGTGTACACTTTTTTATATTTGCAACATCCAGCAGATGATTATACAATAGATTTGTTCTCCCTATTTATTGTAAAATCTCACATGTGAGTTGTGCATATGTCATTATGCTACAGAAAGCTTGCACTCAATATCCACTATCTAATAACTCCATTATTAAGTTATTTCATTGGCAGACATATCTGATCATGGCTGACTCAGAAAAACACATTTCTGCAATGGCAGAAATAATTAAGAAGTACTTAAATACATTTAGCTTTAACATTTATGTTACTGATCTTAAATTTGTATTTTTATTTTGTTAAAAAAATATATAGGGCAAGGCAGTTTCACAATATGATTCTATCATCATTGTGATTCCATTTTTTTTTATTTAAGACAAATTATAAGAGTATTAATTCCCAGACAAAATGCTGCACTTTTTTCTGAAATGGAAATGTGTCAAATAACAAAAGTAAATACAAATTTTTGAACAAATCTCAAATCAAATAAATAAATGAGTACTATAAATAAAAGAAATCACTTTATATAAACAAACTTAAGACTTTCACAGTGTTCTTTATAGCTTTTCTCCACTTGCTACATTAGTCAGTAGTATAGAGTTCTTTTCTCTATACAGAACAAGTCACCGCAGTTGTACAGAAATCTGCTGAAGAAATAACTGATATATATATATATGCCACACTTTATTTTAAGGTACAATTTTTAATAAACCATAAGCTAAGCCTTTTAACTCAATAAAGTGCTAATTTGCTGTTTATTATAGTTAATAAGGTAGAAGTTAGCTTTAATTATTGGGCATGATTAGGAATAAAAAATAAGATCATGCAGAATATGCACTTCATAAGTATGAATAAACAGGAATATCTTAATGCAGGTAATAAGCCAGTAGTTATATTTAATAGCAAGTATAGTATTAATATAGTATAGTATTTAATAGTAGTTAGATTTATGAGTGGTAAGTGAAGAGGAATCAATTCTTTAGATGCAGGTGTGTATGAGTAAATGAGTGTAAATATCTAAGAAAAAAGGCATGTTTTGCATAGGACAGGTTGGGCAAAAACTGTTTAGGAATGTGCAGGAGTGTGTGTGGGTTTCTCGTCTCTGTGGAGCCTCGTCTCTGAGCTCTGACAGGCTGACTGGCACAGCTAATGGACTGATCATAATGCCTGTCTGAGGGCACTGTCTGTCACATGACACCAATGCCAAGTCATTAGATACTGCCTTGCGGCCCTCAATAACACATAATGCATTTTAAAAGTCTTGTTGAAGCATATTCACCTTAGATGGCTATGAATTAATACATATATATAGGTGTTCTTTTTAATTTTCCCAAGTGTGTTTAATGCTATTTTAACTCAACACAATCTGATGGCACTTTGTAAGTATTTAATTATCGGCTCATACATTTTTGTACAATCTGGTCATGTCCCAGTGGCATTTTTTTTGATCCAGTGTTTCTCTGGAGTTGTCTTGAAGCCTTTAAACTAAATATAGGTTTTCAGAAAATGAAATGTGTACACTGGTCAGTCAGAAACAGTTAAAAATGCAGTGTGCTGGATATTACACGACAGTCCGTTGAGAGATGCATCAAGAGTCATTACGCATACACAGCTTAACTCCCTACTGCGATGTTGATCATCTGTTCATGCGATGTTAAAAGGTGGGAAGATGTGTTCATGCAAAATGTCTTGAACAAACTAGCAAAGGAAAGGTCAGCGGGGCAGATGCCGGGAGCCTGTAAGAAGACCAATATTGAATCAGAAGGAAATAATCAGTTGATAAGTAGCAGAGCCGTGCTAAGGTGAATTTTAATTATGGCTAAATTGTGAAATTATTCCCACATGCTCTCAGCATCTGTTCCCTTCAGGAGCACTGATTTATGGTTTCTATCAGCCCAAGCAGCCTGCTCCCTACTGCCTGTGATACACAAATGCATACTAGAAGAAGCAAGATGACCATTCAGTGCAGGCAGAGGGCCAGTATCTATAGGACATGTTTGTAGATTACCCAAATAATATTGGTGTTGCAGAAAGGTTTCCAGTTGATTTGCCTGTAAGGTAAACCTCATATAGGCTATGGAAAGAGTAATAAGAGTAATGTAGTATTTTTTTTAAACAAAATCCACAGTACTGCCATATATCACTGTATAATTGGCATTGGCAAAGATATTCTTTTTTAAATGAGCAAACTGGATTTCGCTCATTTTGCAGTCCTTGGCATTTGACTTTTTCACACCATTTTCCCAACCCACACTAGTCAATTTTCAGGTCCTTTCTGCCGCAATCCCTCAGAGAGCTTCTCCAAACACCTTTTGTGAAGAATCCCCAGCAGAATGCTTTAAAACTGAGCAGAAAATCCCCCTCCAAGACTGTTCTGTTGAACCCGGCTACGTGGCATGCTACATTCCTTCTGCAAGACTAGACTGTTTTTATTCTTGCGTGATGGTTTGATGGAATGTGATGCACATGGTTAGCTATTTCGCTGCTCTCGTGATATGTAATTCCCTCTTCCAGCCTTATATGAATTTCAAAAGATCAAGTGTATTTTCGTATACCCTAATGCACAATCTGAATTCAATGTTTCAAGGATAGCAGAGCTTTTCAGAAGACAAGGATGCTACAGCTGATGTGAGGGTATAGCATTTGCATCTCCACTGAACTTTAAGGCTCTGTTTACAGTGGTCGGCCTGGTTTTTGTCGATCTGATCACAAGTGGACAGTGCTAAATACAGGTGTAAATAGGCTCAGAAAGAGCTTGTCCACTTTCGACCACTTCCAGAGGTAGTCTTTCATATTGAAGCTCGGTCCTGCAGGGCCGGTGTCCTGCCGAATGTAGCTCCAACCCTGACCAAATGCAACTGAACAAGCTAATCAAGGTCTTACTAGCTATACTTGAAACTTCCAGGCAGGTGTGTTGAGGAAAGTTGGCTCTAAACTCTGCAGTACACAAGCCATCCAAGACCAAGTTTTGTGACCTCTGGATTTATACACTAAAATCAGCTCAGCACTGAAATCCATAGCATTTCTTATGCTGACATTGTGAATTCTGTAACCTGTTGAAATCACGTCTAAACAAATATGTGCTGCATTTGTTTGTAATGTCAAACAGGCATTAGAGCCTCTAAGGGAAGGAATGATTTTATAACTCTCTTTGGTTTTACACCTTCCAGCAAACAGCTTGTAATGCCAGTGCACAACTTTGCCACAAATGTTGTGAAATTTTCAAATCATGACAATGTTAGCCTTCATCTACAATGTTGTATATATCTGGATGATCTCAGCAGGGTCCACTCAGATATGCTCTTGTCCTTACAGGTATGTTTGTGTGATATGGTGTACTGTAGTGACAGGCAATGCAGAAGAGAAGACAGGGTAGACAGTTTCCTCATGCTAACATGCTCGCCTCCATCGCTATTTCTTCGCTGCAGGGTGGCAGGCTGTGTGGGCAGCCGGCTTTCTCTTGGTGCTGGCACCTGGAGTGTAAGTGGATGCCGCTGAGGGGAATGACGGGCTTCACCCGCTGGTGCCAGGTCTGCAGAACCACAGTAATATGACTTGGCATGTAATAACGTGAAGTGACGGGCGACCCTTCATTCCTCTTTCTGTCAAAGATGTCAGTCTAATCCCACAGAGATTAGTATAAAATCTACGAATCATAGTACAACTTCCTAGAGATTGTGTATCATACAATGTACATGTAAGATGTTATGTGCATGTCTTGTAAAGATATATTTTGAAAGTCTATGGGTTGTAAGAAAATGAAATAAACATTTGAATATAATTGCATTCTAGCTCTTCCTAGCAGTCTAATAATTAGATAATTATACTTTTTAACAACGATACATTCAGGAAAGGTTCTAATATTGCTTTAAAGGGGAGTTCTGGATTTAATAAAGTTATGCCACTGATTACCACAAAAAACTCATACCTCAACAAAACAAGTACATTTTTGAGCACATTGTGTTGGAAATTCATTTTTACTCAGATTACATGTAATAATCCTTTAATAAAGTCCCACTTTTTCATAGAGACATTTCATAATCTTTTTTTATTTATTTTTAGCTACTTAAACAGTGTTAAATGGTAATTTTACCCCAACGTCTTGGTGAGGCCAGGCCCCAGTCATGATAGCTCACATGCAGACGATCTCTCTGACACCTTTGCAGTGATTGCTTGGAGCACTGGGGACCCGTCTGTCACTAACCTTTACTGTGGAGAACAACGCCGTAGCCAAGTGTGATTGTGGTTACCAAACCCACACTTGTGTATGTATGCACACTTCAGCACCTCTGAACCCTCTTTGACTGTCACCTGCATTGGTCTAATACAATATTTTTCTCTTTCTTTCTAGGCTTACTTGATTCCCAAGAAGACAAGTCAAAGGACTACAGTTGTAACTATCTTACAAAGCAGAGCCAAATTCTATGTGCTTATAAAGACGAAGTAGCTTCACAGGAATGTTTCTATCTCTACTGAATAATCCCATCTTGGCAGAATCAAACACAAAGCAACAAGTCACCTCGAAGCTCCCTGTTTGTACAGTAGTATGCATTATTTATGAGACAGCCTGTACTGTGTGCATCCAAAATCAAATAAGCCTTCTTGTATTACAGCACTGTTCTGTTAACCCTCCACCCACCCTGTCACCCACCCCATTGCCAGTCAGCGGCATGCGCGTTTGAGTGGATTTGTAAAGAGTAAAGGATATAAATATGTTGGGAAAAGACCCACACATCCCATGCAATTTGGGTCCCATTGGAGTTCAGGGAGCGTGTGATCGGCGGAGTGCCTCTGAATGTCCTCCTTTAGGGCCCATGCTGCGTGGAGGCTGGGCCCCAACATGTCTTTCCCCCTTCCCTCTATCTACACAGCAAACCTCCTTCACTCTCAATTTAACCCGAAATCTGATGAACCCTCTCTGCCTCGTCTCCCCCACATGCACACACAGACACTAACACCGGATTTCATGGAAGAAAGAGTAGATACAGTTGCGAGTTGATCAATCAGCAGGCGTGAACTGAGGCAGAAAGGCATTAACAATTCACATCGTTCTCAGTCCACTCGCCCAAGCAGAAGATTCCGGCAGCATATCTAATGCACAGCTACCTCACTTTATATAAGGGCAGGCATGACTCTATCTAAGCTATTCTGTAAAAGTGTGCATTGATTTAGGAGGAGGGAAAGGATGAGGAACTCTCAATTGCCTTGCCACCATCCGTATTAGCGTTGCACCTTATCCAGGCAATTAAAACATCACTCCAGATCTTGAAAGTACCCATCGTCTCAACCGAACAGGTTTTTTTCCCAGACCATGGTGAAGATGTATCAGTAAGATTCCAGGGTGCAAAATAACCATTACAGCTTTGCCACATAGACTTTTCTGGTCACCCCCTCAGGTGAGCACTGTCAATTTAATAGCATCACCAAAACAAAACAGCTGTGAGAGATTTTGTTTAAAGTTTGTCAGTGATGCACATGTCACTGTTCTCAGTACCATTGTGAGCCAAATTTAGAGAGGCATCGATATTTAAGAGAAGAAAGTTTTATATCAGGCCCCTGAGGAACAGAGCAAGTTCGACAACCAGGCCAAAGTGTCAACACTTGGAAGGACAGCTGTCATGTACTGTAGGACCAACTAAAGGTGTGTGTATGTGGATAGGGTCCTCTTCAAACAACTTGTCCACAATAGTTTTTGACGCACATCGCTTGTGCATTAACCCTAGTGGCTTGTGTACCTACAGTACAGTACAATCTGCATCTCATTTACAGCAGCGGCTTATGGTGTACAGCCATTGCATGTCAAAACTTGCAAATTAAATCTATGCGTGACTGATGAGTGCTGCAAGTCTTCCGTAGAGAGAAACACACACCTCACTTTTTGTTTGTTTGTTGTTTTCATTTTAACACCGACCAAAGCTGTTGTAGATGAGCTTGGCAGGGCGCTAACTTGGCGGAAACATGCTCACTTCGCCCTATGGTTGGTTAGTGTGAAGCACCGTTGTTAAGCATCATGGTTCACTGTTACCTTTCGGGGAATCTACTCAATAACTTGTGAGGCTGACATAATCTTGCTTCTCACTCACATTTATTCATTACCTCTCTCTCCCTTCCTTCTCTCTTTCTCCACCTCTCTCTTTTCTTCCTCTCCACTCACCTTTCTTCCTCACCCACTCTGGGTTGACAGAAGGCCCCTTGTTCAGATGCACACCGGGCTTCACACAGTTTTTCATTCCCCAACAATGAAAGGAGCTTTCAGCAAGGCTGGTTCCAATTCATCTGTGATAAATGAGAAGATAAGGCAATCAGAGCACACCATGACACGGTGTGCAGCTAGTTAGGCACACTTCGAGCCCATTCAGGTGTGCCTGTGAGTCCTGACGTTGGGGGGGCCCTCTATATATACGTGCACAGCCCTGATGGTGGCCAACATTCAGGCAGGAGCTGGATATTGGTTCCTTAGTGTACTGTTATCTGTTGGCAGGTCAGGTCTTGGAACGCTATCTGGATTAGAACACATTGAATACGGAAGTGAGAACAAGATCTTACCACGTGGTCAAGATTTACATGGACAATTGAAGAGGTCCATATTTTTACTGAAGGCTTCTGTGGAGGCCTCTGACATGGGTGTCTATGTGAAAGGTTTACAAAGGCCCCTTGGATAAGTTATCTTGGGGCATAACAACAAGGAACACCTTAGACAGGTAAGTGGATGTGTGGGCTGGGTGATGTTCCAGGGTTGTACTTTAGATTGACAACCTTATTGAGGTACATCAGTCTGAATGTAGTTCACTGGCATATCTTTTTCTTCTTTCTTGCCTCCCTGCATTCTCAGTCAATTATTATTAACGTTTCTTCCCACACAAATAGAAAGCAGCTGAATGAATTTCAAATTTGTAACCTAAAGGAATTCCTCAACTGACTACTGGAATTCCTCCTGTGGACTGACATGTCTAAACTGTTATCGGCTTTCTCACATGCTTGGAAAGGCCAGGTTCACACAAAGTTTAGAAGTTCCGATACCTGAATATTATTTTGCACATAGTGAATTTGATGTTTAAAAGAGTTTGGGAATTTTATCTCTGGGAGGTTGAGAGTTAAGAAAACCTTTACGCATCCAGATGGCAAAACTATTTTCCCATGATTTCAATATATTTGTATATATTTTAGTTTTCAACTATGTCATTTATTATGACTGTGTTCTTTCAGACTTTTCCATTTCACTGCTTACTTTGTATTCATGTTTATTAACTTGTACAGCACGATACCTCAGACTCATCATGCCATGATGCTATACAAAGGCAGACTTCTACCTCAAGTTCCCTGCCCAGTTTCTGTCAGTTTAATCACCTATCCAGACATGTCTGCACAATTAGAAGTGAAGTTAAATTCAGTTAACACACCTGGTTGACAGGTGTGTTTTTCACCTTAGCATTAACTTTAGAATGGTGATGCTGCATATGTCTGACTGAACAAGGATATGTGTGAGTGCTTACGCATTAAGGGGTGGAGTGCAGAAGGACAGAACAGCCTTGTGGAGGTTGCTAGTCAGTGTTTGGGGAAAAATGGGCCTACAGTCTGGTGGTGTGAAAGAAATTAGGTTCTTAGATTGAGGAGAGTGGTGGAGGCTAGCTATATCAACTAGCTCATACACTGTATTCAACTGTCATTAACACTATTGGGAAATACAAAAATGATTGCAGAACTTTACTTGTCCAGTAAGAACATTTCATAACTTAAATGATATTTAGGATTTATTTTCTCACATTATCTTTGTATTATCCAAGCTGAAGCTACTTATCGAATGATACAATTCTATGTACCGAAGCTCAGAACACGTTAGTATAAAATGCCTGTACTTATTTTAATGACGCAAAGCTTCACCTTCTAATTAGAAAGTTTTCAAATGAACTCCTTCATTAAGTATCAGGGTGTGAGATTGACAGCAATAGTGCATCTTAAACTTCTGACAGCTTTAAGTGCCATAACCCATAGAAGTTCCCACCTTGATTAAATGAAGTGAAAATTGTATTCTCGTCTCGCTTGATATGAAAATGGAATTTGCTATCATGAAATATACACAGTTGTCACTTCTTAAAAAGGTGTCAGCAATTTGCTTCACTGGGTAAGGTGAATATTTGCCATGACAGGAGAAGAAGAAAAGGTTTGAGAGAGAAAGACGGGGAGAAAAATAAAGTGTGATGTCTGTGATCAATGAAAGACTTCATTGCCTTTCGCTTCATTGCTTTTTAAATAAGAGACTATAGATCTCTAGAGTTTCTGAGGCTTTTGGCGTCCATATTGCGGGCGGCATGACAACACTGCCACCTAGAGATGGATAACTATACCTGAGAAATATGCCTTGGTGTGTGCGGTTGTGCGTATGTTTAGCAGAGACAGATGCACTCATTCCCACCTTTTTTTTTACCCCTCTGTGGACAGGAGCACATTTGGATGATGTTCATTTCGATGCTACAGCACATGGTGGTTTTATTTGAATTCCCAAATGAATCCCCAATGGATAACAAAAAAAACTCTTTGTGCTTTTCTGTTGCAGTCAAATTACATGGTTTTAGGCAATTGTCTCCCCGTGGTTCAACCCAAAGTATTCCTCTTTGACTTTGACAATGTTAAAGTAGACAAAAAAAAAAACATTCAATGCTTGGTTAGAAGTAAATTACTGTTATTGAGCCTCAGGAGATTGAGTGAAATTTGTTTGCTGGTTTAATTCCGAAACAACAGCCATAATTTGCTCAAAACACCACTTAGCACCTTTTGTTTAGTTACTCAAAAGTTATTCCAGCATGCATCCTAAGTGTACAGTTTTGACCATGTAAAAAATCATCACCTTTTTTTTCGAGTTTTTTTTCACAGACATGGGTTTAGACCCTAAAATCATGCCAAAACTGTCATGGATGGCACACAAGATGAAGTCGCCTCTCAGGGATTCGCAGACCTGTCAGGTGTGCCAAACTACTAATGAGCGAGACTGCGCATCTAGCCATCCATCTGTGGAGGGCCTGCTGAACACCCTCAACCCAGCTGCTCCCTTCTCATGACCCAGGTGAGTCAGGCAGGGGCAGGGTGATGTGCGCTGGCCCCCGATCCCCACGAAACCTGGTTCCCGCATCGGGATCAAAGTTCAGTTGGTTTAGAGAAGTGGTCTAGTCTGGTGCTTTGAAGATGGGATCTGGTTGTGCTGGAGCCAGGTTGTAGAGCAGAAGTTATGGGCAGGGACCAGACTAGCCACAGGGATGCATGGATGCTGGGGTTCTGGTGGGATTGGATGGAGTGAGATTGGCAGAACAGCTGAAAGGTGTGTGTGTGTGTGTGTGCATACTGTTTTTGTTCATACTACAGCAGGAGCAAAAAGTGATGTCCAGCCTGGGACAATTGACTTCTTCACTCTTTATCCAAAGATATTTTTCATTGGTTTTATTAGCGATGAATCACAAAGCATGGAAAGGATTCTAATCTAATACAAAGGAGAACAAATGAAGTAATTGATTTTATTGAAGTCAAAGTACTTTTGACTTCCTGTAACATTATTTTTATGGTTATACTTTGATGGCTCACCAATACTGTGCAACTTCTACTTTTGAAAACATCACATTTAACCACTATTTCATGCACTGTTGAGCAAGTTGTCTATTATTTAATTCAGATTTTGTTCAATTTTGATTAATTTATTATAAATGTAATAATCAGAAGCAGTTGCAAGTCCAAGTACTGTATATTCATTCACTGAACATTAATTGTCAGATACATCAGCTGATTTGTTTGGAATTATAAGGTTCTATTTGACATTTGTATTTCTGTGACAACCTATATGCATTATGCAATGAATTACTTTTTTATCATTAAAGTTGTGACTTTGCTACCTCAAATGCAACAAAAAATTAATGCTTGATAACTCAAAACCACTCAAAATGCAGAGAACCATATAATTTCAAATTGGCTGAGTATCTAAAGAGTAATAAAGAGGATATAAAAAGTATATAATTCTCTTTTTAAACAGGCATACTATAATATGATATTCTGTTTGCAGATTTCCATATCTTAGGCAACAGCTTCTCTGATAGAATTGTAGTTCTTCTTATTTTTTTTTTATTTCTTTGTCCGATATCGCACTTTCCTTTCCTCTACTTTCTTTTCATAAGATATTGTTAGTTTTGCCACAGACGTTCTTGGTGTAACCCTGGCCTGCCCTGTCATATTGATTCACCCTCTGCAACGTAGGTGCTATTACAACTGGGGGTTCAATGGTGTATCTCAAGCAATTCTGTGAAATGTCACTGAACATGAGGCTGACTGAGGAGCTGATTTTCATACGTCTAAAGAGATCAGAGCTGTTGCACTGGGGGAATCTGGTTTAAAGCAGTCGGATGTTATTGTGAGCGCACCACATATAGATCTGTCCCCACCAGGATAGACAATCACAGTAGGTTTCTTTACTGTGAATATCACCACCTAATGATGTATGGAAATTAGTATCGCGTCGCATTCAAATTTCAAAACTGTTTCCGCGAGTGAACTTTGTGTTAGAGGCTGAATTCTTGATTAGAGAGACTGCGCCGAAAGAAAGGTCTGGTGAATTATGAGAAGATATATCAGTATTCAGTGAACGTGTAGATGACTTTGACGTATCTGGGGCTGTTTTGTTTGTCTGCTCTGTAAAAGAAAGTTTACAGAATTGATGTGATTTTATACATTTCTACAGCCTTTTGTTGTCTGGAGTTATGAAGCCCCGCAGTGATGTCCAGTACACCCACACACAATTCACAGACAATAACACTCTGCAACCTGGGATTGTCCAATTCCAACAGTCACCTGTCAGAAAGCTGCAGCCCTGTCGCCGTACGGCAAATTCCCATTCGATTGCCCTCCTCTCCCAAATCAGCTTATACGTACGCGGAGCAGCGTTTGCTGAATGCCAAGTAAGAACTCTTTCTGTCAGACAAAAGATTACTTTCTGTTGTGAACTGGACGCTTGTTTTTACTCACAGAGAGTGCAACCAAATATGTACTTTATGGCTCATCTTGTGAAGTTAATTTGTTATTTAAAAAAGTATTTCACAATTACTTTTTACTTACTGCATAATTTTTTTTTTTTTTGTGGTCAGTTATATGACAGGATACAAATACCAAGATATAAAGTTCTTGTTGTAAGGTATAATGTCAGAATTTATTATTGAAAATAATAATGTTAATAATGTTTTTTTTTTTTTTTTTTACACAGAAACAATAACAGGCTTCCATAGTACATGACTGGTATTTGAAAAACTAGACTTGAAAAATTTTACTGCCTTAATTTCCATGTTTATGATAATTGCTTCAGTTATGAAACTTAAAAAATGTTTGAAATGACAAAACCAAAATGTATACAACATGCTATACATTTTATATTCACATAATAATTCGAGTGTTGTTCTTAATTTATTCAACCAATTAAAGCAAACGGACAAAAATTAATGGAAAGGACAAATATATAAGATATTGTGCGTACATTTTACATGCGAGAAACTTGATAAACAAATGTATTTCTTGGGAGAGTTGTACTTTATTTAAAATAAAATAATTTTAAATGATTCCAATGTAGTAACAACAAAATATATAACACATTTTAGATACATTTTACATGCAGGAAACCTGATTTCAAATGGTTACTTCTTGGGTGAAATTTAAAGAAAATATAGTTTAATTTAGTCTTCAAAGCAACTGAATGAAATTACATAAAAGAAATATAACATCCTGTTGATTGATTTTACTTAAAGAAAATTCAGAAGTACTGAATATAAAAAATGAAAGAACAAATACACATTAATATACATAACGTAGATATATTTTACAAGCATAAATCGTTTAGTTTTGCAACTAATTAAAGCAATTTAACATTTAATAAATGATACAATAATAGGTCAAAAAACTACATTTATTTCAAGCTCTACACATATTTCTACAGGCAAGAAACTTAGTTTGCAAACTTATTTAGAGACATGTTAGTAGATTTGTTATTTAGTTATGCAACCAATTAAATACATTAAATTAAAAGAACAAAAACAACACTGTAAAAAACGCTGGCTTCCACACAATTCCTTCATGTTGTCCCAACACAAATTGATTAAGTTAAAGTAATTTAAATTCAAGTGGACTGAACATAAAACAATTAAGTTGTCCCAAAAAAATCCTCAAGAATAGTGTTGTTTCAGCTCATTTTAAATAAGTAGTTTGAACAAGCAGCAAAAATAATTTTTGGAGTGAATATCAGAGACAGTTATTACAAGACCAATCCCTGACGTCTCCTTCCAAAACTGATTTTCTCACATGGATAAAACTCACTAGTGCACTTATTTAATACAATAATGAAGAAGGTATATATCCCCTATGCTCTAGTGCACCAGGATCCTTATTTTAACATCTTGAACGATAACCTGTAATTCACCTCCTTGGTTTCGTATAAAAAAGGCATAAAGCCGTTGTGGTGTGGGGTTTTAATTGAAGCTCCCATGCACAGCGAGCTGCTCTATAGGATCAATGTCAGGACCTGCGGAGGCTGCGTCGCTCCCTCGCAAGCGCAGGACGGCTGGAGCAGTGATGAGCTTCTAATTGCGCTCCACAGAGAGCGAACACCCCTGTGGACGAAAATGAAAGAGCGCCCAGCCTGGCTGCATTTCTATTGTGTGAAAATAAATACATACAGTCGCCGCCCAGGGTGTGAAATAACACACCAGCCGTCGGATTTCACTGGTCATTTCACCCCCAGCTGCAGGGCCCAAAACAAAACGATATTGTCTTAAACGGTGAGAAGAGGGAGTCTGTTTTGTTTTCTTAAGTGGAGACCTTGCTAAGGTTTACAATTCTTTTATGAAAGTAGAATAGGTGAATTATGTGCAGTTGTTGTGTGTACATCCTTCATATAGATCAAAACTGGAGAACCATTTAAAACAGCTTTTTTTCAGAACGAATGTCATTTTCATTGTTCAAAATTGGAAGGAATTTTACTTGTGGAGATGCCACGGTTCAGAAGTAGAACAGTGTTAAAGAGCCCCTATTATGCATTAAAAAGGGTCATATTGTGGTTTTGGGGGTCTCCAACAACAGGCTGATATGCATGCAAGGTCAAAAAACACTTTCATTGTCTTATAATATGCATTTATTCATTCATTCATTTTCTTTTCGGCTTAGTCCCTTTATTAATCTGGGGTCGCCACAGCGGAATGAACCGCCAACTTATCCAGCATATGTTTTACGCAGCGGATGCCCTTCCAGCTGCAACCCATCACTGGGAAACACACTCATTCACACACATACACTACGGACAATTTAGCCTACCCAATTCACCTGTAGCGCATGTTTTTGGACTGTGGGGGAAACCGGAGCACCCGGAGGAAACCCACGCGAACACGGGGAGAACATGCAAACTCCACACAGAAATGCCAACTGACCCAGCCGAGGCTCGAACCAGCGACCTTCTTGCTGTGAGGCGAACGTGCTACCCACTGCGCCACCGTGACGCCATAATATGCATTTATTTTTACCTAATTATCCCAACGACTCCCATATGATTCGTTCAGCGATTCATTTGTTCCCAAACCCCTCCTTAGCGCGATGCTAATCTGCGCTGATTGGACCGATGACAGTCTGTTGCGATTGGTCCAGCGTTCAGCACGAGAGAAATGCAAACCACGGCTTCAACAATATTGAAGTAGTCAGAGTGCAGATTGTATGTGTGAGCATACCTGCCAACACTCGTTTTTCCCAGGAGTCTCCCGTATTTCAGACCCATCTCCCGCCACCCTCCCGTTTTGTTATTTCTCCCGGAAAACTCCCGTAATTTCCTTACAAACTCTGCAAAGTCCCATACATCAATAATCTTTTCTGATCCTTCCTTTAACAAACGAATCCCCCGTTGTAAGCGTGTAGATTGCTGAAGCACTCGTCAGAAAAATTACGGGAACACAGCACAAGGCCTGGGCTATAATGCTGAGGTATTTTTGCAAAAATAAACTTCAACCACTGACTCTTCACAGCCTCAACTTTGGGTAGGGAAAATAACACAAATTTTCCCTCACACTTCCAATAATATCCAGCTGAGCACAGCGTCTTCGCGACATGATTCAACCGGGGTCTGCTACAGTGCTTGTACTCTGTTTGTGGGCGGGGCCGGAGGTTTCAATTTTCACGGGATTGCGTGTGCAACAAATGGGCAGGGCTTAAGTTCCTATTGACGTCACGCCGGCACGGCTGAAGACTCGTTATCAAGACGATTCATTTGAAGCACTATGAGTCGACTCTTTTATAGATGAATCAATAGTTTTAAACACTGCAGACTTTCAGATGTAAGCCTTAGCTGGACATTTCACTTCACTTAGAGCTGTGTTACGCACTACATGGAAGGTCATTTTCAAAAACCCATAATAGGGGCTCTTTAACCAAGGCACTTCAACAGAAACCCAGAAAGAATTTTGTGGAAAATACAGTGATCTAGAGAACAGCTGTGATTGTAGCACGAAGAAAAATTACAACTAAAATATGGAAAGGATACAGCAGTCAAACTGTAGTAGGAAATTTCAGGCCCTTTCTTTGAATGATTACAACACTAGTCTCTCATAGACATCACTAGTCTCTCGCAGATATTACTAGTCTCTCACAGACATCACTAGTCTCATAGACATCACTAGTCTCTCATAGACATCACTAGTCTCTCACAGACATCACTAGTCTCTCATAGACATCACTAGTCTCTCACAGGACATCACTAGTCTCTCAAAGGACATCACTAGTCTCTCACAGGACATCACTAGTCTCTCACAGGACATCACTAGTCTCTCACAGACATCACTAGTCTCTCACAGACATCACTAGTCTCTCACAGACATCACTAGTCTCTCACAGGACATCACTAGTCTCTCACAGACATC
>CAIGQV010018127.1:4756185-4768751 GCA_903798115.1 Danio jaintianensis | reverse complement strand
GACATCACTAGTCTCTCACAGGACATCACTAGTCTCTCACAGGACATTACTAGTCTCTCACAGGACATCACTAGTCTCTTAAAGGACATCACTAGTCTCTCATAGGACATCACTAGTCTCTCAAAGGACATCACTAGTCTCTCAAAGGACATCACTAGTCTTTTACAGATATCACTAGTCTCCCATTTATTTGTTTGTTTGTTTATTTAACAAGGACAATAAACTTGACATTGTTATACAAAGACAACCGATGCCGCGCACATAGGGCCCATAGCATGAAGGTAATTTGCAGCCCTAATCCCTGGTTAGGCTTTACATCAAAAATTTAAATAAACAAATGAAAAAAAAAACATGAAAATACAACAAACATGTATGTACAGAGCCACAGACATAAAACGTAAGTCCATCTGCCAACTAAAGAAAAATGTAAACCTGACCAACCTGAATGAATCATACCTGCACTGTAAAAAAAATTCCACACAATTCCTTCATGTTGTCCTAACACAAATCGATTAAGTTAACTTAATTGTTTTTACAAATTTAAGTGGATTGAAGAAAATAAAATTAAGTTGTCCCCCCCAAAAACTAAGTAGTTTGAACAAGCAGCAAAAATATTATTTTTGAGTGTAATGTTCATGTTGCTGTAAAGATTTCAGCCATTGTTTCAAAATATTCTGAGTTCTGATTGTTACTGTAAATCAACAGGCATTCCATAGACGTTAACCTTTCGCTGAAAAGGATGACTGACCCACAGTGGTTCTGCATCTGCGGATTCTACGAATTCCCACTTACTGCCCCTCTAGTCTTTGCCCCATCACTGCTGAATTTATCAACTCACAGACTACCTCTGGGGCCATGTATATAAATTATATTTTTTAAGAATTTGACAATGATGCCATTTTATTGGTTTCTGACATCACTAGTCCCTCACAGGTCAATACTAGTCTCTCAGCAGATCACTTGTCTGTCTCTCAAAGATATTACTAGTCACTCACAGGACATTAATCTATTACAGCACATCACTAGTCTCTCACAGACATCATAATCTCACACAGACATCACTAGTTTCCCATCAGTAATTTCTTACAGCACATTACTAGTCTTTTACACTAGTATCTTCTTCCAGTCTCTTCCACTTTTCAGTGACTGTACTGAGTTTCTTAGCAATAACTTTGTTGCCAAAGAATTTCCAGAGATTTTCATTAGGGTTTATATCAGGACTGCTTTCATCAGTGAACATTTGTTTCTGCTTATGACAGGTTTGGTCACTGGAGTTATTTTAGTCGATTCCAGCTGCAGACTTGAACCGACTGAGCAGTGAGATTCTCCATATTTTCCTGTCCTCTCATGCCTTTTGAGGGGACTTGAATGAGTTCCTGAAATCGTAAAGATTCATTATTCTTGAAATCACAGATATAGCTGAAAGGATCATCTCTTTTGGTGTTCATCTGGACAGTCTTCTGTCAGAGGCTTTCAGTTACTTAAGAATAGCTCACCATCTTGCAGTCAATGAATAAAGAAGATGGTTGCTGAAGGTTTGACTTTCACATTACAAGATGTACTGTATGGAATTACTAAAGATTGCTCTGTTTTGCACAATTTGATAAATAATATCATTGTATTAGCCAAATATTTCATTCATAAATGTAGATATTTCAAAACTCCTCCACTGCTCATTGTATTTATCAAAGAACTTAAGCCTTTTGGCATGCCCTTGCTACAGTAAAATAAAAACAAAAAAAAATGCCTTAAAAAAAGTTTAATTTATTTGTATTATATAACTAGCCTGTGTTTGTTTTAGATTGTTTTTTATTTTACTTTAGATGATTTTTGTATTTATTATTTGTATATTCTTTTCTGGACTTAATATGGCCCTAACATGGTGTTGAGCCTTTGATACATAATTTGTCAAATTTATTGTTGTTTTGTATTTAGATTTTGTTTTTCCAGTAATTATTTTTTTGAATAAAATCTAGCAGTCAAGGAAAAATGTAAAAGGTAAACTACCAGTTAAATTATCAGAAAATTTAAAGCATTCTCTAATTTCGATCAAAAACACTGGCTCTTTGGTGTATTACTATTAAGAGAACCCTACATTTGCAAATCCATTTCAAGCACTGGCCATTTCTATTGCCATTCCAAGAATGAAGAAAGTGTTGTTAGCATGGCAGCCAAATACCTTGGCAGCTTATAGCTATTTAATAGACAAGTAAAAATATGACATTTCAGATTGATTTGTTCTTTTGGTGCTGGCAGAGGCATATTTGCCCTCACAAACAACATCTCAGCCTTCACTAAATAACTAGCTTGTCACCCAAACAGGAGTGTTAATGTGTGTCCTACGACAACTGTCTGATTTATTGTTCGATTCACTCAAGACGACGACAACAAAAGGCTGATGTTTCTTTTTTTTCCCCTTACACCCAATTTAGCAGCCACCCGTTTAAGTGGCATTGTCCTGAACAGCATGGCAAGCAAAGAGATGTGGGCCGTCTGCTTCTTGTCACTTCCTATTATTAAGAAGGCGCTCCGTGGCACCTGGGGGAATGCCAGTCTCCGTGGCTCCCATCAGAAATCTGCATAACGCTGCCTGATGGCTGTGGCCGTCCAAACGTCCAAACACAACCTGTCATGTCTCACTGTTACCCAGTATGCCATGAGCAGCGCTGGGCCTGGGGACGCATTCCAGCGCCCTAATACTCGATGTCTCCGTCAGCCACACTAATATAGCTGTACAAATCAGAAAAGTCACCAGGCATATTTTTACTGCCAGGCCAAGCACAACAGCCTCTTGTTAATACCACTGTTTAAACAGCGGTCCGTTTGTCACCATAGGAGGTGCATTATTATTGTTGTTTTGCATGTAAATTTATACAGTTAACATTGTAGGTATGCTAGTGTGAAATGATTGCGCGGTCTCCCAAAAGCTACAACAATATTATTATGTCTGAATTTTAAAAAGTTTCTATCTAGACTTTAATAGGCCCTATACACCTGGTATTAAGATTTTGATTGATTGGATCACAAGTAGAAGCAAGAAACACATTTCTGTTTTGTTTTTTTCATCTGCATTTAACCACTGATTTCTTTAAATATAAGCTCTAAAGGGCATAATATATGGAGTTGTCTGACTTTTCAAACTAATATTGGTAAATAAGCTTGCACAATTTACATTTAAATACAAATAAAGGCAATAGAAGAGAGCAAGAGCTTTCATTTACACTCTGATAGTTGCAAAACCATGCCAAAATCAGGCCTGGTAAGCAAAGAATTTTCACATTTTACAGCTTTGAAACCAAACGTATTACTTTAGAAAGCAAAGTTTAAATACCATCCAGCTTTAACAACATGTGCCGTAATGTTTAAGAATTAGGCCAATTTAGAAGAATCTTTAGTGGCAGTTTGAAATAATCTAGCACATACAGTATGCATCTATACATTAAAAGCAATCTGGTCGAATGTGTTGAGGACTACCACTTGAAGTGGTCGAAAGTGGACAAGCTCACAGATTTACTTGTGCATTTAGCATTATTTTTTGTGACTGGAATGAAAACAAAAAACATCTTGATACCTGATCAATAATCTGTGAAGTTTGTTTAAAGAAACGTCTTCAGGGAGCCTTTGCAATTACTTGAATTCTTACCTGTCTCCGTAATGTTCTTTTCCATATTTCCCTTGGACATTTTTAAAGGCTCTGGTCATCTGTCTGACATTTCAACTTCTTTCCCCTCATACATTTCACAGTAAAACATAGATTTGGGCAGAAGTGTTTCCACACTACAGTTCACACAGAAAGTATTGTCTGTTTTGTAGATTACATCCTGCCAGACTTTTTACAATCCATTAGATCCTGGAGGTACATCAGAGAGAAACAGAGCTGGAGTGGAATTCCAGACAGACGCAGGTGTCAGGATCAAAAGTTGAAAACATTCTCCAAGCAGCGGGAGGGGGTGGCATGCTTGTTAGACCTGAAAAATAACAATTAGCATCCACCATGTGACATGGCTCATCCTAGTTCTCTCCAAAGTTACACAGGTATAGTTACACTTGCTGTCTAGATTTTCCATCAACCTTATAAATTGTAATGACTGGTGAAATTATGAGTTGAAGAAAAGATGAAGAGATGAAATATTTGTGATCCTGTGTAAAATGTGCGTTCTCTTTTAGCCAGATGGCTGGTCATAGCCTTGGGTACCGCAGGTCTGGCCATTGACCAATTGGGTCATCAATAGACCATTTCAATGTGGTGATGCCATTGGCCCATGAACATTTCCTGCTTGTTATCAAACTATTTCATAACTGTAACAAGAGGCAATTCAATCACAACTTGATGTTAAAACAGCTCTCATAACATTATTTATCAATATGTGGCTCTTTTTGGATTCTCAGAAGATATAGAAATTAAAAATATAAAACAGGAAATAGGTCAGGACCATTGTTTTTGTTTACATCCCTCAAAATGGTCTATAGGAACAGAAGAGTTTTAGCCCAGTTCATCTGGTAGGGTCAGGTGGATCATCTTTGGTGTGTTTTACATATGTCCACTCCATTAACTATCCACTGAGATCAGTTCCACCCCTTTCATCTGAGTCCAAACAGAACTATTAGGGTCTTTTAACCAAGCCCCCTGGTAATAAGATTGATGTTCATTTAACCTTCAAACATTTGGCTTAGTATTCTAATGATAAGGCTACCTTTTGATGTTGGCGCTTCACTTGTTTAAGAGATCATATTTAAACTTGTTCTTACATCTGTTGCCTCTCATAGTCTAGTCTTCAAATTGCTAATACCATGGGATCCATTTGCCCTTCAAATGCCAAACCTTTGTGAGCAATTATTTCTTGTGGACAGGATACTATTCATTGTGAGTAAATGGTATTGAAGGACAGGGGTGTAAAACACTGGATTGGCACACTAGTGTAAACACAGGGTTTTTTTGTGTGAGAGCTGAAGCTGTGGCTTTTCTAATAATATACTGAGATCTCATGCCAAGAGGTCACAATTCTATCCCACTCCTGCTTGACCTGCTCCGTGTTGGGCTAACAGTGGCTTTTTGTGTATACAATAGCGGGACTTCCAAGTGTGAGGAAGGAACGTGAATATTTGCCCAGTGAGGGGCACAAATTAAAGGGGGCGTCAGATTAGCCACACCACTTTCTCCCTTTCAATTTACTTCTCTGCCTTATTTTTAAATCATAATGCAGCCAGACGCGTGTTTTAATTGGTTGCTGTTTAGCATCTTAAGAATTAAGATGAGGAAGTTTGAAGTACGGTCAATTGTTCCCATTGTTGCTGAACAGGTGTCGTATTTTAAGGACCTTGATGTGTATTTTGTGACATTCATCAGAGGAAGATTGGCAGGTTATGATGATGGTGCCTCGGCAGACGTGGAGGGTTTAATTAACATGAGAGCTGTTACTCGCTCCTCTGGAGCTCAGCAGGGTTTTGCAGAGAACAAGAATATGACAGGAACATGCGGCTCCCTGAATCGAACGTTATGATAGAGTTAAACAGGTAATCATGGAACATACTGTGCTAGAAGAAATGTGTTTTTTTTCTCTATGCACTTGGCTAGATGTACCTAAAGCACTCCATAAATGTACAATCTGTGCATTTTAGAATATGTTAGGGGGAAGTCCTTTTGATTTCCATGATGATCAAAAACTTCGCCGACAGCGGTGTCAATGACCCTAATTCCTTACCCTATATTTATCTAATTGAACAAAGGGGATAAAAAGAACAAAGCCGATCCGGGAACCCACACTAAAGGCAGCAGACGTAACACGCGACTCGGTTGCACCTGCCCCTTACGTCGGTCAGGCTCAGTGACTGTGGGTTGTAGGCTGGATATCAAAGCTTAGTGCCACTGTCCTAGGTGGGGAGGGATAGGGGGGAGGCTTGGGGGTGAGGCTGGAGCCAGGCCTCCTGAAGGGGATTAGCGTCTCCCAGGGAGAGGAGAGAGGATGTGGAACGAACACCTGCTACGTTGTCAATAGAGTGTCTGAGAATCACGGCAATCATACACAGCACGGCCTTACTCAGGCAGGCTAGTGACGGCTGGCAGGGGGTATTGAGGAAAGAAAGCATTGAGCAATGAGCAAACGAGTGCAAACCAATGTCACACCACACACAGACAAACACACAATAGCTCAAAAAGTAGCTTTTATAATGACAAATTTCATATTCAGGTATTTTTATTCATAATTGAAAAATTATGAAATAGCAAATTTGAGTTTGCTAAATGGCCAACACAATCACCCGGTAATCCATAACTAAAGAGGCTTTCAAACTGAAACAACTTTTAGTAGTCTATAGAAAGTATACGTTTTACACTTTCAGAATGTATAGAAAGTATGCTTTTATACTTTTGGTCTCATAACTTATATGGCCACATTCCATCTCTATAATCATGGCATGAAAACAAAAACAGCTCTGATCGGAGCATCTCACAGTTTTTGATATTGATTAATGCTGAGCTTGCTGTCACTAATGGCTGGGTTACATCACTTGAGAGGTATTGTGACAGTGCAAATACAACTAGGAAACTGGCCTGGGGGGAAATTATGTTCCTGGGGGATCGGTCTGGGAGCTAGTTCATATAAGTGAGTTCCTAGACCTACCCGGTGCAAAAACCCCTTATTTTATGTTAGTAGCCAATTTGTGTAAAATCCCATTTGTGTGTTTTGCTAATGTGACAGTTATGTTTAGGGGCAAATATAGGGGTGGGCCTTCTTTTAAAAAAAAAATTGTAAATAACATACAAACAAGGTACGCAATCATATTCCTTAACCATTAATTCGCTAAAATAAAAAAATAGAAAGAAAAAAATGTACATTTCACCATAAGATTAAATTGTATTTAAATGTCTATTAGGAATTTGGTTGATGGTTTATTTGACTCATAAATTTAAATTATGTCATCATTATGTCATCACTCACCCTCATGTTGTCCTAATCCAACAACATCTCAATGCATTTCTATGTGAATGGGATGATATTTTGAAGAATGTTTTTCCAATGAATGGCAGTGAGGACCAAAACAGCAATGGACCCCACTTACTTTCATTAAATTAACAAAAAAGACTAATAGCAGCATAATGTGCACTATTGGATTGTTCAAAATAAATGCAAGTACATACGTTAGAAAAGTAAACTCTGTGAACAAAAGCATGATTACTCTGCTTTCATTCAACTTCCCGGAAGTCCTAAATATGGCTTAACAGTACTATTGTAAATGTTTTCAATAAGCCTGTACTTGATATATAGTGGCTCCTTTTCTATTTCTCCACTATTCAAATGACAAGAAACAGAGATTTTCCTTTTATCCCTTTCAGTTTCATTGTATCAGCATTGTATGAGCCTGTCTGTTTTTGACTGCACCGGCACAATATCGCTCCATTATTTGGGAGTTTCAATTGTTAGCTCAGATAATGACCCAATGATGCTAAAAAGGGATCATATCCCCCAATTTGAAAATGGTGTGCCCTATGCACAAATTCTCCAACTGCTGTCATTACGTTAAGTTTTTCCAACACAATAATTCTAAAGACAACAGTTTGTCTTTTCTGGAAGAGTTCACCACACTCTTGCGGAAGCCTATCTTCCCATTCTGTTCCCTTTGTCAAACTCTGCACCTATGAAGCCATTTCAGAGGGCCTTGCCTTTCACAGAGAAGCCCAAACTGTCATTCACCCTCTTCTCTACCGTGACCTGTGTTCCTCATTCACTTCTCTTCACCCTGCTTTAAGTGTTAAGTTGAAGTAGATGATTAAGAGCCCTTAGCTCACTCTGAGAAAATGGAGGGTTTGTCAGCCACTAGATTTGACCAAATTGAGAGGGAAAATGGAAGTGCTGAAGAGTGCAAGAGTGGAACGGTTCTTCTAGATGATGACTGCTTTGTTATACTTGACACAAACATCTCTCAACGCTGGCCTCAATTACAGACAGTCAGCGTTAATTATAGTACTGGGTAGTTTAAGCATGGTTCAACTTGCAGTGGTTGTGTTATGTCATCTACAGTATATGCAGTCTTGAGTTCTTTTGAAAAGATTCTGCGTTAAAAGATATTCCAAGTTTTACATAATTTAAGCTCAATCAATGGCATTTGTAACATTTGTTTTCTTTAAAAATTGTTACAGTGACACACTTAACAATGGACGACAATGGTACCATTTAAGATATATAAGCGAAAATATACTATAAAAACCAAAGATTTTAAAGGTGCCTACATGCATTGTTCTTTTATATTAATGTTATCTGTAAATCTTCTCAAAATTGAAAACTTTTTATGCGTTTTGATGATTCATTTATTCATTTATAAAATCCAAACTCCTGAAAATGGAATTTGAAAGTGCACTTTTTTCTTTTTCTTTGTCTTCAGTCTAAATGTGTATATTTGACATCCAAAACAACAATAGTGGAATATTTTTAGTTGTTCTCAACATTGTCATCTATATGCAAAAAAATTTAAAATGCAAAGGATAAAACATTTTGATTTTATTACATTGTTGTTATGTATACATACCCTGAGCCAATGTAATTTTTATGTAAATTTGGCAGAACAACTGAGCACTATTTCTCTGTTAAAATTACACTAATAATGGAGGTTTGTGAAATTGTGAGCATGCATTTATATGATTTCTGTAAAATAAGACACTAAAACAGAGCAGACAGCAAGCGCAATTCATACCTAGTAAAAATTCTCCACATTGAATGTGTGAACTCTCTTTGTCATTTGGCATTTTGAATTCATTCATATGAACTCTTCTAAACAGACCTGTTGATTACCACCATGTGAGAGAAAACTCATCGTCAGTGTGACATCTGAAGCCTTTCTAAATGATGACAACCCTTTATTTGAACAGAAAACTTTCTTTTTTGTCAGTTGAAAAAGCTGGTTTGAGTTCCACCGACTTGGAGGAGGGGTCTGAAATGTATCGGCATTGTAGGAGTTGCAGGCAGGTGATTGAAAGTCTATGAAAGAGTGATCCTAATTACTGTCTTGGCAGAGACTACACTACTTTTCTTAACAGCATAATTAAGAATCCCATCAACCGGTGCACCCTTCTGCAATGTTTTGACAGAGGTTGTTAGACTTCTAATCTTCATCATCACCTGGCTAGCTCTTCGCTTTTCTTCCAAGCCCATCTCCAATGCTTGGCATTCTCCCACAATCGATCTGTTTGGGCGTTTAGCTTGTCCACATTTTTATTTATTTACTAAATCCAGCCACTTGATTTTGGCAGCTCTCGACAGCAATATCATTACCCGTAATCCTCCATCTTAAAGATGTCGCCTCTAGAATTTGTAGTATTGACAGAGCGCTAAAGATGCCAGAGTGTCATTGTCAACAAAGTAGGTACAGCGACCGCCGTCCTCCCATCGGCGGGGCCAATACAGTGAAGAGTATTAGGATCAGAGGGCGCATGTCAGAGTTCACTGATTGAGCCTCGTGCAGAAAGCCTCGCTGACAGCGCAATCAATGCAGCGTTGGGTATCGATTCGGCAATATCACAGCTGTCTCTTAATGAAAGGGTAGCGGAGAACGAGGCAGCGGCAGAGAGAGGGGAGAAGGGCCGAATCATCGCACGGGCTGGAATTACCTTTCGATTGGCCCCAGTCCACTGTGTTGGGACTCTCATTTTGCCGCGGCACCTTTCTCGGCTGATCAATACGACATCAGCCAGTGAGGCGGTAATTACCATCCCTCTGGCTCCGCACAAAGCCCGGCAGCAAGGGCCGGGGGGAACGGAGAGGTCATGCAAAAAGCAGCCGGCCACGCTGAAGGTGATGGGAGGTGGGGGGAAGAAAGGATCCCCTTGTGCTCGGCGGAGTACTTAGCTGCCTTTTTAATTACTGTAATTTTCCACACAAGTCAGGAGAGCGAGCTGATGAAGTCAGACACTCTCCTCCCTGCTGTTCCTGATGAGGCTTGATGGGCCTTCAAATTACGCATTGACTTTGCTGTTTCATTTCCCAGTGTTTAGTGCTAATAACCTGTAGAGCCCCCTTTTTTCTCTCCTTCTCGTTGCTCCCTCCCCCCTCCACCAATGCGACACACTTTCTACAATTGCTTATATACACACACACTCTTTCTCTCTCTCTCTCTCTCTCTCTCTCTCTCTCTCTCTCTCTCTCTCTCTCTTTCTCTCTCTCTCTCTCTCTCTCTCTCTCTCTCTCTCTCTCTACCTCTGAGTCCTTGGTGTCAGTGCGGTAATTACACTGTGTGAAATCTCTACCGCAATCACAGCTGTCTGGCCCTCTTCTCGCACCCAGGTCAGGCAGGCCACAGCTAATCTGCAACGCCATCGGTGATGGTGACAAGACCGTAGGCCGCTCTGCTTTTTCTGACGCATTTGGGTGTTTCTTCAACTAGGGTCACTTTTGGACATGTGGACAAAGTCTCCTAAAACACTTTTCACACTTGCACTAGTTTAAATGATTTGTCTAGATAACAGTGTGCAAGAGTTAACATATTAAATACTTAACAGAAAGATCCCCATGGCTTGATCATGGTTGGTAATATAATGATAAAGGAAATATAAATATATAAAGAAAATTACATCTTAAAACTTTTGTCATGCTAATTTAATAGTTTTTTTTGTTGCTAATGCTAATTACACTAACAATTAATATTTTCAATAATACATTAATTCATTTTCTTTTCGGCTTAGTCCCTTTATTAATCAGGGGTCGCCACAGCGGCATGAAGCGCCAACTTATCCAGCCTATGTTTTACGCAGCGGATGCCCTTCCAGCTGCAACCCATCACTGGGAAACACCCATACACTCCCATTCACACACATACACACTACGGACAATTTAGCTTACCCAATTCACCTATAGCGCATGTCTTTGGACTTGTGGGGGAAACCGGAGCACCCGGAGGAAACCCACGCAAACACAGGTAGAACATCCAAACTCCACACAGAAATGCCAACTGACCCAGCAGAGGCTCGAACCAGCAACCTTCTTGCTGTGAGGCGACAGCGCTACCCACTGCGCCACCGCACCACCCCATTTTCAATAATATTAATCAATAATATAATAATATTTTAACTTTTTTGGAAAATTTGCTGCATTCCACTTTAAGACTGTTTTTTAGTTTTAATTTGAATTAACTTTAATTAGAAGTATGTTAGTAATTTAAAAAGATTAAATACTGGCATCACAGGAGACTCACAAATATATTTAAACTTAAAATATGTTAATACGTTTAAAAAAAAATTATATCCACTGCCAATTTCATAGCTAATATTGAATCTATCTTAAAAACACAATTAATGATAGTTTCACATTTCTCACTCATAAATTGAATGTACAGTAATTCTTATTTTATCTGAGGAATACAATATTAATTTGAAATTTGATGTTTATTGTAAATTTTTTCTAACTCTTTAGACCCATGAGGTTTTACTGAAATGGAACCCTTGTTGTAGCTCAGATTTAAGCATTTATCTGTTTCTGTGGAAAGAAAAAAAGGCAACGTGAAATCTCTTTAAAAAAAATTCAATTCTTTTTGAATTGCAAACAGATTGCATTGCACTACCCCACCTCTCTTCATCTCTGGGTCTTTCACAAAGATCGTGAAGTCACACCCTTAGTTTAGCAGGTTACTTGCTGCTCCCCGGGCCTCGACACTCGCCGCAGAGAGAACAGTTGGAGTACGAGTGTGACCACTGATGCATAACATTCCAATTTCACTGCCATCCTGTACTGGAAGACTGCAAATAAGATGAATCCCCTGCTCTCGGTAGCCTGCCGTGTGTTGTGAAATTCTGCTAAAGAGCTAGAGACAACTGAGGATAAGGGAGAGACGGGTATATTACATGTCAATTAACACTGGTTATCCACCACATTTTAGCCTCATTTACTCCTGGTGTTAAAGGATTAGCTCCGCCAAAAATGAATTAAATACTCACCCTCCAATCCTGAGACCTTCGATTATCTTTGCAAAACAAAGTAAGATATTTTAGATAAAATCCTAGAGTTCTCTCGTCTTCCATAGACAGCAATGGTCCAGAGATGTTCAAAGTTCAGAATAGGAACCAAAATCATTGTCAAAACAATCCATGTGATATCAGTGGTTTAACTGTAATCATATGAAAACTTTTGTGTGGTAAAAAAAGTGCAAATACAACTTTGTTCACCTATATCTTCCCGTAGAATGGCTTGTTTCGATTCAGTTTTGCTAGGCTTGTTTTGCATTTCCACTGATGTTTAGTACTGCTTAAAGTGGGTGGGATCATCGCTATAATTGCTATAATTAATAATGACATCATCATAAACCAAAACATACATAAAAAAACACACAAAACAAACAAACCCACAACAAATAGGCAATGGATGTTACCAATGGAATTGTGTTCTTGAGAAGTGGCTTCTGCTGACTATTTAAATATAGTTTGGTGTCTCGTGATGATTCTCTCAGACCAATCAGTGATCAGCAGTGTGTATGTGTCATTTTGGTAACTGTATGGCTCACTTGGAACCTCACTCTTGGTGGTACAGTACTAGATATTGACGTGAAGTGAAGTGAAGTGTAGTGTGGCCAAGTATGGTGTCCCA
>CAIGQV010018127.1:4727245-4753760 GCA_903798115.1 Danio jaintianensis | reverse complement strand
TCTATCTATCTATCTATCTATCTATCTATCTATCTATCTATCTATCTATCTATCTATCTATCTATCTATCTATCTATCTATCTAATATTTATCTTTCTATCCAGCTGGCTGGCTGTTCATCTATTGATTTTTCTTATAATTTGACCACATATATTTTCTTTCTCTCTCTTTCTTACAGTTGAGCCCTTTGAAAATGTTTCTTTCTCATAAAAGCAAAATGAAAAGCAATTTTTTTTTGATGGCCATAAATCCTAGAATACATACCTGGCTACACAGGCCATTTTAAGTGAGTGACTAAAACCGTCTGATGGCATGTTACATATTAAAGAGCCCCTAATATGGGTTTTTGAAAATGAGCTTCCATGTATAGTGTAGCACAACTCTAAGTGAATGAAAACATCCAGCTGAGGTTAAAATCTGAAAGTGCACAGTGTTTAAAACTATTGATTCTTTAGCGAAATAGTTGACTCAGAGTTGAATGAATGAATCGAGTTGGGTTCGGATCTTTTGTTTGAACGCGTCTACGTCGATACCGTACATCACCAAATATGTATTTCCATATCCGGTAAAATGTGAACGTGCATTTGACTTCAGACACTAGCAGAGCGCTGAGGATCACAGGACTGATCATGACGCGAAGATGAACATCACTGACTGATTGAGATTCCGCTGCGGGGAATAAAGGGTTAAAGTTCATTTTCACAAGGACACCACAATATAGCCAACCTTGTGCTGTGTTTGTTCCTGTCATATTTCTGATTTTTGATACAATAACCTACGCTGCAGTGCGGGATTCGTCGGCCATTTGCTATTAAAGGAAGGAGCAGCAGACCCTATTATGTATGGGACTTTGTCAGGCTTTGACAGGGACTTTGTCAGTAACTGTTGCAGTTCATATGGACCAGTTTCTTCTTCCTCCGCCGCATGCTTCTTGCTTACTATGCTTCGATTTAAATGCTTTTTGTGCTCCTGATCCTCTGCTGTTTGTTGCTATGGCCACTATCAGCTGTTCCTCACACATACGGTGCGGTCAGTTTTCAAAATAGTTCAACTTTAGCCACTGTGTGGATTAATACTGAATGTGTGTCGTTGTTATTACTTTGGGTTAGGGTTAAGAGTAGAGTAATATGCTGGTGTTTAACTGCATTGCTTTATTGCATTCCTGCATTGGGCTCTCACATACTCTCTGGCTGCTACTTCATAGCCGTGGTGGGTATTTCTCTGTCTCGCAGCTGAACCCAGTCGACCAATCACAACAATCATAGGACCAATCAGCGCAGATTAGCTTCGCGCTAAGGAGGGGTTTGGGAACAAATGAATCGCTGAACGAATCATATGGGAGTTGTTGGGATAATTAGGTAAAAATAAATGCATATTATAAGACAATGAAAGTGTTTTTTGACCTTGCATGCGTATCAGCCTGTTGTTGGAGACCCCAAAACCAAAATATGGCCATTTATAATGCAAAATAGGGGCTCTTTAAATGAGTTAAAATGAGTTATGTCCACGTCTTAGAAAAATACTTAGAAATGTTGTTTGGTGTGCAAAAAAAAGTCTGTATACTGTACTCTATACATGTACTCTATCTATAAGTAAGTCACAAAATAACAGAGAAGATATGATAAAACTTTCCCCTTGTGGAAATCCAGAAATTGCCTCTGATTGGACAAGTGGATAAACTGCACTAATTTCATCCCTTTAGGACAAGTTTTGAGATTTCATTGGGCTGAAAAATTTACTTGGACCTGGCAACCCTATCTGTAGGTGTCCTATCACTCGCGTTTATAGAAAAACCACTCTATACTCAGACTCTCATATACACACCTTCTACACATCCATTTACATAGTCCGCCAATGTATATTACTCTTAATGAGCTCCTAATGTTAAGATTAATAGGTGTGAAAGGCATCTCTCTCTCACACTCACACGCACACGCACACACACAAACAGTTTTGGATATGTAACTCTGTTTGCAACCGCTTAGAAGCAGCAGTTTCAGAACAAGTAAACGTCAACCTGCACCTCTCACACCAAATTATTAATTAATATATTAAGGCATTTTATAGAATAATATCCTTAATTATAACATACTACAAGCACATGAGAAGTATAAACTTTTTATAATGTGTTATGATCGGCTCCACCCACTTTCACTGTAAAAAAAAGAGCAGCATGAACTTTCTTCTAAAACTCTCCTTTTGTTCTCTAAAGAAAAACATGAAAGTCATACAAATTTGGAACAACATGGGGGTAAATATAAGATCAGTTATCACTTAACATGTATTGAAATTTGGTTATTACTTACAGTAATTTAAGTTAGCATACAGTATGTAACTACCTAACTGTCAGGTTAATTTTGATGCACTTTTGAGGCTAATTCCATCTCTGGGCTTTACCGACCTACAACCTTAAGTCTTATCTTAAAGCTGTCCACCATTTGAATGCTTTTGTATCTCTTCTCTCAGGCTCCAGATGTCGGCTTGAGAACTCATGACAACAACAACTGGAAGAGAACGAACCTTTCAGGCAACCGCTGGTGTCTTAAGCTGCGGTAGAAATAAACTGTGAGCATATTGGACAACAGCAACACTGTCATGCTGTGCAATGCCATTTTCCTGCAGGCTCCTTCTCCTACTGTCTTCAAACACTGCTGTGGTGTGTGTGCGTGTGCGCGCTCTACTTTTGAGTTGATCAAAGCTAGCAGGTCTCATCCATGCACCGGGGCTTCACTGAATTGCTAGTCCTGAGTTTGTCAGCCCCAAGTGGCCCAGCAGAGCTACTTTTCTCATCTGCGGCAGAGACTGGATTAAAGAAAACACAGAGGGTGAGAGCTGTTTATAAGCAGGCAAATAAATCAACACTGTAAAAAATGCTGGGTTCCACACAATTCCTTTATGTTGTCCCAAAACAAATCGATTAAATTAACTTAATTGTTTTTACAAATTTAAGTGGATTGAACATAAAATAATAAATTTGTCCCAAGAAAACTCAAGAATTGTGATTGTGAACAAAGCACACAGAGCTCAAAGAAACATCCACATCTATCTATAAAAAAAAGTTCATTTCTAACATATTTTAAGAATGCTTTCTGATAAAATAAACTGGAAATGACCATATAACGGCAATCTTACATTAAAAAAAGTAAGTCACTGCAAGAATCTCTGTCTATAAAAAAAAATATGTAGCGCTTTCATAACTGTAAGTGTGCAATGTCTGTTTAAAATATAAGTAAGCCTATTTTAAAATCTGAGGATATTAAGTTGCTCTCTAGCCCCTTTAAACACTCACTATCCCTTGTAAAGCAACGCATCATCACTTGTGTAACTAAAATAAAACACAGAACTTACAGTAAGTAAAAGATGGTCAAACAAGTCCACTAAGGGTGCGATACTGGTCCCGCTGGCCTTCAAACCCCCCACAAAACCCCCTGACAGTATAAGAGCAGCCATTTGGGCAAACTCCCAAATTCAAATTCCAGACCAGGCAAAATACTCCATGTTTCCTCATTGTCCCTCTCATCTTCTGGGCTCAGAGGGTGTGAAGTAGGCGTTGACCTGTGCCGCTGGGTCTCCAGGGAAAGAGCTGTATGTCCAGCTTCATTTGCCACTCACCTCTCAATTAGAAGCGGAGCGGGGACGATTCCTGTCGCCTGTGTGTGGGAAGCAGAGGCCTGTCTCTTTCTGCCTTCATGTGGTTTGATGAGAGCCGCGAGGGCTTGTATTAGTTTCACTCACTGTCTCCGTGGGCAGCTGGAGATTTTAGATGCGGCTTTGTGTCGAGCACCGGGATAGTGTGGTGGTGGCGATGAGGGCTTCGCAGTTTCTTCAAAATAAGACATGAAAAAACGCTCTTCAGATTTTTATACTGTATTTCTTGGCAAGATGGTGTATTTCTTCACTAAGACTTGGTTATTCATCATTAGGCTACATTGTTAGACATTGTTTTAAAGAGTAGGTCATATGGTTTTTCAAAAAGTGTCTTATTTAAAGTTTGTAACATAGCCGTTCTTCAATGTAAACCATCTGCAATGTTAATCAAAAGTGCACGATAAATAAAGATATATTGTCTCTCAAAAGAACGATGTTGCTCTGAATCACCTAAAAGAGTGTTATTCTCGAATCTTTTGCCTACTACCGATCTACGTCAACGCATCAAAGTAATCAATTTACATGGAATAGATACGGAAAGACCAATCAAAACAGACTTGGCCAGCTGACCAATCAGAGGAGAGTTGGTTTAAGGAAGGCAGGGGTTTATAGTCCTAACATTAAATGCATATTCTGAGGAAATGTTTTCTAACCTTAGATGACCTTAGAACTCTTATATTAGGACACTTTAAAATGTAAATGTAGATTTTTTTCATCACAATAAATATTTTCACTTCTGCACCCTTTAACCCATTTAAGCTGTATTATTTGTCAAAAACAACCAGACTTCTAAATCTCAGATTATGCTGTTTTCAATCTTCGAATATTCTCGCAGCGGAGTTCTTATTTGTTTTGTTTTTTCACTTAGTTTTAAAAAATACATTTTAAGCAATACTAGCAAACATCCTGACCGTGTAGAGAAAACAGCAGTTTAGAAAGTGGGCGATGTGAATGTTTCTACAAGCTTGTAAATTTGGTACTCCATTCAAGTTCTGTCAGTTTTACAGTATTAAACATGAAAACATGTCAGTTTGAATTGGAATTGCAACTTCAGTTTCTACCACAGAATTAGCACTTTTAGTGTTCATGTATTTTCCTGTGGACATCTGACCTTGATGGACCTTGAAATGAATCTGAGATTTCTATGTAAAATTAGGCTGGCCTCAAAGCCACACTTACTTATTACACAATCGCCATGGTCCAATGGTAGTTCAAGCTTGTGAAACTAACTCAAATCTTGTGAAAAAAAAAAATCTAAATGAACTATAGTGAAAAAACAAGTATTTGTGGATGATTCTTGCAGTACTCACTCATAACTGTGGAACGTCAAATTTATTGATCCGATAAATCAGTTTTGATTAATGAGTTCCAAAAAAGATATTCATTCATTCATTTTGGCTTAGTGCCTTTATTAATCAGGGGTCGCCACAGCAGAATGAACCGCCACGTTATCCAGCATATGTTTTACGCAGCTGATGCCTTTCCAGCTGCAACCCATCACTGGGAAACATCCATACACACTCATTCAAACACACACACTACGGACAATTTACCCCACCCAATTCACCTATACCACATGTCTTTGGGAAACCGGAGCACCCGGAGGAAACCCACGCGAACATGGGGAGAACATGCAAACTCCACACAGAAACGCCAACTGACCCTGCCGAGGCTCGAACCAGCAACCTTCTTGCTGTGAGGCGAACGTGCTACCCACTGCTCCACCGTGCAGCCCTCCAAAAAGATATAAAAAACGTATTAAATCTGCAAAATTGGCTAATTAAACCTAATTAAACAGCTTAAAAATACAACAGTTGTAGCCATGCACATCCTGTAAAGCATTTTTCTGCTATTAGATTCTGCAGGCTTATAAAAGTACTTGTGAAGTCAAAAAAATCTAATCATATAAACAGAGAGTATTTTTTTTAGGGTTACCAAATGTTGGATTTGAACAATATCTTTTTGGGGTACCTATAGTGCTAAATTTTCTGTGCTAAAAGTTTTTGTCAGAAGAATGTCTTAGCTTGTTATTTTATTTTATTTTATTTTATTTTATTTTAGTAACGATAGCATGAAAGTTATCTTTTTATAAACTAAAACAAAATTTTACTACTAAGTTTTAAGGAACTTTAAGTAAAATTAAATGTTTATCTGTGAGATCTTGCATAAAAGCATAACCTAAGCAAAACATAATCAGTTTTTTTAAAGTAACTGTTAAACTGTTAAATCTACACACTTTTCTTAAAGTTCTATTTCCCCAGCATTTGTTTGTGTGTGTGCGTGTGCGTGTGCATGCGTGCGTGCGCGTGTGTGTGTGTGTATTATTTGACTCTCATAAAGTTACTCATGAGGTCACTCTCTCGCTGAGCTCAATACTGATCCTCTGTGGCCCCCTACTGGTCAGACGCACTAAATTCGTGTAGCAGGGGTTTGTCCCAGCGCCTGTTTTTCAGTCCCCCATCTCTGACATGATAATTCTCTGCATCTTGTCTCCTAGGTTCAAGAGCCTTTCCTGGAGCTGGAGTTGACTGACATCTCCCTATGCTTATGACAAGTCTATTTCCACTCACGGATGAGTCATGTGGTCCTCGCAGCATCCACGGATAATCCTTCTGAAGCCGAGGTCACAACCAGGCTGGAGTTCAACGGGCCCCTGACTATTTGTTTGATGAGCAGCCCTTGGCCCCCCCTTGGAAAGGGTATAAGGTTTATGCAACTTAGAGGGGGGCTTCGGTCATGGCCGTTTTTCTAATATTGCTGAATAATCACTCGCTGATGGGAGTCTTACTGTTAGTGTACTGCTGTTTCCTCCGACACCGTTCGCCCACTAATATTTTGATAATGGATGGTTTGGAGCGAGGCCCGCAGAGTGGCACATGAAATCGTAGTGGCATCTTTCTATCCGTCTGTGCTGTCCCGCCTGACGGCTGTGTGACAGAGAGAGCAGAGAGTGGGCTTTTTCCTTCATGTCTGACTAGTCACTGTAATGACTGCAGATGGGAGAGCTGCAGGGGGCCCGAGGCTCCGGGGCCCTGTCATTGTTTTGGGGCCGCCCTGACCCACTCTCTCATCCTCTTCTGCTTTCTGATGCCGAGCGGTAATTGAAAACTATATTAGAGCAAATTGCTCATATCAATTTTTGTCCAAGCCGGCGTGTATTTAGGAGTAAATAGATGAGAGAAAGCTCTTGCAGAAAGTTGGGATGGACGGACAAAAAAATAAATAAATAAATAGCAAAATCGCTTACGCACCATGATGGTCCTCCTGTGGGTGTTTTAGAAGGTGATTTGATGATTTGTTTGTTGACTTGAGTTATGTTGCTGTTTGACGTCTGAAGCCACTTTATGTTGTTAAAACACTTGCTGTTTTGATTTTCGTATATATATCAACAATATGTTTTTGATCCTGCTATTTGAGGTGTAGATTTGCTGAATGCATGTTATGGTTTTATTGTGGTCCAGACATAAAAGATTTTTTGTTTAGTCTGCATATGTTTTTGCTGCATTCTAAAAACACCTTAAATACAACCTAATTTCTCATTTGAATTATTCATGAAAAAGTACAGTCTCCATTATACTAGAACAATCATTTAAATAATATTTTCTTACATTTTGCAAACTTTTTTGGAATTTATGAACCATTAAACATTAAGTTGATTGTGATAATAGTGAAAAGTATAATGAAAGTGATATTTACCTTTCATATATACAGTGCTCGGCATAAATGAGTACACCCCATTTTGTATATGTACGTATGTATATATATATATATATATTCATTCATTTTCTTTTCGGCTTAGTCCCTTTATTAATCAGGGGTCACCACAGCGGAATGAACCCCCAACTTATCCAGCATATGTTTTACACAGCGGATGCCCTTCCAGTTGCAACCCATCACTGGGAAACATCCACACACACTCATTCACACACATACACTATGGACAATTTATATTATATATTATATAATATGGGCGACGCGGTGGCGCAGTGGGTAGCACAATCGCCTCACAGCAAGAAGGTCGCTGGTTCGAGCCTCGGCTGGGTCAGTTGGCATTTCTGTGTGGAGTTTGCATGTTCTCCCCGTGTCCGCGTGGGTTTCCTCCGGGTGCTCCGGTTTCCCCCACAAGTCCAAAGACATGCGGTACAGGTGAATTGGGTAAGCTAAATTGTCCGTAGTGTGTGTAAATGAGTGTGTATGGACGTTTCCCAGTGATGGGTTGCAGCTGGAAGGGCATCCGCTGCGTAAAACATATGCTGGATAAGTTGGCGGTTCATTCCGCTGTGGCGACCCCAGATTAATAAAGGGACTAAGCCAAAAAGAAAATGAATGAATGAATTATATAATATTTTTTACATTAATGTTTACATTTTTTTATGCTGAATGACAATGGAACATCATTTTACTCTGTATTGACATTTATATATTAATACAATACATTATAAATACAATTATTTCAATTTGATACAGACACTGAATGGACCTTTGACCCATACAGATCTTAAAGATAAAATATATCTCCCATATTAATTAACATTTTACACTACAAAATATCAGTCATCTAGATGTTCTGTATTTATGTTATTTATTTATATGCTATATATTTTATTTAGTAGTTTCCCCCTACATGTTTTATGAATGACACAACTTGAGTTAGCATTTTTAATACATTAACACTAAACACCTGCTGATTTTGACTGTTGTTTATCAACAAGACTTTTTTGATGTTCCAGGATTAAAAGCATGCACTTTATTTTATTTTTTTTATGTTCCAGACATAACAACATCTTGCTTAGTCTGGAAATGTGTTTGCTGCTTTTCAGTTTGCTTCCATCTGAAGTGCTGCTTGTCTTTAGTTGCTCTTTTAAATGACGGCCCGGAAGTGGGACACGGGATGGCAGGAATTGGTCTCAGGGGACCCTCGGGCTTAGCTTATGGCCCCTGAGATGAGGGTGAGTGTTCCCAAGTGAGGGGCCACGGGGAGCAGCAAGCAGCTGTGTGGAGTCTGGCCTCCATCTTGCCTGGTACGTCACCTTAGGTTGAGCTGAGCAGCCATCCAGAAACTATTTGGTTTTGTCCCCTAATGCTGTTGCTCAAGTCTGATGTCTGAGTCTCAGTTTCTTTTGACTGTACATCTTCATTTGATTTCATGATGGAACATGAGTGGGCAGTTTTACATACATTCTCATAAAAGTCTCATAAAGTCTCCTAAAAAATTGAGTTAATGTAAATGTCTAAATGTTTATATTTAAATTGTATCTATGTTTACTACAAACCATGAATATTATAGCCAACTAAAACCGCAAAACTAGTTTGTTTCTTGAAATATATAATAACTTTAACTTTAATGTCAGCTGTAGTTGCAAAGAAAAATTTATATTTATTATTAGGGATTCAAAAATAACACTGACACAAACATTTAAATAATTTTTTTCCCCTTTTTGGCATAATTTAACAAAAATAAATATTAAATGCAGCAGTGTTTATTTCGTTAGGGTTATATATTTTAAAATATATTTTAGTCATATCATAGTCATATGGATTCCACACAATCCCTTCATGTCGTTCCAATGCAAATCCATTAAGTTAACTTAATGGTTTTTACAATTTTCAGTTGATTGAACATACAACTATTAAACTGCCCCCCTACCCCAAAAAAAAATTCAAGAATTGTGTTGTATGAGCTCATTTTAAATAAGTAATAAATATTTTTGAGTGTAGAGTAGATTTAGTCAACTAAAATGTTATGAAATTTAGTTGGCTAAAACTAAAATCTAGGGCGTCATGGTGGCGCAGTGGGTAGCACGATCGCCTCACAGCAAGAAGGTCGCTGGTTCGAGCCCTGGCTGGGTCAGTTGGCATTTCTGTGTGGAGTTTGCATGTTCTCCCTGTGTTCGGTTTCCTCCGGGTGCTCCGGTTTCCCCCACAGTCCAAAGACATGCGGTATAGGTGAATTGAATATGCTAAATTGGCCGTAGTGAATGGGTGTGTATGGATGTTTCCCGGTGATGGGTTGCAGCTGGAAGGGCATCCACTGCAACATTTGCTGGATAATTTGGTGGTTCATTCCGCTGTGGGACCCCTGATGAATAAAGGGACTAAGCCGAAAAGAAAATGAATGAATGAAAACTAAAATGTTTCAGAAGACTAAAATATTACTAGAATTATTCAAAAACAAACCAAAGCTGCTGTCAAAATTAACACTGAAATGCAGATTCTAAGCATAAAAAGGATCCGTTCACAAGTATGCATAGTATAGTAATAAATAATAAAGATAAACTGAAATGAAAATCAACCTTTACCTTTTCACGGAAAGGTTTGTCATTTTTTTAGTTTTACCTAATATGTTTTAAAAAAATAATAAAGCAAAAATAATTGCTGAAATAAAAAAAATAATCAAATCTAATATAAACTATTAATAAAAACTACAGTAACATCTCATTAAAAATCAGATACAACTGATATGTACCTTTCTTAAATATAAAACAGATATCATAAGCATCAAAATAGTCTAGCGATATTCTATTGTATCTCATTTACCTTACATTATGCTAATTTGTTATGATCTGAATTTACACTTTTTATTCAATTGTTCTCCACTTTCTTACATTAAGATACTGCATAATTTTTCTGCATAACCTAGCAAATTAAATAACATTTCATGATGAGACAAGAATGTAAAAATGTCTGGTTTAGAGTATAAAGGATATTTCTGATATTTCAAGTATATCCCTGTAACCTCTTAACAGACTGAAGTTCAGATCCATGAGGTCAGATTCATTCTTCAGTGAACAATGATCTGCATTAAGTCAGGACTGCTGAGACTCAGATACAGTACATCTGAAATGTAGTAACATTTAATACAACAAGCTTCAGTGGTTGTTAATATAAATGTGCAAGTTTAATAATTAGGTCAAATGAAGCCTGAAACTCGTGGAGTAATTATGAAGTTGTCACGAAGTTCACTTGGACTACCAATGAAATGAGAGTTTGTAAAGAGGAATTATCTTTACAATAACAGTAATTCGCAGATTACTTCACTCCTGCTCTGAGCTCCGAAAGACTCTTGATCAAATGTTGAAAATTTCAAGGTTGACTGCTTTGAAATCAAAGCTAATTTAGGACAGATGTTGAGTGTCTTTTCAAGCAGTTAATTGATCTGATGTTTTGTCTAAATCAGAGAGGAAAATGCAGTATTAATCAAATTAGTCTCGTACAAGCGTGCGAATGTCTTAACATTTGCTAATTAGTCTATTTCTGCTTGGGGTTTGTTAATTTGATTAATTATCTTTCTCTGAGAACACTTGTCCAATTGATAATTAGAGGAAAGATTATCTCATGTACTTGGTACATGTGCTGTTTTATGTCAATTGAAAGATATAGATGGTTTACACGAAGAATTGTAAATACTGTTTTTGTATCTATTGGTCAATTTTGAGATTTGGAGCTTTTTATAGTGTTTTTTAATTTTAGTCTAATGGAAAGAATAATCCAAACTACCTTTTTAAATGTTTCTTTTGTTTCACTTTATCAATTTGCAATTACAATCAATTACAATATATTTTTAATATCAGTTTTTTCAAAATAAGTGTTTTTTTTTCATTAATCTCGAGTGCAACAGCACTTACACTGAACTTTACAGTTTTTATTTAATTTTTTTATTTGAAAAGGTTTTGTAGAATCATATGTTAATGCTCAATTGGCCTTTTTATATATACACACTGTATATAACATTTTATTATAAAAGTTGGGAAATATAAATATAATGTAAAATTGTGAAAATTAGTTTATTTGCTTTTTTATGAATGTTCATGGTATTTTGTGATCAAGTATGGAGTGACAAAAAGAGAATCTCAAAATTCCATCTGTAAAAACAGTTGGCTCTAAATGTGAATTGATTATGACACATAATGTCGTTTTTTTTTTGCTAGAAATGCATGCAAATGAGTGCATAATTATTTAAATAATGTCTGATTTGAATATTCAAATCTAAAATGTAATCAAATGTTAAAGTATGTTGATAACGAAGTTATTTTTACCCTCTTGACCTGTCCTACCTTCATGTACCTTAAGTTTAGTTTAATATTAGCAAAATCCCATATTGCATTCATAGTTTCATTGGATTACTGAACCAAATGTATATATTCCCTACTATAGTAGTTTTTTTAAAACATCCAAAATACACAATCTAATGCATGTTATCATCTCGCTTATTCTACAGGCTTCTGTTTCAAACTAAGCAGCGACTGAGAGAACCACAGCTGGAAAGAAAAGAATTACCAGAGCCGAACGAGGGGCGCTTTTTCTGCAGCAAAGGGCTCAGTGTTTGCAGGACTCAATAGGCTGCCAGCCCTAATCTCAGTTTGAGGTGACCCCTGTCACTGTCTCGTTCCCCTTCACATCAGCGCCAAAGGACGAGAAGATACTTCTCATCGCAAGAGGATTAGCTGAGACCCAGCGTGAAGTAATGTTCTGACCAGGGATTTTTCTTCACACTGGCTTAAAGTCACATAGCAAGTTATTTTGCCCACTGTGAGAGTATAAACAGACACACGATTGATTTCACTTTCATTTTGCCTGTTTAAAAAGACTTTTGGGTTTCATTCAATGCATGTAATTCCCCCAATAAATAAATAGCAATAATAAAAATAGAGATATTATATTGATTTACATAAGTAGTCTTACTTATGTAAATCTTAAAAAAAGTGACTTCTAAAGTGACTTTTATTTCTGCTGATGTCATAGGCCATGCAGGCTATTGGATAATGTCAATGTATATGCATCTTGTTTTGCTCAGAAATATGTTGCATTATAAGTATACTAATAAGTAATTAGTGCATGTTTTTCCAAATAATAATTTTCCCATCATATATACATTAGTATTGATTTTTTAGAATCTTAAGACTTACTCTAAAATGCTTCAACAGCCGATGACATTACAAAGAAAATGCAGGATATAATGTTAACAAATATGCAAATAGACATATTTCTTCATTAGAAAAATTCTGTTTCACTCAGAAACACTTTGGATTATGACTCGGTATCATAAATCATCAAAGTATTATTTTTTCATGTAATAGTATATTCATTCATTCATTCATTTTCCTTCGACTTAGTCCCTTATTTATCAGGGGTCGCCACAGTGGAATGATCCGCCAACTATTCCAACAAATGTTTTACGCAGCGGATGCCCTTCCAGCCGCAACCCAGTACTGGGAAACACCCATACACTCTCGCATTCACACACACTCATACACTACGGCCAATCTTTTGCTTACTCAATTCACTTATAGTGCAAGTCTTTGGACTGTGGGGGAAACCGGAGCACCCGAAGGGAAACCCACGCGAACACGGGGAAAACATGCAAACTCCATACAGAAATGCCAACTGGCCAGGCCAGGACACGAACCAGCGACCTTCTTGCTGAGGCGACAGCGCTAACCACTGAGCCACCCTGCCGCCCCATGTAATAGTATATTAATATTCATATACATACATATATTTTCTTTCTATATACTAAAACAACTTTTTCTAAAACAATAAAGCCTATATTTAACAATTTAAAAAATATGTAAATTTTCTAATTTTCTAAAAATTTCTACAGCTAGATATATTTAGACCATATTCATATCTTTTAACTGATTAAATCTAATAGTATTCAATTTTAACATCCATTAAAAAAAAAAAGACAAATCGTGATTTATATTTTGAGTGTACTTTTTAAATTCATTAGTGCATGGTAATTCAAAATAATAATTGTATGTTACTTGTATATCATCATATTTATTACCTTTAATGGTATGTTAATTTTCACATATAGTTTTTGTAATCTTAAAAGTAACTTTCTCCTAACTAAACAACTTAGGTACCTTCAGACATATAGGCCTTTTGTATAACATATATTATATGAATATGCAAATATTTGCAATTTTGTGATCCTGTTTGACTCAAAAATAGTTTGCAATATGAATCACCAAATAAATTAAAATGGCAAAATTTAAGTCCAGAGCGATAAAACTAGAGAGTTCTTCCCTCACTGTCTCCTTGTTTAAGTTTAGCAAAGCGAATAAACTTGATGGCTTCCAACGCATGTGGGGGAAAAAATACACGTGAACCTAAGCTAATAATTGCAGTGTATTGGGACGAAACTTTTTTCCTTTCTTTGAAAGAAGATGATATGTCTTCCCACACATTATGCATTAATTAGATACGTGCAATTCTGTCTGAGGTGGCGATGCACTCGTGGAGGGCAAGTCCTTTCGTTAACTCAACGGAAAGGTGCTGTTTAAAAGTAGCATCTACATAACATATAATTAGACATGCTTCAACTCAAAAGAAACTTAAGTTATTGTATGGGGGCGTAGTGAGGCTTATATTATACATAATGTCTTTTTTGTCAGTTGGGTTTTGTGTTGTGGTTGTTCTCAGTATCTCAGAGTGGCTGGTTTCTAGATATGCAATTTTGAACAGATAGCAAACTGAATTCAGAGGGTCAAACCAGGTCTTCGTTTTCGACAACAATACTTTTCCTAACCACATCTGCTTTGTGTTACTAGGACATTTGTTGGATTTTCAGGTGATTTCTGGTTCAGTGAACGTTGTGAGGATCAGTGAGTCGAGCTGCGGTTTATTCTCTGGCCACGTTCAAAATCCACATGTGACTGGAATTTATTTAGTCTCATCTGGATTTCACACTTTTTCTCATCATGATGTTCCAGAATTATGCAGTTTAGAAACTACAATTCCAAAAACAAGCCATATTGCTTGAGTCCATCTCTTTGGATCTTTCAAATGACATTTGTCTCATTATGCTATACACAGCTCACGAACGTCTTTCCCTTGAATTTGCCTGGAGAAATAGGCTTTATTATATGATTCATAATCACCCAATAGGGTTCTTACAGCCCAATGCCTCGCACACAAGTAAAGCAGAGGGAGTTATTTGTGGTAAAAGGGGTGTGAAATCAATGAAGTGTGGGAGTTAGTCTGAGGCCGATACATAACAGATAGCACAGGTCAGCTCTAAGCTACTGATCTGCTTTGCTTTGCTTTAATACGTGTCAAGCGCAACGATCTTCCCCCTCGCTGCTTCCCCTCCAGGGCCGGAGATCCAGAGACAGGATTGTCCTCTGAAGCCTATTCGCAGAAGATGACACCATCTCCATCGCTGGATCACTGTTGAGTAATCTAATCTGTTCCAATGAATTCGGAAGCTCAGAAAGGCATTATGCTCCAAGAGTCACTAAATTTATCTAATGAGAAAAATGATGTCAGTAAGGTGGAATTAGAGATGGATGGTTGCTGAGGTGATGTTCATGGGATGCATATTTGGTTGGAATAAATGCAAATCAATCTATAAAATAACAAGCAAAAAAAGCAAAAAAATTCAACAAGACATTTCTAAATATTTACATTACCAGTTATATAACTAACTACCATACATGTCTTTAATTGTACTTTGCAGTATGAACAGCGTAGAGAGTTACTCTAAAACACATGGTTGGTTGTGGTGTACATTATTTGTTATTTATCATGGAGAACTGATTCACATTCACTACTACAGAGAATCAATTAAAATGTCATTTGTTTGGAAATGGACTACACTGTGCTTAGGCCTATGTTTTTGATTCACTATAAAAATTATTCACAAGAGTGATTAATTTGGAATTTCCAGATGGGTATCTTGCTGCACACAATGTTTTTAAGACTACACTTAAAGTTATTTTTTGTTTTGTCTTATTTGTAGTAAGGCCATTGTTAATTTACAAAAGGAACCAATTCAGACGAGTCATTTCGGTCATTTATTGAAGAATCACCATTTGCCCTCCGTTCTAGTATGAGAACCGAGTCACTACACACATTTGCTAGGTAATCTCACTATACAGGTACGTCACGATTAGTGATTTATATTTGAATCACTAAAGACTTCATTCAGATGAGTCATTTGTTCTGGAATCTTTATTTGCGCTGTTAACGTTACGTATTTTCGAGTCATTAACGGCAACGCTAGTCGTTCACATTTTAGACGCGTGTACAAACATTTTACAAAATGTTTTTACAAACGAATTCCGAAAGATTTTCAAGGAAACCAGTTCTGAATGACCTGCTCTCGGTTACCTGACCTATCAAACAAACGAAGCAACGGTTTTTCTACAAAGGTACGTACATTTTGTACACTATTACAGATTGATTACATAGGCTACTGTATTTATGGTGTTTAACAATTAGTTCAGTTAAGTATCTATTTTAACATTATACCTTCTTAAAACTGATGGTTCTCGTTGCTGCACATATGGATTGTTATTGAGCCCATCCATACCTAAAACGCCATTCATATTGCCTTGTTCCTCTTCCCTCAGGTACTACCACCAGGTACCGTTTACCTGCAAGATGGGCTAGACCAGCAAGAAACTGCAGGCCATGACTCCAAAACTTAGAACTGACTGCAAAGTTTTGAACTCACGAGATCGGAGAAGAAACACAAGAGTAGGTGACAGCTAAGAATGGAGAACATATGACTGAAGTGAGAATGTTATGTTAGAAAAGACACTGCAGGTCATTAGGGTAAAAATATAATACAGAAAACAAAACCTAAATGTTATTGTCATGTACATCTTTAATTGATTGATTACAAACTTTCTCAAATGTTGTTTAAATATGCAGATTAAACAATATTTAATTCAATATATGCTAATTTGCATACATTTCTTGAAAAAAAAAAAAAAAAAAATGAACATTGGATATAATGTTCAGATTATTAGACTCAATTGATTTTGGGCTCTTTAGGAAAAAAGGTTCTATAGACAAACACAGATCAAATTGATTGGAAAACACATACAAATGTATTTGAGATGTTTTCTTTACATTAGATTGGGGAATAAAATCCACTTTATATAAAGCCAAAAAGCCCCACACATCTCAAAGTCAACAGATGAATGAAAAAAATTGCTTTCTATATCTTTTCTTAAAGTAAAATATAGCATGCTTCAGTATAAGCTGTTTAGAGAGATAAAGGATATTTATAAAATAATTAAATTAAAAGAAATTTTACTGTCTCTCTGATAATTACCACAATTTTTTTTTATATAGCTAGAAATCCCATGTAACAACAAATGTAAGTTAAAATCACAGTCATTTTAAAGGGCTTGTGTGATCACTGAACAACACAGTACTTTTACATATTCAAACCATTCTCGTTGCTTCATGACCCAGTGTTATTGTTTCACTGATTTCATATCCATAGAAATTATGTGTGGAACCTGACCTTGTGTCTTAAATGAAATCTGCATCCAAATGTGTGAGCATTTTAGCAGATTCACATAAAGATACATTATCATAATAGTACTCAAATGTCAAGTCATGCCTCATTGTCATTCAACCACACTAGAGGCCACTTCTCCATATGATACAATCAGATACAAGACAGATGTGTACATAACATACATATGATTTTGTGTCATGTGGTGCGTGTTGTTGACTTGTTTCAGCCCCTGTAATGCAATTTAACAACGTCACATTTGCCACTTATTTCATAATGACAGTATGTTCAGTCACAGCAAGCCACCGCAACAAGTAGCTTTCACCGCGAGTGGGCCCAGATGTGTTAAAAGCACAGAACAATACTTCCACCATGTTTAATAGGTGTGTAACCTTCCAGACTCATCAACCCAGCGCCGGAGTTTCAGCATTAGGGCGAGCGGTGTCCCCTTCTGCATTTGAAGCCAAGTGCATTGTATTTGATTCGCTTATTTGTTGAGTTTATGCCCCACTTGGCACCGTTGACGCTATACAGAGAAACAGTATGTCCATAGTAAACATGTATTTATTTGCCACATGACCTCGCAGGGGAATCCTTGCTGAAGCTTGATGTTTAACTTTCATGATGTTTTTAACTTTCATTTAAAACAGTAATCTGGGTTCTGTACAGGTTAAGCTCATTTGATGAATAACGCTGATAAATAATTCATAATTTCACCTAAAAACTAAAATGTGAAGTTAATTTTTTTAAAAGCAATTAAATAAATACTTTACAGCTGTTTAAATAATAATTTTAATATATATAATTATAAATGTTTAGTATGTTACATTTTGTATACAAAGTGATAAAACTGTGTTGTTATTGTTAACCTGAAGTGTTATTCAAAAAGTTTTCCATAAAACTGAAAAAATAAAAATAAAGCATAAATATTAGATGGAAAAGCCTAAATTTGAAGCACTTAAACATAAACAAAAATTCAATTATAAATGTTACATGTTACCCTGGCAACTGTGAATAAAATGAGTTACTAAAAGATGTACTAAAATGACAAAAAAGAAAGCTAAATAAAGTATAGCAAAAAAAAGAAGCAAAGCTACCAAAGCCTACTAATATGAGAATGGAAAATATAAAAATAAAAACTAATGCACGGTGTGGGTCCCATTTTGTTATCTACATTAAATTAAACGTTCACAAATTATTGTATAAAGATAGAAAGCATATTAAATGCAAGTTTAATGTTTCAAATAACATTTGTGAAAATAAAATGTCAAATTGCGGTTGAAATAATGTCCCATTATTGCAACAAACATATTTATGTATGTAAAATTCATCATCCAGAGCTCTGTTGTCTAACTGCATCTCTGTTTAATGTTTGTCGTATTTTATTTTATTTTTTTTTCCTCCTATTTATTTTGTGTTGTCACTTGTCACTTTATGTACACTGGAAGCTTCTGTAGCCAAAACAAATTCCTTGTGTGTGTAAGCACACTTGGCAATAAAACCGATTCTGATTCTGAAAATGAATCAACATAATTATTCAAACCTGTACTTAATTGGCTTTAACTTAATTGTTGGCTCAATTTTCCTCCATTGAAAACACTGCAATGTAAGCCCAGATTTTTGCTTTTCTAAAGAAGCGAAGGAATAAAATTAATTAAATCTTAACATGATGAGTAACATTACACCCCAACTGCTGTCATCTAAGCTTGTACAAAACCCTGAAAACTTCTTTAATGACCTAACATTAAAACATTTTTCACAATAACATTAAGCTTTCTCATTCTATTTATGATGATTTATTTACAAAAGCATGTGAACAGTCCAGAATAATCAAGCAGTTATTAAAAGGCCTTGGAGAGCTATCCACTGGAGAAGGTAGCCCACATTAGATCACATTAGATAGCAAGTTGTTGCAGAAAGGAAGTTTCCCAGTGCTTCTGTCAGCTCTTTTGGATGAATAACTCAGACCACGCGTAATTACGTTATAGCCCAGCTAGTTTGAACCGAGACTGACACATGCCTCAAACACATTAGAGGTTCATTAATGTGTACCATGATCACCTCCAGAACACTACACGGCCACGTCTCAAAAGGGCACATCTTCATTAGACTTCGTGTGATGGTAACACTTAATTAGAAACATGGATTTGGAGCCCAGGGAGCGCAGCAAATGGAGTTGTTGCTACAAGCCAATCAGATGAGGTGGTGAACACCTTTTCCCAGTATGCCGCTGGCCGCTTGTGACTGTGTGTGTGCGTGTTGTTCAGTGGAGCATGACGGCCCCTCCTGTCACCCACTGACCTGTGAGGGGGCCCCAACGAGCGGCGAGTGGTTGTCAGCCTAAGCGCTAGTGACAGGCCCCACTCCGGGCACAGCTGTGCAGGACCCCGCTGTTGTTTTCCCACTGCCTGCTGGGCAGCTGCACTGCTGAGGGGGCCACGCTCTTGTCCTTGCCCCCCTTTTCCCTCTCGCTATCCCTCGCTGTGTCTCTTCCTCTTCAACCCTCACTTCATTTATCTCTCTTTTCGAATTCAACACTATTTAGCAGTGTAAATAGTAGCCGTTTTTAGTCTTTGAAAATGAGAGCTGCCTCCTAATTTTTCAGCCAGAGAAGTTTTTTAGTTTTTCTTTCAGCTGAAACACCATACTGAAGTTACGTATTGCTTGGGGATGCAGTGATGTGGAATTTTTGGTTGATACTAATAACTCGTTATATTTGAATGCTGATTTATCATACATTTAATATTGTATTATTACTACTATAATTTTTTTTCAAAACAATGAAATTAAAATTAAAGTCTTACTTTAATTTCAAGTTTTTCATTAAAACAAAATTGACATTACTTAGGGATGTGCTGATATGGAGCATTTGGCTAATGCTAATACCTAATAAATCTTTATAATTGGAAGACAATAAGCAATATATACAATACCATTTATGACTCAACAGTAAACTTTTTATTTGTTTGGACAACTATTTACATCTATAACGTTTGAAAAGTTATTCATAGTGCAATTTTTTGAAAATGTAAACAAAAAAATGTTGATTTTTTAAAAGAAAAGCATGCATACACTGAGCATCTTGCATTTTCTATAGGCATGCATGAAAACTTAACAACCAAAACAACAATGGTGAACTACAGGACTATATGTGTGCAATCATGTAGCATTCACTAGTTAATTTAGCCAAAATGCCAAAAAAAATTTACATATTGCTATATATACAGTATGTACAAACCAAAATTCATCTTTGAAGAAGTGTGATGTCTTCCTTTCAGTCAATGACTATGGCCGAAACAGAATAATTTTCAATTGGCGAAATTTCAGTTCCTTTTGTAGCAAGCAAAAGCTTATTTAGCTGGTTTGGCTGAATATTTTTAGTTGCTGATTTTCAGTTTAATTCAGCTGCATTTCTACTTTTTCCAAGAAGCAGGAAATCTTCTTAGCATCATTAGCATCTGTCATGCGCGCTCTGCCCTGTAACCAGGCTGGGAAAGTGGCAGTTGGGGTTGCAGTGACAACCCCCTGCTCTTACCCCAGGGTGGGCGACAGGCTTGTGGCCCGTGGGGAGCCGCTAATCCTTTAGTCTGTCCTTGGTACTCAGTTACTAGTTCAGGGTCATGTAAGACCTCAATAGTTCATTAAACTCTGACACGGACAGGTCAAAGGACCCGTTTTGCTGTCCAGAGTTCAGTGGGCCCCTATTTTGCATAAATTTATTTGTGCACATACAGAGCCTCATTTGTTTGTATTATTATTCATATTTTTTCACAAATACAATGCAGTTTGGTGTTCATTCATTTTTTTTTCTATGCATTAGACCTGTTTTTTATTCGTAATCAAACTGCAGCTATTCAAAATTGTTTTACTTGATTGAAATAAACTAAAATAAAGTTTGTTGTTAATAAAATTAATAAAGTTAATATACTAAAATGACAAAAATTAATGTTAACTGAAGTTACATAGAAATATTCATTCATTTTATTTTCGGCTTAGTCCCTTTATTAATCTGGGTTCGCCACAGCAGAATGAACCGCCAATTTATTCAGCATATGTTTTACACAGCGGATGCCCTTCCAGCTGCAACCCTTCTCTGGGAAACATCCATACACACACATACACTACGGACAATTTAGCTTACCCAATTCACCTATACCACATGTCTTTGGACTTGTGGGGGAAACCGGAGCACCCGGAGAAAACCCACGCCAACACGAGGAGAACAATCAAACTCCACACAGAAACGCCAACTGACCCAGCCAAGGCTCGAACCAGCGACCTTCTTGCTGTGAGGCGAACGTTTACTACATTGAAATAGTAAACTAAAATTTAAAATACATATATATTAAAAATGACAAAAACATCACAACTTAAATTATATTAAAACAAATCAAATATGAAAATAAAGTTTTTTATGTTTTAAAACCATTTTTTTGTCAGATCAGTTGAAGATTTAGTTTTTTCTTGACAATTTTGTCTGCATCTGACTATTACATTCCCACAATAATGTCATTATTTTGACATATTTCATGATTTGAAATTTATATATTGCTTTAACTTTAAATATTCCAATTTCCAACAATGTGTCCAACCGTGCATCTTTTTCAAAATCAGATTTGTAGCTCATAATTTAATTCAGATGATTGAAATGAATATTATTTTATAATGAATTATACAAAAATGAATATTTATATGAATAAAAAGTGACAAGTGACAAATTCATCATCGAGCTTGTGCATCACTGATGGTAAAAATTGTAATTAATATGGCTCAGTAGTTAGCACTGTCGCCTCACAGCAAGAAGGTCGCTGGTTTGAGTCCTGGCTGGGCCAGTTGGAGTTTCTGTGTGGAGTTTGCATGTTCTCCCCTTGTTGGTGTGGGTTTCCTCTGGGTGCTCTGGTTTTCCCCATGGTCCAAAGACATGCGGTATAGGTGAATTGAATAAACTAAATTGGCCATAATGTATGTGTGTGAATGAGTGTGTATGGATGTTTCCCAGTACTGGGTTGCAGCTGGAAGGGCATCCGCTGTCTAAAACATATGCTGGATAAGTTGGCGGTTCATTCCACTGTGGTGACCCCTGATGAATAAAGGGACTAAACCAAATGAAAATGAATGCATATACAGTATATCACGTAGCATTTATCGATTGATTGGCCTCAAGGTATTTTCTCAAGGTGGATTTGTATATCAATAACCAAAAAGATAAATAGTCCAACATACAACTTATATTACATTCAATTTCTGCTATCAAATCAAGAAGAGTTTCTTAATTTATTTATAAATATCTTTCCTTGTTGGATTCTCATTGTTGGTTAATAACCCATACTGCTGGTTTTTGGCATGTGTGCAATGAATGTCCTTCTCTCTCTTTCTCTAAATGGCATTGCATTCTCCCACAGCAGTCACTGAGATTATCCGCTTTTGCTTCATTCACTGCGAGATTAAAAAATGAAAGAGAAGCAGTGTCTGATTGTCTTTGTACATGAGCTTTGGGCTCTTGGGAGAACGACTCATTCTGCTTCGGGCGGAAACATTGTCCTGAGTGTACAGATGCAGGCTTTAGTAACAGACAATTTAACACTGCCTCAAAATACACACATACACTCACTCAGTCTTCCAATTGGTACGTTTATTGCCATCTAAATACAAATTGTCTGTAAACAAAGCAAAGCTACGATAATGAAATTATAATCATTCTAATAATGCATGCTGTGCTGTGGATGTAATAATTATGATGCTTTACTGTTTGTTACTGTCCTCAGTTCTCCTTAAGGGAACATTTAAATGTTACTTTGGCATGCATTTTTATTAAGTGGATTTAGCATTTTTTACATTAAAGTTATACATTTTATGAGTTCATGCATTCCCTGCTGGGAATCACACACTTGGCATTGATTTTACAGGTCTAATGCAACGAGATTTTAATATTTTTTTCAGAGAGTATTGAGACTAATGGTATTTTTACTTAACAATTATGCACTAAAAATGGAAAATACATTTTTTTCATATAGCTATAGACTTATTACGTGTAATATGGATATGCATAATGTCAAATTTTTTTTTTTTATAGTTTATACAGACATGATAAAGGTATATTTTTCAAAAATTTGCACTTATTAACTCATTTACAGTGCAAAGTAAAGAGTGAGAAATCCTGTTATGATTCCAAACTTTCTCCCAAATTCTACCAAAAGCAATTTTTTTATTTAATGCCTGTTAGTTGATTTATATTTTTATTTACTTTAAATTGTATACATTATGAAACATTTGGGCGACGCGGTGGCGCAGTGGGTAGCACGTTCGCCTCACAGCAAGAAGGTCGCTGGTTCGAGCCTCGGCTGGGTCAGTTGGCATTTCTGTGTGGAGTTTGCATGTTCTCCCCGTGTTCGCGTGGGTTTCCTCCGGGTGCTCCGGTTTCCCCCACAAGTCCAAAGACATGCGGTATAGGTGAATTGGGTAAGCTAAAATTGTCCATAGTGTATGTGTGTGAATGGGTGTGTATGGATGTTTCCCAGAGATGGGTTGCGGCTGGAAGGGCATCCGCTGCGTAAAACATATGCTGGATAAGTTGGCGGTTCATCCCGCTGTGGCGACCCCAGATTAATAAAGGGACTAAGCCGAAAAGAAAATGAATGAATGAATGAATGAATGAAACATTTGAGTTGAACGTCCATACTGAACCTTTTTTTTAGTACTTTTAAGTATGTTTTAAGTACGCTTTAATGTTGTTTTAGACACTTAATTTCATTTGATTAAAATTATAGTTTAAATTGAATGCAAATAAATGCACACAATTTAAAATCTTGCCATCATTTACTCAATCTTGACTAGTTCCAAAGCAGGAACACACAAAAAGATATTTTGAAGAATGCTGAAAACCTGGAACCTGACTTTCATTTGTTTTGGAAGTAAATGGTTAAAGTTTTTTTTAGCTTTATTCAAAATATCTTCTTTTTTATTCAACAACATAAAGAAACTCATGAAGGTTTGGAACCACTTGAGGGTGAGGAAATAGTGAATAAATGTTCATTTTTGGGCAAACTATCCCTTTAAATGCAGTTAATTGACCCATTTCAGCATAACCTAGATGTCTTTTTATGAAATTTCATAAATATTTTATCATTAAAATGTACTCAAAATATACAGCAGAACTGAATAACTTAATTTTAGTTCATTATAGTACATTATAGTATAATAGATAAGTAAACTTAAATGGCCTTTTATTCCATTAGTATTATATTATCTGCAAGTAGTTTGAAAAAATATATCTTAAATACACAACATAATTGCATAATTATAACTATGATAGAAAAATCTCTGACAAACGAATAAATTAATTAAGCCCATAAAGCCTATAGTCATTTACTTTTCTAAATGATTAAGATAAAGATAAAGATTATTCTTCTATGGATGTTTACATCAGTGTTCTGCAGTCATATCCAAGTGCCATCAGGCTTGTTCCCAGCGCCAGAGGTTACGTTGCACCAAAGCTAATTAAGAGCTAGCCTTACCACTAGCCCAAAGCTAGCACAACAACACCCATTACAGCCAACCACATCAAGTGTACAGGCCATGACCAAAAGTTATATCCAGCTTTTTCGGAGTTGCATCGACATGTCAACCATCAGACAATAAAAACACACACAGCTGAACCTCCACATTCACTCCATTGATCCATTTTCTACATGAGTAAACAAATCATCAAAGCGAAGCCACGCACCACAAGGTGGGTGGTGCAGCCGTGGCAGTTTTGCGTTCGTCTGAGATTCAAAGTGTAACAGGCCAACGTGGATGTTTGTATCCACGAATTTGTGTAGACCTGTGTGTGCGTTGTTGCTGTATAAGGGGGAGGGCGGTGTTCTGCACCCTTTCTCACACTATCCCCAATGGTGCGTGGCTCTGTGAGACTGCGCTTAGTCAAGCAAGCTGCCCATGCTCACTGGCATTTCCTAAATGCGGCCCAGCTGGAGGCCGACTCTGAGTGGCACACACACACTCTCTTAGCGGGAGAGGGAGGGACGGGCGGAGAAGGAGGGCGAATGATGGAGATCTGCCCCTCGTTCGGCCTCGCCGCTACCATTAGCCACTGCAGCGACGCATTTGATGCACATTTCCTGTCACAGTGGTCGAGCTCCATTTCGAATTAATTTTCATCAGCCGACTGTGTGATGCCCTTTCTTTTAAGTAATGTCAGTGTCTTTTTTTTTATGGTATTTCTGTCAAAAGTCTCTAAAGGTAATAAATGAAGCTTATGGGGGTAGGTGGCATGTGGGCGGGTGGGGGTGCAGATGGAGATAATTGACTTTCTAGAAAGCTTCGGAAATTATCTCCCGACTTCAGTCATTAACGTGAACACAAATCGCTCAGGGAGGGGTCGCATATGCATACAAAATGCAGGCTAGACAGCAAATGATTGGAGTTTTTTTTGGTTTTGGGGGGGGGGGGGGGGGGGGGGTTACGGTAGTCACATTTTTATTTGATGATTGTTCAGTTCAATTCAAGTTTATTTGTATAGCGCTTTTCACAATAATTATTGTTTCAAAAGCTGCTTCACAAAAGGTGCACATTATTGCATTACAATCAAATTCGGAAAAGTTAAGGTTATTAGTTACCATAACTTTATTAGTTACTATTAACTTTAATTAATTAACTAGTAATAGCTTTTAACAGTTAAAGTTATTATATATAAACATAGTTAACCTGCAGTAATATATTATATAGGTAATGTCCATGTGTACATGTTCAATGAGGTGTATGTGTTGTCCTTGAAGTCTTCGATGGTTGGCATCGTCTCTTCACAGGTCTTGGCTCTGCCAAGTGGCGCTGCACAATCTCTAGAGGCCTCGGGATTGGCATCCCGAGGTGGAAATAGAGAGTAAAAAAAAAATAATTAACGTAGCTGCTGTTCATAATGTATTTGAGCAAGAGATATTAAATGTCAATACGAACATGAAGTACTATAAATGAAAATAGGAGTCATAGAAATATAGGGGCCATATATGAGGAGGCTCGACCTCCTTTAGTGGACTTTGCTATTCTGGGTACTACCAGAAGCCCTGAGTTTTAAGATCTTAAACAGCGGGTTGGATTGTAACGAGACAGAAGGTTGGTTATATAAACAGGAGCTAGATTATTTAAAGATTTATAGGTAAGAAGCAATATTTTATAAGCAATACAGATCTTAACAGGCAGCCAGTGTAAGGAAGATAAAATTGGAGTGATATGGTCATATTTTCTTGACCTGGTAAGAACTCTAGCTGCTGCATTTCACACTAACTGAAGTTTATTAATAGAGGAAGGGCAACCAGCGAACAGACCATTACAGTAATCCAGTCTAGAAGTCATAAAATCATGAACTAGCTTTTCTGTGTCTGATATAGATAGCATGCTTTGTAGCTTAGCGATATTTCTCTGATGAAAGACTGCTGTTTTTGACATGGGAGATACGGTTTTCAAAAGTTAAATTGTGATTGTGATCAGTTGGAAGTTAGATTTCAGTATCCAGACAATGACCATATTAGCTTAAATTTGTTGTTAAAGGGAAAGTTCATTCAAATGTGAAAAAGCTGTCATTGTTTACTCAAACTCTCCCTCATGTGGTTTTAAACC
>CAIGQV010018127.1:4684992-4727235 GCA_903798115.1 Danio jaintianensis | reverse complement strand
GGTTTAAAACCACATGAGGGAGAGTTAATGATGAGGTTATTTTCATTTTTGGGTGAACTAGTCCTTTGAATTGTTCTCATTCTCTGGGCTTTTTCTTCCATTGAATTAAGTTTTTCTGACATTGTGGTCTTTGGTGATGACTACCAACATTTTGAGAGTTTAAAAATAAATTCAGGCAAAACAAAAGGACTCTGATAATACATTGAGGTCAATCAGGTATTGTATCGTAGCAAAATGTTAAATATTACAACCTATTTAAAGTGTTGTAAACTAACAGCATCAGCTCACATTTGAATTTATGTCCACATCTATCATTATGCAACATGAAAAGTTGTGTTCTAAACTGTTGTAAGTGTGCTCGAGAAAGTTTGTTGACCGTAATGTTATAAAAAATGTTTAGTTTCTTAAATAGGCCGATTGTTTTGCTTCATAATATCTCAAAGTATTGGCAGGCACCATGAGTATTAATTTTATTTTGCCTGCATTTTTTATTATTTACTTGTTTATTGTATAAGTGCCAGTAGACACTGACTTGCATTTTATGTATCACCAAGTATTACTGTTTTACATTTGCACTGTTATATATATTATATGTTATATGTATTATATGTATTATGACTTAATTCTCAAAACAAATTTTACAAAATATTCCAAACTTTAGAAACATGTGAAGTTTTTCCACAATTGTGACTTCTTATCTTAAATTATAACTTTACTATTTCACAATTATGACTTGCTACTTTCTATATCAAATCATTTGTACATTACATCATAATTACAACTTTGTTTTTCATATTTGCAACTACACTTTTGTATCTCGCTTCATTTCTCAATCTAATGGCAACTTATTTATTTTTGCATTTTAACTTTGTTTGCAGTTTTGTTACTTCCTCAAAATTGTGACTTAATATCTCACAGGTGTACTGTTTCTTACATTTGCATTTACTTTGTTTCATATATTGTGACTTTGAATCTTGAATCTCTAAAAATGGCATTATTTCTCACGGGATTTCCTATATCATTTGAGTCTGAATATATATCTCACAGTTCCAAAAATATCACTAATCAATATTATTATTGTAATGCCACATTTAGCTAATGGACTTCTCAATTTCCCTGCATAATTCCCTTCCATTCTGGCATTTGAACACAAAACTACCTCTGCATGGTTTGTAATGTTTTTCACAGTATGCACAACAATACCTGTCTGAAATATTAAGGCCCAAAAGATTGCATTACAGCAACTGTCAAATGATCAAGCCTGTTTATGACCCCAAATAGTGGTTCTTATGACTTTTCCAAGTGATTTACTTATTCAGGCGTTAATAGCAACAGCAACACTGCCTCGTTTCTGCATAATATTCATATACGCTATTGGATATAATAGAGCTGTCTAGCTAATTATTAGTCATCATTAAACTGTCCCTCAAAGGTTTATTCTCAGCTCATATTCATTTCATTCCTGAAGGCATAATCACGGCTCAAAGAATAAAGACTTGCGGTTTAATTATTCTGTGTAAATACTTAAAGATACAGTGATTTTATTGCCGTAATACAGCTATGCTCTAGTTGAGGAACCTCTAGGCTTTATCTACATTATGAAATTATGTTTTGTCATCTGCATTAGCAGTTGTTCATTGTTCCCTTTTTAACAATGGAACTCCAAATGGAATCACGTAAATTACTGGGAAATTGCAGCATGATTATTCTGTGCAAATATTTAAGATAGTAAATGGATTTTACTGCAATAACACAGCCATTCTCTAGATTAAAAAAAAACTCAACACGAAATATGCATGGGCATGATTTCACTGTTTTTACACAATCATATTTTTGTAGTTGGAGACAATAAAGGTTCCAGAAACTTGCACTTGGATTTTGCAACCCAGGCTCATTGGAAATGTGTGCATCGGTAAAATATGTTGCTCTCAGTACATTTCAAAATACATTTCACAAATTCACTAGTGGGCGATGTCTTTATTTACAGTGGGAAAAATAAGTATTGAACACGTCATGTTTTTTTCTGGAAAATAAAATAAAACAACAAAAAAAATCTGAAAATGAGTTATGTATAACAATGGAATGACACAAGGAGAAAGTACTTAACTACTGAAATGTATTTATTACTTTATATAAAAGGCTTTTTTGGTGATGGCAGCTTAGAGACGCCTCTTATATGGAGAATTAAGTCACATGCATTGCTCAGGTGTGAGTTTTTCACAGACTTCAACAGAGTGTAAAAATCTTGATGATTCTGTGGGTCTCATCTATCAAATCTGATCTTTAATTTGTATTTTATATTGGATTCAAGTCAGGTGATTGGCTAGGCCATTCTACAGCTTGATTTTCTTTCTCTGAAAGCATTTGAGAGTTTCCTTGGCTGTGTTTTGGATCATTGTCTTGCTGAAATGTCCATCCTGGTTTCATATTCATCATCCTGATAATGTAGATGTTGGACTGAAGCAGCTAATATTCATTTAAAATGACGAAGGGCAGAGAGTTGCTAAAGAACTACTGAGAGATTTCAGCTGCTGTCTGGGCTTTCACTGCCTTTCTACATCTCCCTTTCTTCATGTGTTCAATACTATAATACTACTACTATTTTCGTTTTATTACGCATAACTTAATTTGTAAACTAATTAGATTTGTTTTCTTTGCATATATGGATTTCTTTGGTTGTTACCAACATCTGGGGAAAATTTCAAGTCAATGGCACCTGTGGTAACGTGTTCAATACTTATTTTCCCCGCTGTATATGATTTTAAAATATGTTACTTATGCTTGGTTCACACCAAACTCATCACTCACTGTAGTTGATGTTTTTCCCTTCACGCAATTTTTTTTGCATGAGATCAGTTATTTGAACTTGTGTGGTAGACATGATTAAGGTGAATTCCACATGTTTGCAGCAACATTTGCGCAGCACAGCAATAATTCACCTCTATTTGTGTGTTTGCATCGTATGTGATTTACTTGTGCAAATACTTAATTCCGCATTTGGTGTAAACTCAACATTATAGGGAATGCTTTGTAATATGTGTCAGATACAGTACATGCCATTCTTGTACACATCCACAGGCTTGTCACACAGATCACCTAGCAAAACTAAACCCTTCACTAAAACCAACCAATAGTGTTTTGAACAAATTGAATGAATATTATCCTTTGTTCGTCAATAGTATGTCCCTGTAAATATCATTAGTGTGAAAAGGAACATTTTGTGTTTCTACCTGAAAACCGCAGTCAAACATATGTTTTTGCAGTTTCACAAAAATGTAGGCTGAAGCACATATTTCCATTGAACCTGTGCTGAATTTTTTAACAATAAAAATAAACTTAAAAACACACAAATTTACAAAATAAAGATGAATACTTAAAAACAAAAAAAACTAAAAAAGACTAACACTTTAATACATTAGTTAATGCACAGGGAGTTACCATGAACTAACTTTAACTAACATTAAATAACGTTAACAAAGTTGAATAAACACCGTAATAAATGTATTACAAATTGTTTATTCATGCTAGTAAATACATTAACAAACATTACCTAATTGACCATTATTTTAAAGTGTTACCAAAAATGATCTTGAATTGTATGTATAAAATGCAGGTTTAAAGTGATACAAACGAAAAGTCCATGAAATAGCATTACTGTGACAATACTAAAATGTGTGTCCAAATTGTGTAATTACGTTATGCCATCTCCTTAAATCATCAGTTGTTCTCCTTCAATCAAATTACTGCAAATAATACAGAAAATTACTGTATTATTCATTCATTCATTTATTTTCTTTTCGGCTTAGTCCCTTTATTAATCCGGGGTCGCCACAGCGGAATGAACCGCCAACTTATCCAGCATATGTTTTACACAGCGGATGCCCTTCCAGCTGCAACCCATCACTGGGAAACATCCACACACACTCGTTCACACACATACACTACGGACAATTTAGCCTACCCAATTCACCTATACCACATGTTTTTGGACTTGTGGGGGAAACCGGAGCACCCGGAGGAATCCCACGCGAACACGGGGAGAACATGCAAACTCCACACAGAAACGCCAACTGACCCAGCCGAGGCTCGAACCAGCGACCTTCTTGCTGTGAGGCGAACGTGCTACCCACTGCGCCACCGTGACGCCCTACTGTATTATTACTTTATGTAAATACTCAAATGCATCATTTTTATTGCAATAACATAGCCCTACTCTAATTAAAAAGAGTATGTCTACACAAGATTGCAGCTGGAGGGACATCCGCTGCGTAAAACATATGCTGGGTAAATTGGCGGTTCATTCCGCTGTGGCGACCCCAGATTAATAAGGGGACTAAGCAGAAAAGAAAATGAATGAATGAATGTCTACACAAGACTAAATTTGGGCTTTCAATGACATCTAATAGACTTCCGATAGTCAAAAATAAGACTAGTGATCAAATAAACTGATTAGACAGACTTTACACGTGTAGTCAGTTATTACTGTGTTTGATAACTAGTTTTATGCTATTATTTGACGTCTATTAGATTTCAAAATTAACCTTGTTTTAGCCAAACCCTTTAGATGTCTATGAGACGTCTATTAGACATCTTTTAAACACACACACAAAAATGCTTGCTGTGTGTGTTTAATCATCTACTAATAATAGCTCATATTTCTTCAAACAATGTAACTGCACATACAGCACAGTAGAATATTTTTTACTGCAGTATTACAGCCATATCTCCAGTTAAAAACACACATTCTCAACATAAAGCAAGCTCTGTTATATCTAAATTGCGAAATTATGTTTTGTCATCTACTTAAACCGTCTATTGTTTTCCTTCAAACAACGGATTCGCAAACATAATCACATAAATTGTCTGCAAAATTGCAGCACACCTGTAACAATCGAAACACTTCATTTGTTTTTAAATCCATTGTTGCACCAGCGGCATGGAGGAAAAGAAAACATGGAACCTCTTCAGCACACGTTCAACATTTCGCATAACTCTTTTAATCATTCTGCTCGTGCTCCTCGTGCATTGTGTTTGAATTATCCAGCTCTAATGTGTTTTTCATTAACACAGCTCTTAAAGACCCTGCGCGCTGCTGGTGGGTGTTGTGATGACCATGTCAGATCCAAGTAGGGAAAGAGAGAGCGAGCAACTAAAAAAAAAAAAAAAAAAACTTTCTAGTGCCATTTTGTTTTGTGTGCACTGTAATTAACTTGCCAGCAGTAGCACATTAGCGTTGCATTAAGCTCTCAAGAGCGCTAGGTAAACAACAGGAGCTCGTGTCGGCCGTGACTTGTGTTGCTTTAGAGACTCGGTGACCCCCATTAGAGCGATGCCCTCTTCCTGATGCCCACAAAAGCGGGCAGGGCTTTAACTGTCACCCTGGCACCACTGGGTGATGCCCACCATTCTGGCTTGGCTAATTATTATTCGTCTTTTACTGATGTGGCTCATTATGTTGAAGTTTTGCGCAGGCTACAGTCTCTTCGTAAGGGTTCTATACGGATGAAGATGAAGTCAAATTCTAACTGTATATGGTGTTTGATTATGATTTATGATATTTATCAAAGAGAGTTTTGGCTGTTCATTTAATTTACTTTCAGTTTTGTGTTGTGATCATTTAACTATTTAAATGTTGGTGAAAAAGACAAAGTTTATTACAGATTCATTGTGACATTTTTGTCTACTTGGAAATTGAATTTTAAATAAAATTAAACATTGAGTCATTCATTTAATTAATAGATTTTTTCCTATAGTGTTTTTACAATGTCAAATCCGCTGTACATAGATTACATAGATCAACAGAAAAAAAAAAAAAAAAAACACAAGCTAGCCAGAGGTCAAAAAATTTGCCAAAACAATGTTTTGCTTTTTATTGTTATTTAAAAATATATAATTTGTTGTTTGGTTGCCAGTTCTGTGGTATTTATATCATTATGACTTTTATGACACAAAAGTTTTTATCAAATTGAGAACATTTTAATAAAAAAAAAACAGCTTTATTCCTTTTCTATTTTATATTATCAAGTTTTATAAAGCAAATTCTGTTTTAAACACACTGCTACCTGCTATTTTTTTATTCCATAACTGTAATTTTGGATAGATCGTTCATTGTTTGTTTAGAAATAGATAATCTAAGTAAAATATAAATATACTGTCAAATATTTTTTGTGCATCTTGCTTAAGGATTTGCATTAATTATAATATTTTATATTTGTTAATACAATAAAGCTATGTTTTTTTTTTTCTTTACATTTTGTTTAAATAAAATAGTTAATTTGAATAAAATTCATAAACATGAATTTGAATGAGTTAGATTTTTAAAATTTACTTTTCTAAATTATATTCTGCTATAAGTTGCAATGGCCTTATTCAGTGATCAGGTGTTCGGAAAATCAGTTGAATGTTTACTTCATTTTTTGAATAAAGAAAAACATTAAACATTAAACATTTTGTTGCAAATTAAATATTAGCTATAGCTACTTCATAAATTGTAAATCTTATTATTACTGTTTAAATTTGGTTGAGCAAAAACCAAAAACCTCACAGCAAAAAGGTCGCTGGTTAGTTGGCATTTCTGTGTGGAGTTTGCATGTTCTCCCCGTGTTCGCGTGGGTTTTCTCCGGGTGCTCCGGTTTCCCCCAGTCCAAAGACATGCGCTATATGTGAATTGAATAAACCAAATTGTCCGTAGTGTATGTCTGAATGAGTGTGTATGGATGTTTTCCAGTACTGGGTTGCAGCTGGGCATCCGCTGTTGGATGTTGGATAAGTTGACGGTTCATTCGGCTGTGGCGACCCCTGATGAATAAAGGGACTAAGCCCAAGGAAAATGAATGAATGAATGAAATTTTGTTGAAATGCCTACAATAGGCTGCTAAAATAACAGGTTCCATATCGACACAATTTGCCCTATTGAGTTTAGTTCCAAAAATGATTGCCCCTAAAAGTTTCAGTTGCCGCTGCTGTTGTTTTTAGAAAACATTTAAGAACTGCAACTTCTAATACAACTTTCTAACAATTTTAGCACGGTTTTGGCAGCCGTTTCCAACAGCTGTGACATTTCAACTCGCCCTGAAACATTCGGACACCTCACACTCACTCATCCGTCCATTGTTTGTGTCCATTACCCTTTCTCTGGTTCGCACAGTCCTGTCAGCCGTGATGCGCAGTGGAAGCGGCGCCCAGCAGCACCGGCTCTGCGTGTCCTGTCAGGCTTGCAGTATAACTTGTGTCAGGAACAATCTGTTGCCGATTTGTCCGTCTCTGGTGGTGTCCAGCCAAGCGGCAGGTCTGCGGCCCTCCTTGACCTCAGGTGATGCGACCCACTGCCCTGTCACATGATATTTGCAGACAGACCTGTGTTTGTAGAACTGTGTGTGTGCGTGAGTGTTTGTGTGTGTGTGAAACCTGTAGGCTGTTTGTACAGTAATTAGCTACAGTAGGGAGGAGGTGGCAAAAGTAATGTGAACAGACAAGAGTTTTTACACTTGAAAGAGAGATCGTACACACACACACTCAAATTTGTGTGTATACTGGAGAAACTGAAAAATTATTTATGCTTCAAAGAATGCATATTTTTTAAAGAAATGTATATTTTAGTGCTGAATTCTAGTTTTTATAGTAATCGTTGAGGTCTATATATTTTATTGATTAGGCCTCCATGCTGTTTTAAATTTCTAAATCTCTTCACTTTGACTTTGTGTTGTTACATTTAGTATGAATAGAAACAAAATGCATTATACAATTTGATTTGATTTATTTTGAACAGAAAATCATACACTTGAAACAATTCTTCACTTATAATATAAAGTGCAATTAATACAGATTTCATAAATGAAGTCTACTTTTTATTTACTCAATTAACAGATGCTTTTAGTGCTGATACTGTATTTCTCTACAGCATGTTTGCTCTGTATGATTGAATCCATGTTTTATCAATGTTATCCATAAGTATAGAGATAAAACTGAAAAAATGTGTCTTTAAAACCCTGTATAGCAACATTCTGTCTTACGGTAAGAGTGTGTGATTCTGGTTTTCGTCAGGTTGTGGGGACCAAATGTCCAAACAAATATAGCAAAGCAATACCAGTCTTTTTTTATTATAATTTTTTTCACCTTTAGGTTAGTGGTGGTTACAAACAGGAAAGCATTGGGAGCTGAGAGAGGGGAAGGATCGGCAAAGGACCTTGAGCCGGGAATTGAACTCAGGTCGCCATGAGCACCATGGTGCTATATGTCCATGCACTTAACCACTAGGCTACTGACGCTGACACCAGTCTTTTTTTTTTGGTCCCCATGAGGAAAACAACTCAGAACATAGTATTTTGAAAATGAATGCAGAGTGTGAGTGTTGGGTTTATGGGTAAATTTGGGGTAAAAGGACAGAATATACAGTCTGTACAGTATAAAAACCATTGCGTCTATGGGAAAACCCAACGTGTTTGCGTCTGTGTGTGTTTGAAGCCTATAGGCTGTTTGTACTGTCAGTAGTAGGTGGCAAAGTAATGTGAACAGACAAGAGTTCACTTTTACATTCTTTGCAACCGATGCCTCAAAATGCATATTTTAAATGTAATGGTTATGTAAAATATAGGTCAGCAGTATGCAGTCTTACAGACTTACATATTTAGTGATAAGGCTTCCATACTGTTCCACAGAGGCAATCATATTGGGGGGCTCAGAAAATAAAGAATACAAAAAATGTATTCAATTAAATTCAATTAAACTAATTGACTAATTAGGTGGACATTCTATCTCGCATACTACTTTTGCCACATTAAAATCTAGAAAGTTTAAAGTGGAAAACATTAAAACATATGTGCATTTAGAAAGGTGTTTGTCAGGTTAGGCCTCTGTGCAGAACTGAACAGACAGATCTCCTCAGTCCATCTCTAAACATCACAGGAAACCTCACCATGTCCCAACAGAAAGGCAGGCGGAGTGACACGACCTGTGTGTGTGTGTGGTGTGTGTGTGTGCGTGTGTGTGTGGTGTGTGTGTGCGTGTGTGTGTGCGTGTGCGTGTTTGTGTGTGTGTGTGTGTGAAGTACTCACCGTGGGGCATGGACAGCAGCTGTGTTCGTCCACTCAGGGCTGTGTGTGTGTCCCGGGGTGTGAGGCTCTGCAGAAGGTGGTTTAGCCACAGCCTGGCAAAGTCGTCTGTTTGCTGAGGAGGTGACCGGGAACCCTGGGGGAACTGAGGAGGACACACATGCAAAAACATGCATGCAAACCAGGACACACAAACATTGCAAACTATGACATATATAATTATATATATGCACACACATGCGGAAACACATGCACAACACCTGCATTAGCTTTCACATTACATAGACCATGCTCATTAGCAAAACAACTTAATTACATGTCAAAGAGCAAATTTGAGGAAGAATATTAAGTTCTCAATTGTGTTGTATTAGAGTATTAACATGTTTTGTTAATAAAAAGAATAAAAAAAAGTCAATTGTGTGTGTCTGTAGCTCAGATATTTTAGTATTTTAAAGAATTTGATAGGATAAAAACGTGTTATGCATCTTTAGGATATCATTTGTTTAATTTGATTTTATTTCTTATTTTTTAAATATTTAATAATACAATTAAAGTTACATTTTCATGTTGACGTAGCAAATTTTATGTATCAATAGCTCTGATCATTTAGTTTTCAAAATTTAATTTCCAGATTCAATCTTTTATTTACATTTTTTTTAAATATATTTTGACTTCAAATCTTAATTTTCATATAGGATAATTTGTGTATAATATTATCTTATCATATTTTGTCATTATTATATAAAATGTAGATGTACATCTTAGGGATGTTTTTGTTAAAATAAAAAATTTTATTTATGTAAGCATGTGTAAACTTATGAGCACAAATATTCCAACACTTGTAAGGTTTTGTGTGTATTTGTGTGTGTGTTCTGCTCTAGACCGAGCGTGCCTTTGATGCTGCAGGTGAGACGGTCCCAGAATCAGTCGCCTCCTTTGCATAAGCACTAATGACAGCAGCCAGCGCATGTAAATGAAGACGCCTCGCTCTGATTGAGAGAAAGCAATGTGGCTGAGTAACTGCACACTAATCATCCCAGCAGGAAGCTCCATCTGATTCAGTCCCATCATTCCGCATGTGTTCAACATCGGCCCATTTAAATGTCAGGCCGTGATGGGCCACCCCAACTGCAGACGGGGGAGGGCCGGGAGACGGCATGTTTGGGGAAGGGGGAGCGTTTGTGATCTGATGAGACGAAATTACCTTTTAATTAGTCGATTCTTTAGACTTTCATAATTGTTTTGGTCTTACAACAAATGTGAGGCCTGTAATTTTGGAAAAGCTATTTTCAGGATGAAAGCCCAGAGAGAGTTTGAGAGGTACAGATAGAAAGGGCTGGAAATTATAGCAATGATTCAGTCGTTGAGTGTTTATGTGTTTTAACTGCACTCAACTGGTTACAGTTTCATTCAACCTTTTTTACCGGTAAAAGAAGGTTACTTTTATTATTATTATTACTGTGATTTTGCATTCAGGACTCAAACTCAAACACCAGCATTCGTATTTAAATCAAGTCACATTTATATTTCAGTGTTCTCATTCTTTGCTCTGAGTCTTTAGCATATTATTAGCAAGATGTAGTCCAGTGTTATCATACTTTAGTATGATTTAACACTGCTAACATGTTTTCAACTTGTTAGTATGTTTTAGCACACATAAACACAAAGTTAGCATAATTCTAGCATGAGTATATACATGGTATGTATCTTTAGATTTTCATAATCATTTTGGTCTTACAATAAATGTGAGACCTGTAATTTTGGAAAAGCTATTTTCAGGATGAAAGCCCAGAGAGAGTTTGAGAGGTACAGATAGAAAGGGCTGGAAATTATAGCAATGATTCAGTCGTTGAGTGTTTATGTGTTTTAACTGCACTCAACTGGTTACAGTTTCATTCAAACTTTTTTACCGGTAAAAGAAGGTTACTTTTATTATTATTATTACTGTGATTTTGCATTCAGGACTCAAGCTCAAACATTCGTATTTAAATCAAGTCACATTTATATTTTAGTGTTCTCATTCTTTGCTCTGAGTGTTTAGCATGTTAACATGTTTTCAACGTGTTAGCATGTTTCTAGCATTTTAGCATGTTTTAGCACACATAAACACAAAGTTAGCATAATTCTAGCATGAGCATATATGTAGCATGTATCTTTAGACTTTCATAATCATTTTGGTCTTACAACAAATGTGAGGCAGATAATTTTGGGAAAGCTATTTTCAGGATGAAAGACCGGAGAGAGATTCAGAGATACAGAAAGGAAGGGCTGGAAATTATAGTAATGATTCAGTCATTGAGTGTTTATGTGTTTTAACTGCACTCAACTGATTACAGTTTTATACTTAGGACTCACACTCACACACTAGCAACCCATATTTAAAACAAGTCAAATTTATTTTTCCATATTTCAGGGTTCTCATTTTTTGCTCTGTGAGTATTTAGCACATTATTAGCATGATTTAGTCCTGCTAACACGTTTTCACCGTTAGCATGTTTTAGCGCAAATAAGCACAATATTAGCAAAGTAGTATGTTTAAAACACTGAAAAGTATGATAAAGCATTATTTAACACACTGCTAGCATGTTTTACCACACATTATGGTCATTTCTAGCATGATTTAGCCTATGGAGCATGTTTCAAACATGCTTAGCATACACGATTCTAGAAATATGCTAGCAGTGTGCTCAAACAGGTTAACAGTTATTGATGCAAGAAACATGCTTTCTTTATGATAAAAAGTTAATCATTTATCATACTAGAAAAATGTTAATAATGTGTGTTAGCAGTGTGTTAAATTACATTGTAGCAATCGATGCAAGCATGTCTGCAGTGTGTTTAATCATGCTAGAAACATATAAGCCATCTGCTAAAACATGTTAGCAGTGTTAAATCACATGCTAACAACATGCTGGCATACTGAATAATAACAATGACTCAGTCATTGGATTTTATTGTTCATTGCTCTGTATTTAGCACATTGTTAGCATTGTTACATTGTTGTAACATTTTATCCATAGTTTTGCGTAGTTTTTGGACCTGCTAACATATTTCTTATATGATTTACTACTGACAACATAACATAATTAGCATATGTCTAGCATGAATAAGTACTCTGCTGTTACTCTGTTTTATCATGGTTCTGTTTGACTATGTTAGCATGTTTTTGGATGTTGCTACCATGTGTCTAACTTCATTCAGCACAATGGTAGCATGTTTTTAGCATGATTTAATGCAAGCATATCATGTTTTAACATGCTGCTATCTTATGCCTGGCAACATAAAGCTACTAACAATCTTTGGCAAGTGGCTAGAATCTTCTATCATGATTTAACACACTGCTAACATGTTTTAACACAGCTAGCACGTTTCTATCATGAATGAGCACACTGTTACCATCCTTTAACAAACTGCTAGCATGTTTCTAGCGGTTTAACACACTGCTAGCATGTTTTATAATAGCGAGTCTGATGTCAGGCTAGTTTCTGTGACTGATCTCTGACCTCAGCGCTGCTCATCGTGTCGTGTTGGCTTTTATGAGTGTCCACTTTACTTTCAGCTCTCTGAATTATTGATTCTTTTCCAAATGAAATATTAAAGTCCCCCATCTGTGTCTTCTTCACTGTGATCTGCTCCTCTAGTGTGCACATTTTGAAGCATAAACAGAGCAATACTGATATTATAAAAATAGTGAAAGAGAAAATGAGTTGCGGCACTAGAATGGTGTAAAGTCTGATTTACATTTTATTTCTGATTTAAAGTCTGATTTACTCAGAGATTTACATTTGCCAGAACACACACGTTACTCTTATAATATTCAGAAATGTTTTATAAGTGCAAAATTATTTAAATATTTGAATCATATTATATTAAATTTACATTTATTTGAATATTTATGTATAAAATGTTATTATTTTCATTCTTGTGATAAAAAAAGGAAAATAAATAAAATACAATTGAAACTTATTCTTATTCTCTATTTTTATATAAACTTAATGTTTTTGTCTATAAACTAAACATGCAAGTGTGAACAAATTCTATAATTATGGTAATATAATGTTTTTGTAATGTAATGTTGTGTTCTTAAAATGTTGATTAAAAAGATTTATATACATATACAAACTGAATATATTTCCAATATAAAATTAATGTGTTTGATTGTCATGATGCTTTAAAAAAATGAAAATAAATGTAATGAAATATAAAATTGTTTTATTATATGCCTACTAAATAGCTGAAAAAAGAAAGTTAGTTTAGAAAGTACTTGTTTAGATCATGGAGTTCTGTTTCCCCCTAGTGGTCTGAAAAAATATAACTATCTTAAATCAGATTTCTGTACTTTTGATGAATCATACAATGAAAACCCATGAAATATAGGAATGTTCTATGTGATATGCCTATTATTAAAATAACTACAATTGATTAATGAATAATAATAATAATTATTATTATTATTAGGTGTAGTAGTAATAGTATAGATATTTCTTGTGTTTTTGTTTTAAACATCCAGTTTTTAGGTTTGTACATCTCATGCAGTATTTGTTTGTTTATTTATTTATTTATTTTATGTTATTATTAATTTATTTTGTGTGTGTATATATACAGTTGAAATCAGAATTATTAAACCCCCTTTGAATTTTTTTTCTTTTTTAAATATTTCCCAAATGATGTTTAACAGAGCAAGGAAATTTTCACAGTATGTCTGATAATATTTTTTCTTCTGGAGAAAGTTTTATTTTTATTTCAGCTAGAATAAAAGCAGTTTTAAATTTTTTAAAAACCATTTTAAGGTCAAAATTATTAGCCCCTTTAAGCTATATTTTTTTTCGATAGTCTACAGAACCAACCATCCTTATACAATAACTTGCCTAATTACTCTATCCTAGCATAGTTAACCTAATTAACCTAGTTAAGCCTTTAAATGTCACTTTAAGCTGTATAGAAGTGTCTTGAAAAATATCTAGTAAAATATTATTTACTGTCATCATGGCAAAGATAAAATAAATCAGTTATTAGAAATGAGTAATTAAAACTATTATGTTTAGAAATGTGTTGAAAAAATCTTCTCTCCGTTAAACAGAAATTGGGGGAAAAAATAAACGGGGGCTAATAATTCAGGGGGTTTAATAATTCTGATTGCAACTGTATATATATACAATTTTTTTTGTATGTTTGTATTGTATATTGTTGTGAATGGTTGGTTAAATGTGATGACTGCAGCATGTGTTATGAGCCAAGACAAATTTTCCTCACCTGGGACAATAAAACTTACCTTACCTTACCGTACCTTTTTCAGTACATTCATAAAGTCAATTCATATCATCAACAACCATATCAACTAATACCGATACATAATTTCATGTATTATTAGGGAACTAGATCTTGCAATAAATAAGTACTAATGACAGTCCTGAAATATTCCCAGTGTGAGTGCATTCACTGTTTTCCCCAAAAAGAATGCATAAATTAATGAAAGGTTGTTGTTGTTGTTTTTTTTGATCTTAGAAAACAACAAACCACGGTGGAATTCATTCTACATCCCACGATGATCAACTTCTGAATGACTGGAGAAAGAGGGGATGTCTTTAAAACAATCACATTAATTTAAACTACTGGTATGTTGAATATGAACCATGAATACAAGCATGATGAAAACATCCCTTTAGTCATGTCTTAAAACACAAACATACAAAAGAGAATTCATTAAACATTCATTACTAAAATTAAACTCACAGATAGAAAAATGGCGAGGTACATTTTTAAAAAGTGCAAATAAGCATGTACAAACCAAAACTATAAATTATGGTTGAATCATAGGTGAATTATAGATGGAACTGCTTTATGTTTTGGTTTATGCATGCATACTGCTGACAAATCCATTCTAAACAGTTTTTATTTTGGCCACAAGATGGAGCCAAAACCTTTAAAACTGAGATTAGCCAGTTACAACTGTTTTTTCCACATTTCACCAAATTATGTCAGATTGTTTCTGAAATACCATGGTTTATAAAATAACTGTTACCATTAAAATGTAGAAATCATTCTCTTGGCCCACCAGAAATTTCACTAGTCCAATCAACATCTCAAAGCTGGGGCTGGTGAAGAGAGAGATCAAAAAAGTTTAATTTTGTATATATAAAATAACAAAACATATACATACAAATACATATACGTATCTATTTACATAGATAGTAGTACATATACTATCTGTTTACATTTCTGGTCCTGAAATGTGTACTTGCAGATTTTGGCCATATGATATTGAACTGAACAGCAATAATTGGTTTCTAAGATTAGAGATGGATAGGTTTAGGATTTTGTCAGAATCAAGATTAGACAAAGGATTAGAACTGTTACAGGGATTAAGAAAGGACAAAAAAGAATAAGGGACATCCTGAAACACAAGGTTAGAGTTACTGGAATTATACAGAGAAAATAAGCGTGAAAAATGTATCATCGTTAAACCATTTTACCAAACAAAAAAAAAGCCCCAAAAACATTCTGGGTTACGCAGATGCTATAGAAACATTCTGTATGTTATCATTCTGCAAACAATATAAGTGCTACGTTTTGTAATAATGTCACATTTTGGGTGTTTTGCATATTCTAAAATGTGTATAAACTTTCACAAAAATGACATTCTCCCAGTTTACAAACAAGGGATAGTTCACCCAAAAAATGAAAATTTTTCCACTATTTTCTCACCCTCAAGTGGTTCCAAATCTTTATGATTTTCTTTAAACTCAAAAGAAGATGTTTTGAAGAAAGCTGAAAATCTGTAACCATTGACTTCCATAGTAGGAAAAACAAATACGCTGAAAGTCAGTGGTTACAGGTTTCCAGTATACAACAAATCTTCTTTTGAGTTTAACAGAAGAAAGTCAAACAGTAAAGAATGAGTAAATGATGGTAGAATTAAGCCTAGTCCCAGACTATGTAAGTTGTCATAACTATGTATGACAAATGTAAGTCTGAGCTATATATATATATGTGACATCTTGAGATGTGACATCTTGAGATGCATATTGTTATATGACTTATATAACTTAAATGTCCTAATTGAACTAGTATGGCCTAATCCTAACTTAGTCTAAGCCCTGTCTGTGACACCAGGCTAAAATTTAAGATGGATGATTTTGAACAAATGTTCTATTAACATTATTCGAAGAAGATATGTTCATAAATTTGTAAAAACCTTTCCAGAATGTTTGACAATGTTCTGACAACGTTGCTCAATTAGCTTGTTATTTTCTACTGATGTTGATGCTGTTATTAATTCAGTTATATTTATATTTATAATTTATGCTGCTTTGCTGCTATGAACAATGAGAAATATTAGGAAAGATCAAAGATTTACCAATCATATTTGACTTCCAGTAAACTGTATATTAATGAATAATTGATGATGGGATATTGAATTATTAGAAAATAATGCACATCAGGTGTCCAATATTTTCTAATAATTCAATGAATCTGAGTCAATTATGCCACTTTTAAAGACACTGTTGTTCAGATGTTGTATTTGAAGACTTATGTCAGGTTTTTGTCCTCAAACATCTCATTTGTGTAGTACTAGTTTCTTCCACATCTTATTCAAAGCTTTTGTTTTAATTTAGTTATTAAATGAGTTATTTTTGACAGTTGTAGGCTCTGAAAGAAGTGAATTCATTCAGTGTAGTGATACGGAACTGCTTTAGCAGGTCCCTGTTCGTCAGCCTCAGCCAATCAGAATCAAGCATTCAACAACCACTAAGTACGAAACGAGCCCATTATAAATATTAAAACACCCGCATCTTTCTGTCTTTTTATGGAAAACTTTATCCCTTAAGGAAACGTTCTCCAATTTTACTGTACTGGTTCCACAAAAGGGAGCAGGCCTTAAGTGTATAACTCAAGGTCTCAAAGAGAGGAAACAGCCGAAATTCCAGGACACTTTAAAGATATCAACGTTTTTGCTTGGGGGAAGGGCATGTGAACCCAAGCATCACGTCTGATCTCGTGTATTAAGCTTGACCTTGAAAGACTGACACTACGGCTGTCAGGAAAAGTGTCCCATTCGGGTTCTTCTTTTTTGAGTGTTGGTTGACATTGTGAAGCGACGGCTGATTAAACATCTTTGCTGCTGCTGCTGCTATCAGCGGGAGCACACGGGGTCAGTGTTAGCATCATCAGTGACATCCATCAGACCGGCACGCCAAGGCTGCGTGGACAAATTTCCACGATCAATAGCATCATGACAGGACAACACGAGGTTACGGTCGTCCCCCATCAATCTATTCTTTTCCCAAGTCTGACAGATGTGGGGTAATTAATGGACTTTATTAATCAATCAAAGCTGTTGCTAAACTCTGGGTAAAATGCGCAAACATATCGTTATTTACCGTGTGGGAGGGAAATAAAAGTTTAAAGGGACAGTGCAAACAACAACAAAAAAAAAACATTGTTGTAATTTATGGGGTTAATTCACCCAAATATGAAAATTTTGTTAATAGATAGTCACTGGACTCTTGCTGTCTATGGAGGGTCAGAGAGCTCTCGGGTGTCATCCCAAATATCTGATTTGTGTTCTGAAGATGAACGAAGGAAGGGTGGGTAATTAATGACAATTTTCATTTTTGGCTGAACTAATCCTTTAATTCAATTAATTAGAGATATCGTCTTAATCCTTTTGGTTATAAAGAGAATTTTAGGTCTGGGTTTTACATGCTTTTAATTCATTTAATGAGTACTTTGTGTAGAGGCCCTTGCTTTGAATGACTTCAGCACACTGCTAGTGTTTCACACTGCTTTGCTGTGATGTTGATCTGCTTTTCTTCGTCTCTTTCACAATTTACTCCCTGTAATAGGTTTCTAGGCCATAACTTTGTGGCCAAGGATTTTCCAGTGATTTTCAGTCAGGTTTACAACAGGACCATAGGCAGGCCATTCCATTATTTCAGTGTTTTCAGCCAAATGCAAGGAAGGAACCGCAGGTTGCTGAAGAAGCTTCTGATGAACATTTGTATTAGGTCATGTCATATAGATGTAAAAGAGGGCAGTTTATTTGCTTTTAGTATTGGTCACAGTCAAACAGTTAGTTTTACAGTCTATGGTCACCATTCACTTCAACTAAATTTGTCAAATAACTACGTCAGGTTTGGAATGACAAGGTTGTGTAAATGCTAATCAAATTTATTATAAACTGATTTTTAAAAAGACACATATCAGGTAAAAATCTTGCAGTTTTATTTGCATAAAAACTTCGATAAATGTCACAATGAATAAAAAAATGAAATCACAAAACATATAAAGAAAGCATTTACAATACCAGAAATGACATACAACTTTTTTTGTGCTCACAAGATTGCAGATCAACAATGAAATATACAACACATTTTTTTTACAACAACTAAAAATGGACATGAGGAGAAATTGAATGGCTTCGTGTTGTACAGCATTGTCATTTCCAGTTTCTAAACCAATGAAATGCAGAAATACTACAAATTTATAGAACAACTGCATTTACAAAATTCACCAAATTTATCTCCTGAGGCAAAATTACATTGAAAGTTTTAGTCCATCTTTAATACCCGTCAACTATCTTTATGAATATGCATATTAAGCATTTTCTAAACTGTAATTATAGGACAAAAACAGCTCACAACAAGTGCTTTCAACTTTTCATACAAACTGTACCAGTCTAGTTTTATGTTGAGAGGACAAAATGCTTCCTTCAAAATATGGTGTTTAATGGCCTGAAAGATAAAGATGTGTCTTCACGATGACATGAAAAGAGCAAAGTCTGATTGCAGCAATAAATGTCAGACCCATCGACAGGAGTGAAAGATGCACTTAAACCATTTAAATCCGAAATTGAATACAACACACAAGGAGTTTATGACTTTAAATAACTTTATACTAAATTTACAAAGCACACTTAATATTAAATCAGGCATGGTCAAGTATTGCTGACGCTTTTAGGAGTACCATTATAATGCACTTTTTAAGATCCTGACCAATAAAAAAAAAGGACAAACAAAAGGCAACTGATTCAGACAAATTACAAATATGAATTCACATGTTCCAATGGTCATTCAAATGGTGCCGGCTTCAATCCGACTTTAAAAAATATTTCATTTTCATGCATTTAAATACAAGCAGTACAAAATGACTTTTAAGTAAGGAAGAGTTATGTAGAAAAAGAAGAGGCTTTAATGAGTCTCAGGAGTTTCCTGGGTTTGGGAGATCAAATATGATTGGTGGATTGGTGGGCTGGAAGCTCACTGTACATGTGGAAGAGTTGATGAATGTGGTGTAACCGTCTGTCATTATTCCATACCCTGAGAACCAGAAAAATATATATTTGTATTAATTTCATAAAACATTATCTTGGTTTATTTAAAATGTAAAAAAAAGTAATAAAAACAGGATTGCTGTTGCTGTGATTTTTGCCGTTTTTTTATGTTTGTAGAGTTGCACATATTGGCTGGAATTATGTGAATATATACTGTATGTCGCTTTAGGTAAAAAACATCAATAATTCATTCATTCATTTTCCTTCGGCTTAGTCCCTTTATTCATAAGGGGTCGCCCCAGCGGAATGAACCGCCAACTATTCCAGCATATGTTTTACACAGCGGATGCCCTTTCAGCTGCAACCCAGTACTGGGAAACATCCATACACACATTCACACACATACACTATGGCCAATTTAGTTTATTCAATTCACCTATACCACATGTCTTTGGACTGTGGGGGAAAACGGAGCACCTGGAGGAAACCCACTCGAACACGGGGAACTCCACACACAACAAGAATAATAATAATAAATATCAATAATCTCTTAGAAACAATTAAAAATGGATAACAATTAAAATTAAATGTATAATAGTAGTAATAATAATAGTAATAATAATAATCGTAGTAATAATAATACTAGCAAATATTATGCAAAACCTGAAGATTACAGTCCAGGTATTTATGGACATTTTGGTCAAATATGTTTATTATATAAAATAATATTTGCTGTGTAATATTTCAGTGTATAATTTTTTTTATATAATATTTCTATATATATATATATATATATATATATATATATATATATATATATATATATATATATATATATATATTGCTTAATTGTTGCCTTAATTTCTTAATATATTTGACAAATTTTGATAATTGAAAGCCTTATTTGATATACAATTTTATTATTTTTGCTTAAATTAATTGCGCAACTTTACAGTGTGTTATACAAATATGTTAAATATAATCATTTAGCCCTCACCTTCATGGATTCCCCCATATGCATGGAGTTTGGGTCTGACCCTCTTCTGTACAGTGTTGAGTAGCTCCACACAGCCGACTCTCTGCAGTTCTTTAGGGACCCAGTCTCTGAACCCTGGACAAAGTCCAACATCACTGCCTTAGTGGCGTATCATCACATTTATGATGACGTGAAAATACAACAATCCATCTGCAGACACAAACTGATGTCTACATGCTCTCCATCTACAGTTACGTTCACTGCTTACCCAGTGGAGGCCCGTGTGTCATAAGAATATCCACGTCTTCGGGGATCTGGTTCCACTTATCCAGGAGAGACTGGCCACGAGGTAAGTTAAAGCCCCATCCATTAAACCACGGAGTCCTGTGAGAGCAGACAAGCACATTTTACACACTTCATAAATGTCCAAATCATCATACACAAGCCTGCAAGCTGTTCTCACACACATACTGCAAAAGTCCACAGTATTTGAAAAATCATTTTTCAAGTAGACAAGTTGCTATAGGCTGTATGAATCTGCAGCTAACTTTTTATACAATAAGCAACCACGTAGTATATTTACACATTAAGACAAAAAAACATTATAGTTCTGATATAAACACTGATCAATGTCTATGGTAGTGATGCAAGTATAGTAAATCACTCTTTAAATTAAGTTGAGGTTTCAAATGTTATACACACACAGTACAACTAAATTTGGTTGCCAGTTCACCTTTAGATGCTTAATCCTGTTTTACGCACACACACTAAATTACAAGGCTGAAAACAACAGCATTTAAAAATCATTAACTCATAAAAAAAAAAGTGATAACCGCATTTACAAAAATTGTACACAAAAAATCTATGCCAAGAGCCTACTGGTCAGTACACCAACATATAGCAGGCATCCTAAATTCATGGACATTTCCCAACTCCATCCTTTTCTATCTCCAGCCTCACTTCCTGTAAATATATACTGTCCTACTTATAATAATAAAAGCAAAAATGCCAGAAATAAATCTTTAAAATTTGCTGACTTTCACAGACTAAAAGGCTGAATTTCATGTCCTACAATGAATAGAAAAACAAGGCGCTGTTGTGCTTGGAATAACATTTTACATTAATTTAATAGACATTATGCGAGCAACAATAGATAATTTGTATCAGATTTTGAAGATAATTATAGAAATGTACAAATTAAAAGAAACAATGGCACCCAGTCTTTCAAGTGATTTTATTCAAAGTCATTTTAGCCAAAGGAATGTACATTTTATTGACATGTTTGCCTTAGTTGATAGGGTACAGCTTGCTGACACCATTTGACTTGGGTATAATAAAATGGGGCTAAAAAACAACCTAACGATAATGATGTGTGAACATGGTAAAATAAAAATAAAAATTTAAAACATAATACAGTATAGAAAAATGCCATTTTAGCCATTTTTTTCCACTATTGTGCCGAATCGTCCTAAGAACAGTCAGGTACAGTTATAGTTGTGGTTTCAAGTGAATACACACGTTCTCGGCCTGGATGTCTAGGCATGGTTAGACAAAAATAAAATGAAGTCTTATGCCAGTAGGCGGCAACAAGTAAAACATTTTAGCTAAAAAATGCTGATTTACACATTGAGTGAGAGAGAGAGATGGTGGGAAAGTAGGTGACCATCATAATCTACTCCCAAACAATATACTGTACAGACCCTTTTTCCTTTCCAAATAAAAAGCAAACGAGAAGAAAAAAGTAAAAAAAAAATGCCTCAGAGTATTGCAGTATCAGATTTGAGGCCACGGCACAACTCAGGCTATTCATTTCAGCTTCCATCAGGGCGTCCGGCGGTTCGCAGCGGAGCAGAGGTCATCTGCAGAGGAGGCAGATTGATCAAGCTGTCAGCACCAATGAGCAGAAGCATGTTAATAAGAGTTTTATTTCCCCTCCGGGACGGGCCTGCTGACAGCCTGCGGTAACCCGGGCCAGACCTTTATTTACCACTGTCTGATAAGGGCCAAGTGTCTGGCCCCAGATAGACAAGGCCAGGGCTAAATGCAGGCCTTGGTTGAGAGGGCAGGAACTGACCCCGTGCTGATAAACAGAGCTGGGTGATGGATGGAGACAGTGCAGACGAATGAGAGCTTGAAGCATTGCGGAGAGCGCTACAGTACATTTGCAACTGCTCAACGCTGCTTCAGAAACCACACTAAAGGGCAGGAATTCAAAACAGCTTGACATGATAAAAACGACTAACTAAAATAGTAGCGATTATATCATTTTAAGGTGTTCAATGACAACACTAATGGTCTATGAATGGGTAGTTTCATCAGCGTAGTTTTTGGTGCAAGGAAAGCAATACTAAATTCTATCTTTCCAAAAATAAGTTTTTTTTATTTCTTAAGATTGTTCTCAAGAATATTCTTAAAATGTTAGGACTTTGTCTCATCATTTACTCACCGTCATGTGGTTCCAAGTGAGTTTTTTTTTCTGTTGAACATTTCTTTTAACATCCAGAGATTTCTTTTCTTTTGATGAAAGTCAATGACTGCCGGTTTTAACATTCTTTAAAATATCTTTTGTGTTCAACCGAAGAAAGAAACGTGTTTGAAACAAGTGAAGGGTCCACAAGTGACATTTTAAATTTTTTGGTGAACGATGAGTACTATTAAATCTTCAAAGGTTAACCACTGGGTTATTTGAACTATTAAGAGTTGCTTTATAAAGGTATAGTCATATTAGTGAAAAATGTCAGCAACATTTTGAGAACAAAAACTGAAATCTTACAGCTTTCTTTACGTCAGCTTGGTTGAATAAAAAACTTCAGCGAATCTCACGTCTGCCTGGAATAGTTTTGCCCAGAGTGAAGGCAGAATGTCTGGACTCCATCACATCTGATATGTAAAGCAACTAATCACCATTTTGTTCAGCGTCATGTTTAGGGCCATGAAAAACTATGATCTATATCCCTACAATAAAAGACCACTGAGTGTGTTTTGGTTCACACTAAATGCCACAAACAGAAACCATGGATTTCCTACCAGGGGTGCTTAAACCTGTTACTGGAGATCTACCTTCCTGCAGAGTTCAGCTCCAACCCTGATCAAACACAACTAAACCAACTAATAGCATCTGAAGGAGAACTTGGTAATTAAAGACAGGTGTATTTGATCAAGGTTGCAGCTAAACTCTGCAGGAACAGGGTTGGGCACCCCTGGTCTATACCTTACTTTCACATCCTTTTGAAAATCCAAAATTTTGTTGATCCTGATCAGGGCCGGCTCTAGGCATGGGTAGGGGTGGGCTGAGCCCACCCAAATGTCTGTCTTGCCCACCCAATCAAACAGACAGACAGCATACGCATACTTTTATTAGATTTTTTTGATTCGATAAAAGCAATCCAAGGCTGGCTCTTTGTTGAAAAATGGAAAAAAAGGGCGTTGAAATCCCCGACCAATAGCACAACACCAAACAGTTTGAACGGCTGTAAGTAACGGCACGCTCATCACTTGTGAGGCTTGCTTGCAGTGTTGCCAACCTAGCGACTTTGTCACTATATTTAGCGACTTTTCAGATCCTCCTAGCTACAAATTTTCAAAAAAGCGACTAGCGACAAATCTAGCGACTTTTTTTGGTGTTACTGGGGATTTTTATAGACTCTCATATGTCCATACTAAACCGTTCCTACTCTTCTCAACGAGGTGGCCCAGTCCTCACGCAGCAGTCTCTCCCACCTGCACCCTGAGAGCAAATCATTCCTCTGCGTACCGACGGCAAATGTTTTAGCACCGAAAGTGTGAGGTATTTCCCTGGTGCAGTAAAACCGATCTGCTTCTCCTTTGTTTTAAATTTAACTCGACCGTTTATTTTTTTTCTTGTTCACAATCACAGAGATTTTAGTGACACCAGTTCCTGAACTTGTCTGAGCTTAATATGTCTGAGATTTCTGCAAATTCACTACACATCTACTCAAACAATGCATTTAATTAAATTGACATATATAAAATATAGGGGGGGGGCAGTGGATAGTGCTGTCACCTCACAGCAAGAAGGTCGCTGGTTCGAGCCTCGGCTGGGTCAGTTGGCATTTCTGTGTGGAGTTTGCATGTTCTCCCCGTGTTTGCGTGGGTTTCCTCCGGGTGCTCCGGTTTCCCCCACAAGTCCAAAGACATGTGGTATAGGTGAATTGGGTAAGCTAAATTGTCCATAGTGTATGTATGTGTGAGTGTGTATGGGTGTTTCCCTGTGATGTGTTGTGTCTGGAAGAGCATCCGCTGCGTAAAACATATGCTGGATAAGTTGGCGGTTAATTTCGCTGTGGCGACCCCAGGTTAATAAAGGGACTAAGCCGAAAAGAAAATGAATGAATGAATGAATATAAAACGTAGTGCAAATGTAAATTCCCCTTTATTAACCATAGGCTGTTAACAAACATAAACTCACGCATTTCATAAAGTCCAGAAATATTTGCTTCAAGTAACCAGCGCTGATAGTGATGCCTCTTTCCTGGATCCGCGTCATAAACACCTCCTTTTATTTGCACAAGTGGAAAAATGCCTCAAAAACTTTCTGAAATGTGCTCTGCTTTGGAAATGACCACAAGTTGGAGCGTCAGGGTTTTCTCTCGTTCTGGCACCTCACCATCATATTACAATTATGATGATGTGGTACAATCAACAAATATCCAACCTATTTTTCATTTGGAGAATTACAGTTAGGCTATTAATAGTGCTTATAAAAGATCTATTTATAAAATAGCCTACATATGATAACTCCACACCAAACTGAGACTTTCATTTTATAGCTTTATGTATGCAAAGTAATGCAATACTAGGCTATATGTCAATTTGGGGTTTTAGGTAACATGAAGGCAGCTCGACTTTAATCACTCTTTGTTGCCATTTTATTATGGAGCAGCTGAGCTACCTTGATGGTACCTAAAACCCAGAATTGGTGCAAACTAAACTGAAACTGAGTAGCCAGCTAATCTGGCTTCAAGGTACAGGTCCCTGGTGTTTTAACCCATCACTTTTGTCCAGTTCCTATCACTTTCCTAATTACATGAAGGGCATGATCTATAGGTGGGTGTATGCAAGAGCTTTTTCTAATCTTTCAACCTAATATTGTGAACTAAACTTATATAAATTATATATAAATGTGAAAGGAGACAATGGAAAACAATGTGGAGAACGGCAGCTTTTTTTTTTCTGCTCTGCTCAAAACTAAGCACCACTAGGTTCGTCTTTTTTGTCTAATCAGGCTAACGTGGTTCAACAACACACCCCATAAGGTTTCAAAATTAGTCCAATTGGCAGAAAGTAGACAATCTTTTGTGACACGTTGACAATTGAATTGGATCACATGAGCGTTTACACTGCAAAAGCAATCCGGTGAACATAAAAGTATCATTAGGGAGGATGAGATTGCAAATACTAAGTATCTGAGATGTAACAGCTTATAGCATTAATGAGCCTTAAAGGACTCGATGCTACCTGTACTCGCAGACATACATATATGTATGAGCACACATGCCCGGTTATCCAGAGGTCATTTTACAACGAGCACTTGACAAAGCCGGAGCCTCTGAGAGACACAAGGTTAAGACTAGAGGGGGAAAAGGTTTTCACAGCATGTTCTCGAGACCTGAGGCCTGGATCTTCTTTTTCATTCACTGAATTATGTTGAAATAGATGAGGGACCAGGGCCCAGACGTCTATACCACCTCAGAATAACAATAGAAAGAGCCCTGGAGCGGAGTATTGAAAACCAATTACAAAGAGAATGAGGAAGAAAAAAAAAGATTTTAGAGTGAAAAATGGAAACGCAGGAGTCTGTCGCTGCCAATTAAACTAGGAGACCCAGTTAAAACTTGCAAAGAAACAGGGTGTCAAAAAGCAAAGACGTCCTCCAAATATGTTTTTTTAAACAGACATGATAAACCACAACTAGATTTGAGAAATAAAATGGTTATATTTGCATAATACTTTCTTTAAAAAAAAAAAAAGTGTACTATAAAAAATATTAACAAGAATAATCTCACCTTTTTTATAAAGAGAATTTTTTTTTTTTTTTATTATTAATAATTTTAAATTTAGGATAGACTAAATACCTAAAGGTAAAAATTATTTAGTGAATCTGAAAATGTAGTAACGAATGTAAAACAAGGGGGCTGATTTTTAATTTTAGTCCATAAATACAACAATCTTGGCATAATTCAATTCATATGAGTGCAAAAAGAAAGCACAAAATAAATGAAACTGATTGCTCCATTACACAATGCGAAGCCAATCATATAGCACCAGTGATGAAAATAGTGTGCACGCTTATTATGCTTATTACAGTAATCTGCTGGCAGCACAAAATTATTTTTCATGTGTTTTCATTGAACTAATCAGCTAGTCCTCAAAATGGACCACCATTTAGCCATTAAGAATAAGCCAGACTATGCAAAACAGAGTTTTCTCTTCAGAAGAAAAAGATGATTTTAAAAACATATTCGAGATCTTCACTTCTTACAATTTTGCAATTCTTACAACTTTTTTTTCATGAAAACTTTCCGTTTCCAATCAATCAATCAATCAATCAATCAATCAATCAATCACCTAAAATAATTGGCAAATGTAAAATATTAAACATAATATAATTAAACATAATAAACACTGAAAACCTCTACTCTGTCAAGAGCAAAAATGTGCATAATGCTATAAATACCTGCAACTTAGACCATTTTTAATGTTTACAATTAAATTATGGTTGCAAACCAATTTGGACCAATCAGATATATTGTGGGTGGTGTTACAAAGTGCAGTTTTAAAGAAAAAAAAACTTTTTGTTTGTCTAAAAAAAGTACTTATTTTATTGCATCTACTGTTAGTGTTGTATTTTTCATATATGATTTGCTAAGTTTCTTTCTTTAAGTGGATTAATATTCATGTTTAGCTTTGTTTTTAATTCAGTTTCACTCATTTTAGTATATCAGCTTCAGTTAAAAATAATAATAATAATATAACAGAGCTGGTCTTCACTGGTTAACATCGCTTACCACCAAATAATAATTCTTTTATGTTTAAGGACAAAGATGTGAGCAAATATTCAAATACAATCTGTCACTTTACTGCCATTGTCCTTCATTAAATGCATCAAAGAGTGCAGTCTCTTATCCGAAACGGAACGTCCATCATCACAGTCTGGTCTGGTATTATCCGCTGTTTGCCTATCCATTAGCGCGTCTTCATAGATTGTAGAGAATGGAGTTGATAGAGGATGAAAAAGAGGCTGAAGTCAGGAAATGGCTGCTGAGGTCTCAGTCTGAGCGCGTGTATGTTGGGTAGTCGGGCTTGTCTTGTGGATGATTGATGGAAAGGCAAATAAAGGTGAGTGGTTGCTTTCGAACACTGTGCAGCAGGCCGGTACTCTTGGGTACAATCTCTCAAACTCTGTTAGTTTTCCTGTAAATACTCAGGCACATCTGCTTTAACTCGCACATAAACATCATGGTCTGAGTCAGGCTTTGGTCTGAACATCAAGCTAGTCGTCATTAAGACGTCATTACTTCCTGATTTGCACATTAACAAAGGACAAATGAAGGAAGGCAGAGGAAGGGGATTTATTATTACATGCAGTTCTATGGAACAGTTGATTCTGTTTGGTCAATTCAAATTTCAGCAATAAAATAATTTCGAGGGCAGCACGGTGGCTCAGTGGTTAGCACTGTCGCCTCATAACAAGAAGGTTCCAGTCCTGGCTTACATTGTAAAAAACGTAAAACATATGCTAGATAAGTTAGTGGTTCATTCCGCTGTGGCGACCCCAGATTAATAAAGGGACTAAGCCGAAAAGAAAATGAATGAATAATATAATATAATATAATATAATATAATATAATATAATATAATATAATATAATATAATAATCTCATTTTATGCAACCTATATATATATATATATATATATATATATATATATATATATATATGAAATTTTTAGGACTAATCACTGATAATTTTGCATGACTTTAACAAATAAAATTAAGCATTACACATTATTCCTTGATTGGAATTTATGCATTAACATATCCTTTATTAAATTTACACTGCACATTTATCATGATTATCTCAAATTATTGTAAGCAAATCAAATATAACTATGATATGATTAATCTGTAACTTTAAAATTCCTATATATACCTAAAAAGAAGAAAAGAAACCGGTTTAAACGTTAACAAAAGAGGAAAATATGAGAGAGAGAGAGAGAGAGAGAGAGAGAAAAAGAAAGCTTTCACTGTCAGAAACTGGTCAGTCCTGAGACACTAGTGTATATTTGTGTCTGCATGGGTGTTTGTTTTGGCTGCGTCAGCACTTTGTTTTGATGAACTCTCAGTGACCTGGACACACTCACACTTGCACACAGTGGCACACAGGAGCAGACGGCTGACACACACACGCAATGCACAAGCATGCCAGTCCTTCAAATACCTCACATGCAGAAAGGATTACTGAAATATTTATCTGCTGCTGTAGAAGGCAGAAAAGAGAGGGGAATCAGAGAAAGAGGAGTGATTGTGGAAGAAGTTGATCAACTATGCAGAGATGGACACAAGACAAAAAGAGAAGACGACAGGAAATGAGACTTTGTTGGGATTTCCTGTCTATTTTGTGAAGGAACGGTGCATCCCAAAGATCTGTTTAATATTTGTTTTGATTCGTGCGAATGTCAAATAGGTTTTTTTGTAGACAGATGAATCATACAGCATTTTTTCCATGCTCACCAAGGCTGCATTTATTTGGTCAAAATACAGTAAAACAGTAATGTTTTGCAATAATATAATAGAAACAACAGTTTTCCATTTTAATATATTCATTCATTCATTTTCCTTGGGCTTAGTCCCTTCATTCATCAGGGGTTGCCACAGCGGAATGAACCGCCAACTTCTCCAGCATATGTTTTACACAGCAGATGCCCTTCCAGCTGCAACCCAGTACTGGGAAACATCCATACACACTCATAGACTACGGCCAATTTTTTATTGGAGGAAACCCACGCGAACATGCAAACTCCACACAGAAATGCCAACTGGCCCCACCGGGACTTGAACCAGCAACCTTCTTGCTGTGAGGTGACAGTACTAACCACTGAGCCATTTTAATATATTTTTAAATATAATTTTTTCCCATGATGAGATTTAAGCTTCATTGCTCTTCTCTTCAGTGTCACGTTATTCTTCAGAATCATTCTAATAGGTAGATTTATTTTAATCAATGTTGAAAACAGTCATGCTGCTTCATATTTTTGTGGAATCCATATTTGTTTTAGGATTCTTTGATGGAAAAAAATAAGTTGAAAAGAAGCGGCATTTATTTTCTCTTATTTGAGCATTCTAAATGTCTTTACTGTGAGATTTGATGATTTTAATGCATACCTGACTGCTGAATAAGAGTATAAATGTATTTTTATTTTTCTTACCCTAAACTTTTGAACAGTGTAGTTTGTGTCCCATGAAAAAAAAGTCAGATTAAGGAAATAAAACATTGTTTGAAACATTCTTTCATGTTAACGGAAAAAACAAATCCTTAAATAAAAGCTAATCAAAAGAGAACAAATGGCTATAGCCTCTCAACAAAAAAACAAACATTACAATAACTTCAATCTAGGGCTGGGTGATACAGCAAAATGTTTTTTTAAATTATCATGATATAATGTTTCATATCATTCAGTATATTTTAACAATCCACTTAGGAATATTAGGATTTGTTATTTATTTAACCACTTTCTTTTAATTTACCAACATTACTAAGGCAAATTGGTTTAATAAAATTTAAATAAACAAAAGATAACTCGTCTCTTATGTCTTATAATAAAATAAACATACGTGTTAAAGAGACTCCTAAACTTAATAAATAAAATATTACAAAGTGTGTGCAATGGTAAAGTGTAAACGCTGAACAATCAAAGCAAACTGTAAGGTAGATCAACATCTGTAAGATGAATAATGATACAGTAAACCTCTGTAAACAAACTCTGTAAACAAAACAAATTATGATAATCAAATCTGAGCTTTCAAGTAAAGGAACCAACCACCATTATTTAAATACATATTGAAACATTACAAACTGTGAAGTTGAATGACTGCATTACCCAATGCAAAAAACAATCTTACAGATGGGGTGCTAGCGGCAAGAAAAGAAACCAAAAAGCCACTCTGGCGACATCCTTACATCCTTTTTTATTGACAATCTCCTCACTGCTGCTAGTCACGGCACTCATTTTCACGCATGTTATTCTGACCTGAAGTGGCGATGACAAAACCTAAAAATCGCAAGTGAAAAGCACGGTCAATAAATACCGATACCATTTTTAATCGCCCAGCCCTACTTCAATCTTACTTTTAAATTCCCTCTTTTGTTTTGTTAAGGTTTACCACAACATGCCTGTCATGTTCACAAAAATCTAAAATACCTTTGTTTCTGTTATTCTAACAAGCCACTACATTTATCTCCAGATTTGTTATCAAGCTCCATTTTACAAACAAGCAACAACTTGTCAACAAACACAAGATCAGAAAGGTAGACTATTACTAAACAAAACATGTTGTCTGCATGTTGTCTTCACAACATAATAGAACAATTCCCTCTAGAGATTAAAAAAAACAATCTCAAAGCATGTGGTATGATCTGTTTTTGAGAAGCCTCTACATGGTTGACATATTTCTGTATAGCCTGCTTACTAATATCATCTGACCCCTTTTCTCATCGCTCTTTCTCTTTCACTGTGCCCTCACGATGCCCTCCACCCCCTCCTGAATTTCTAAATCCTCCCTGCCTGGTACCGTAACCGCCGCCAGCCACCGCTGTTAATTACCGCTGACAAATGATGGCACCTTCGGGCCAGGGGTCATCTTATAATCAGTGGCACAAGCAGGTAGCTTGTCGGCAGTAGCTAGAAAATGCTATTGCTTATTTAGTAGCTTCTGTTGATGAACTGAGTAGAGCGGATGAATTAGATTTATTAATGATTTCACCTTTACGAACAGTTCTGAGAATCTACAGTGGGGAAAATAAGTATTGAACACGTCATGTTTTTTCCTGGCAATAATATTTCTAAAGGAGCTGTTGACATGGAATTAAACCAGATTTTGGTAAAAACCCAAACAATACAAACATAAAAATAAAACAAAACAATCTGAAAAATGAGTTATGAAATGACAAGGAGAAAGTACTGAACGACTGAAACGTATTTAATACTTTATATAAACTTTTTTTGGTGATGGCAGCTTAAAGACGCCTCTCATATGGAGAATGAAGTCACATGAAATGCTCAGGTGTGAGTTTTTCACAGACTTCAACAGGGTGTAAAAATCTTTCTCTGAAAGCATTTGAGTTTTCTTGGCTGTGTTTTGGATCATTGTCTTGCTGAAATGTCCATTCTGTTTTCATATTCATCATCCTGCTAATGTAGATGTTGAACTGAGGCAGCTAATATTAATTTACAATGACGAAGGGCAGAGGGTTGCTGAATAATATTGAAAAATTTCAGCTGCTGTCTGGGCTTTCACTGCCTTTCTATACCTCCCTTTCTTCATGTGTTCAATATTTTTGCCCTGCGTCATTTCATTTTATTTGGCATAACTTAATTTGTAGACTAATTAGATTTCTTTTCTTGGCATATATGGATTTCTTTGGTTGTTATCAACATCCGGGGAATTTTCAAAAGTCAACGGCACCTTTAGAAATATGTTTTCTGAGAAAAATGGTAACATGTTCAATACTTATTTTCCCCGATGTATCTCCTCAACAAAAGTAATTTCTAAAACAATTGCTAAAATTAATGAAATGTAAATTTTCTTGGTTATTTGAAATGTTTAGTGATCAGTCCATTTCATAATTTTTCAAACATCAATGGAAAGCTACTTTTAGAATTCTGAAATAAATAAAAATTTATAAGATGTTGGATGTGTGTCTAATAGGATATAACAATAGTTGTATTACAGAGTAATGGTATTCCAGAACCGTCAACGTACAGGGATGAAGGTTCGGTTTATGCACCAAATATGACGAATACAGTCATCTCATGACGGATACAGTCAGTCCACATGTACAGTCACTGGAGTGCAGCAACGTAGCAGCCATTCATAAAGAATGCATCTTTGTGTCTGAAAACGCAAGATGCAATGCTCAGACTGAACAGTATGGGTAAATAGTTCAAAACTTAGAGTAGAAAATATTAATCTTATTTTTTCTTTTTTCACACACAACATCAGACTCAATTTTCTATATCAGTCAGAGTGGCAAATTGTTTTGCATTGCACAAAAAAATAAAAATTAAATGTATCTTTACTGATGCTGATCCATAAGCACCACCTACCAGCAGAAAGTGAATCTGCTTATTCATTCAGATGTCTGCTGTTTTTGCATTGAGCTGATTTGTTTTATGCAGCACTTTTCACAAAGCTAATGTCAAAGAATAGAACTTTCCGACAACAATCCCTGTTGGATTGGTCCATAAAGATCAATAATAAGAATTGAAATATGAGCAAGCTAAAGTACAACTGGTGTGTGCTTCTGCAAATCAATTGGAAAATAATGGTCTTGTAACAGGAAACATGTAGGCTTGTGTATCATATTGAGAATATTCAGTAGATGAATATTAAAATCAGAAAAGAGAGATGAGAAGCATCAGACCGGTAGATTTCCTTGTCAACGGTATAATTTTGTTCATTCTATTCAGATGAGTCAACTTATATTCATTAGCAGCCCTTCAAGAGTCTAATACTATTCAGGTACAGCTTGTTATTGCACATTAAGCTTGTTACAATTTTAACAAGTTTCTCAAACATCTGTACTGAAGTCAGTGCATTTAATCATTTAACTTCACAAAATGCCCAGCGTTCTCTCAACTTGGCTACAAGTATGCATTATTTTTGGACCTAAAACTTGTGGTAGTGAATCTACACCTCTCAAGACATGCATTCCTGTTGCTAATAATTTCATAAAATCACCCTTGGCAAAAAGTGATGAGGACATGTCCCAGTTGCCCTTACTTAAATGACACCTACACTACTAATACTGGCCATCATCAAGTAATTAGCGTTATCAGCTTCACACTGATCTGACTTCACCCTGGGATAAAACCCTCACACTTCATATCTAGTATCCATACGGCTGCAGATAAACAGCTTTGCATATCTTCACCGATCATTCATTCACGAGCACACCATAACCACCGCAGATAATTATGAAGCTCCGATACAGTTTCTATAGCAGCGAGAATGAAACGCCCCCTTTATCTATTGTAGCCTGGCTTTTTAAACACTCACCCCAGATGAACTCGGGTCACATGACTTACGTCTGCCTTTCCTAAGAGGATTAGAGAGCCTTTGATTTTCAAAAGCCAAACTACCATCTAGCACAACCAGCTTACACGTTAATCAAACCAATCACAGCTGCTAGCTGGAATATACGCGATACGTATCGGTGTGGATATTCAAGTAGGATTACCAAACACGCTGTTATCAGGATAGCTATGCAAGATCATGCCTCGTTTCTATTAGACGACCTGGTTTGTTATACGAAAGGTATATCGGATGTTTGTCTGGTACGACATTGAGAGTAATCAAGTCAAGGTCAATGTGTCGACCTTCATGAAAGGGAACACAGATAAATAAATGGATGTAAAACAGGCTCGTCTTCTACCTCGGGGCAGACGAGAGTCAAGCCTGACCGAGCACTTTGTAGGGCAGAAGAATGAAGCCGTGTAAATGACCTCCTTGATGGCTGAGGCCCGGGGTCATGGAGGTCAGAACGGCTGCTGGGAGTGTGCGTTTGGAGGGGCACACCGGGGTCGGGTCTTACGTTTTGATCCCGCTTTCCAACAAAGCACCAGGATGTGTTGGGACAAAAAGCACTTCCTGCAGGAGAGGCTGGGTAAACTGTGACCAAAGCGCACCCCCCACCAAGACCACCCATCGCAGATGTCTGCTTTTCCCACTTCTTAACAAAATTATCATAATAATTCTGGCAGGCTGAGAAACCTCCTGATATTTTATACAGACTGTGTAGCTGTGTGTTTGGTCATTATGTTGTATAAAGTGTATATAAATAAAAAAATATGGTCATAAGGTGTGTCATAAACATGTATATCACAATGTGGTGGTTTAGATTCAATAGTCATGTATGTATTTTAGGCATGGGACGATAACCGTATTCAAGGTATATCGCGGTTTGGAAAAGTCAAGGTTTTAAAACCGCCAAAATATTCTGCTATATCGTTTTTTAGTTTTTTTTTTTTTAGGACAACAGTATCTCCAGCAGAAAAGATATCTAAAGATGCCGTTTTAAATTGTAAAGAAATCAGTGTTTTTGAAACAAATGAAGACAGTCAATGATTCATTTGAAATATTTTAAAATATATTGTGATTAAAGGGGGAAAAAGTTTTTGTTTTTTATCCAGACATTTAAAAAGAACATATTTTAGAGCAGTAATCACAATACCGTGAAGCAGTCTTCTGTGGAGAGAGGAGAACCTTACAGAAGGACAACCATCTGTGCAGCAATCCACCAATCAGGCCTGTATGGTAGAGTGGCCAGACAGAAGCCACTCCTTAGTAAAGGGCATATAGCAGCCCGCCTGGAATTTGCCAAAAGGCATCTAAAACAAAATTCTCTGGTCTGATGAGACTAAAATGGAACTCTTTGAAGTGAATGCCAGTCGTTACGTTTGGAGAAAACCAGGCACCGCTCATCAGCAGGCTAATACCATCCCTACAGTGAAGCATTGTGGTGGCAGCATCATGCTGTGGGGATGTTTTTCAGCAGCAAAAACTGGAAGACCAGTCAGGATAGAGGAAAAGATGAATGCAGCAATGTACAGAGACATCCTGAATGAAAACCTGCTTCAGAGTGCTTTTGACCTCAGACCGACGGTTCATCGGTTCAGCAGGACAATGACCCAAAGCACACCGCCAAAATATCAATGGAGTGGCTTCACAACAACTCGGTGAATGTCCTTGAGTGGCCCAGTGAGAGACCAGACCTAAATCCTATTGAACATCTCTGAAGAGATCTGAAAATGGCTGTACACCGTCGCTTCCCATCCAACCTGATAGAGCTTGAGAGGTACTGCAAAGAGGAATGGGCAAAAATTCCCAAAGACAGGTGTGTCAAGCTTGTGGCATCATATTCAAAATGACTTGAGGCTGTAATTGCTGCCAAAGGTGCATCAACAAAGTATTGAGCAAAGGCTGTGAATACTTATGCACATGTGATTTTTCAGTTTTTTTAATTTTTATAAATTTACAACAATTTAACAAAATCTTTTTTCACATTGTCATTATGGGGTATTGTGTGTAGAATTTTGAGGAAATAAACAAATTTAATCCATTTTGAAATAAGTCTGTAACATAAAAAAATGTGAAAAAAGTGAAGCGCTATGAATACTTTCCCGATGCACTATATATATATATATATACACACACACATACATATATACATATAATACAGTATTTCCTATAATATTTTTTTCTTCTGGAGAAAGTCTTATTTGTTTTATTTTAGCTAGTTTTAAATTTAACTTTTTTTAATAAAAGTTTTAATTTTATTATTTAACTTATAATATACTAAAGCAATATTGTTTGGATTGTCTACAGAACAAACCATCATTACAACCTTGCCTAATTAGCCTAATTAACCTATTTAAGCCTTTAAATTGCACTTTAAAGGTGCTGTATGTACGTTTTTAACTCTTCAAAAGCATAAAAATACCATAATATGTTTGCAGATATTTAAGAAACATGCTAAGTGAACATACTTGTTTATCTGAAAAAGTTATTTTGCTTTGAAAATGTGAGTTACGTGCCGGAACGGCTGTCTTTGTTTTGGTTCTTTTAACCCGCCCAATGCGAGTTTAGCCAATTCTATTTCAGCACCCCGGGTTGTCTTTATGGAAAACAGCGCATTTCATTCATTTAGTCAGGAAGGCTCTCAAACTATGCATCCGTGTATGCGTCCTTCCACATGAGGTGGTTATTAATTAGCAAATAATGGAAAATTACGAACGTAAACATTAGGTGAGCAGGTTAGATTTTAACACCGTGTTTTAAGAACACGCTACGTGATGAGATGTGCAGTGATAAGCAATTTGGCTGTTTGCACCAGACGAAACACGATAGAAATTTAAATACATTTTATATTCCTTCTATCGCGTGCTGTTGCTTTTAGTTAGAAAATGATTCAAATCAGCCTTAAATCAGCCTTTAGGCTCGATAGTCAGGCACGCTCACATCAGTCTGGCAACCTGCACTTGCGTGGACTCGTCAGAGGAGGCGAGTGAAAATGTGTTTTGATCCAGGAGTACAATACCTAGTTCAACCACTGGGTGTCAAACTTACATACTGCACCTTTAAGCTGAATACTAATATCTTGAAAAATATTTAGTAAAATATTATGTACTGTCATCATGGCAAAGATAAAAGAAATCAGTTATTATAAATGAGAAATTCTTGATTGTAATTGATTCTATTTTTTATACATAATACAAATATATAATTTTCCTCATTAAATATAACATTAAAGACACATTTTTAACTAAAACAAAGTAATGTCTATAAAATCCAGCACATTTAGCAACAGTCATCGGCATCAACTGACGCTTTAGCATCATCTCTGAACGATAAGCTGCTTCTAGTAGCTGTCGACCGGTGTGTTTCGTTGTCACAAATCTCTCCGTGCCAAACACTGCTAGGCATCTATTCACACCTGAAATCTAACACACCCACGCTGGCGTGCCGTGGGAGTGAGGGGTAGCCCAGTGGGTGAGGGGTTAACCGAGATAATGCCCTGCTTATCAGACGAGCCCTTTGCATGAAAGATGCCAATGTGTGATGACGGCTGTGTGTGTGGAAGGAGAAACAGAGAAAGATAGATGGATTGGAAGAGAGAGAGTGAATGTGTGTGTGTCTGTAACAGTATCTGTAGCGAGTGAGAACATGTCTCATGTCCCGTGGAGCAGAGAGTACAACAGCGTCTAACATGACCTGGGTCAACAGAGGTCTCTCTGTCCTGAAACTGAAAAGTCTTTTATATATTTTTTTCATTTATTTATTAATTTACTACCCAAAATAGGGTATTGTGAATAAAGTTTAATTTAAAATCCATTTCATCCATACTGGAAGCTTAAGGGCATAAACTCGACACACTGGATCACTGAAGTAAAAAAGAAGATAAAAATAAACTGAAGAAACATGAAGAAAATAAACACTATTTTGGCATCATCTGGTTTGTCAGTGTCCTTTGAATTTTACATTTAGACTTTTTGCTGTCTAGAATACTATAAAACCGTATGTGTAACAGTAAAAATTTCGTCTGTGATATAAAAGTGTTAAAAAAATATGTCTGGTCACAAAAAAATTATAATAATTAGTTAATTCCAAAAGTTGAGTGATGTTATAAATTGTATCCGGAATGAAAACATGTCAAGAAATCTTTTTGTTTGTAAACAAGCTAATGTAAAACTGTTATAGTAATACATTTTTTATCTATATATATTTTGTCAACCTGTACAGCCTGACAAAACTTCCTGAATCCAGATTTTGGGTTTTATCATTATCGAGGGAAGTTTAATTCTTATCTTGGGGACAATTTTACCACTATATCACACACATGCAATACAATATCACCCATTCCTAAATCAGAGGATCTCAATGAATAATTATACAAGAGACCTTGAATCCATTGAATCAAACAGTAAGTTGATGTAGGTCATTTGGCCATCTGTTACCTGACTAACGCACTTAACATGTGTTGCAGGTGGTTTGTACATACAGAGTGCTGACTGTGATTTATGGAGCTTTTATCAATCTTAATGCAGCTACTGATTCTTCATTAGCCTTCAGTAAAGGCAAACTGAAACCATCGACTAAAACTGTTATCAGGAAATATGGTTTAATCTTTCTGACCAAGTATCATATCTAATTATATCAAATCTAATTTATTTATTTATAATTTATATTATCATCTACAATTCACTCTACAGAAACCAAGTCTGATTCTGATAACCATTGGATATCATATTCAAATGCTCGATAACCCACTAAATATTCATGCATGACAAATGTAGCATTGACAATGATGATTTAGAAATTCTTACCAGGGAGCCCCGTATATCCTGAATCCTTTAATGGTAACCTCAGAGTCCTGTAAGTACACACAGTTTGTGAGGAGGGACTGAACTTCGTCAAAATCCTCAGACCTCAGTTTGGACACTGAGGGGAAACGGTAGTAATCCTGCTTTATGAGTTCCGCCATAAAATCTTTATCGAAGGTAAGTTCGTGATTTCCAGCGATGACAACTTTGTACTCATAGGGAAGGCCGCCTGTAAGGGGAGACGTGTAATGAGGATGACAGACCTTGGAAGCAAATGTATAAAAATGCTTATGCTTGTGGATATTCATTGGAAGTGACATTTTAGGGCATTCTTTAGTGACCTACTACATTGTAAAAAGCCATTAGTTGACTTTACTTTAAAAAAGGTAGTAAACTCATTGCCTTATAATTATTAAATAAGCTTAATAAAAGTTTAATGCCTCATTTCCACTGAGTGGTACAGTTTGGTACGGTACGGGTCTCCACTGCCAAATGGTACCCTTTTGGTGGGTGTGGTGTAAGACAGAAAGTTGCAGTCGACGTTATTCTCGCTCAAGGAAATGTCAAAGTAACGGCGTCATGGTGGCGCAGTGGGTAGCACAATTGCATCACAGCAAGAAGGTTGCTGGTTCGAGCCCCGTCTGGGTCAGTTGGCATTTCTGTGTGGAGTTTGCATGTTCTCCCCGTGTTCGCGTGGGTTTCCTCCGGGTGCTCCGGTTTCCCCCACAGTCCAAAAACATGTGGTATAGGTGAATTAAATAAGCTAAATTGGCTGTAGTGTTTGTGTGTGAATGAGAGTGTATGGGTGTTTCCCAGCGTTGGGTTGCAGCTGGAAGGGCATGCGCTGTGTAAAACATATGCTGGATAAGTTGGCGGTTCATTCCGCTGTGGCGACCCCAGGTTAATAAAGGGACTAAGCCAAAAAGAAAATGAATGAATGAATGAAGAATGGAAAGGGGACCCAAAAAGTGATATGGTACGGTTCGCTTTTTGGTACCTTTTGACAGTGGAAACGGACATAAAAGGTTACTGAACCATACCGTACCACTCAGTGGAAACGGGCCAAAATATATTATAAAAGTTAAGTGAATGGGCTTACTGTCTTTAAGTAAAATCAACTTGTTGCTTTTAAGGCAAAGGGTTTACTCACTTTTTTAACCACTTAACCACTTTTTACGGTGTACGTAAAAGTGAAATAAAGTTACAGATTATCTACTGTAAAGACTTTATTTATTGGCTGCCATCCGTAGGAGGAACCATGACTTTGATTTCCCCAGATAAACTATGTTTTTGACCTCTGCAACCTTAAAGAACTTTGATTTCATCAAAGTGAATTGCTGCAGAGGCCAACAAACCAGGCTGAAGGGCACCTAGTAAAGCCAACAGCTGGGCATTTTTCAATTTCCAAACTGACCTCCTTCACCTTTAATAACTGCAAAAGCCTTCCTACCAGCTCGAAATGCTGTTCATATTGCAGATTAACAACAGTTTTTGCACTGAGACGACAAAATATACAATACTGATATGCTTCTGTCTTAAAATAGGTCACTTAGGGACCTAGAATTCCTATGGCTTTTAATCTAAAATTGTATAACTATTAAAACTAAATCTAGAAAATGAATGAAAAAAAATAGAATGAGGAAAGATAAAAATAACATTTATCTAAAGAGAGAGTGGGGAGTCATTGCCTAGATTGGCCTGGATTGAACTGGACAACATCTTTGCATAAAACAACAAAAAAAGCAGCTTAACTATGAATGAACTATTAAAAATATATTTTACAAATACACAGTTTCGGTAGAAATGACTTAATCACTGCATCACTGTCGACCTTTTGTTTGACAGCAGGGGAAGTGTTTGTCAGCACAGGTGACAGGACTGTTTTGCGCACTTACCTAACCAGTCATTAAACTTCTTCACCTCAGACGGCAGGCCGAGCTCGGTGAAGTCGCCCGTGTGAAGCAACACATCGCCGAAAGGCATCTGGATTCCATCTGTCCTCGAGTGTGTGTCTGAGACGCAGACGAAACGCGTATGACCCACAGACTTTGGCGCATCGTAAGGAAGCGGCTCTACCCTGTGAACGTATAGAGCATGTTTGTTCAGAAGAAATGTGTATACTATATGTAAACATTACTTTTAACTGCAGGTTTATATATATATTATATATAAGTTAGTAGCAACTAATCAAGTTATGGTAACCAGTGGTGTAAAGTAACAAATTACAAATACTCAAATTACTGTAATGAAGTCGTTTTTCTTAAGTAGTTTTAAAAATGTGTACTTTTACTTTCCCTTGAGTACATTTTTAGTGCTGTATCAGTACTTTTACTCCATTATTTTCCATCAAACTGCAGTCACTACTTTATTTTTCTTGTCTATGGGGATTGGCTAAGTACAAAATCAGTCCTGTGATTCCCGTCCAATCAAATCGCACATAGAAAGTAAATCGCATCATATTGAACAACCTTAAGACATAGGCACTTTATAAATGCAGCAAACCATCTGGAAGCATTAAAAAGTGTCCAAAAAGATGTTCAAAATATTTACATGCAGTGATCCAGAGACTGTTTAGACTGTATATTACTGTTAAGAAGATGAAAGATGTTTACTGTATGATGACTTAAATAGCCAAATGGCCTTAAACAATCACTAAATGCACTACAGAATGTTACGTTTTTACACACATGCACAAATTGCATGTAAGGACATCAACCTTTCACAGCGTAATATTCACTACTCACTACTCTTGTGTACTTTTCAAAGGGCTACTTTTTACTCATACTTTGAGTAATATTTACAACAGATACTTTTACCTTGCTTGCACTGCATTTTTGGGCAAGTTATGGTGCTTTTACTTGAGTATGATTTTTCAGTACTCTTTCCACCACTGATAGTAACTAATAACCCTTAACTTTTCTGAATTTGATTGTAATGCAATAATTTGCAACTTTTGTAAAGGTGCTTTGAAACAATAATTATTGCAAAAAGCGCTATACAAATAAACTTGAACTGAATTTTATTAGGTGGAATGGTTAAAGAAAATTCAGCAACCTTACCAAAATTGTAATAAATAAACATTTGTTGGTCTATACAATAGAAGGCTTTCATTGTACAGGGAAATAAAAACTGTCAAAAAATCTTAAAACTTCAGATTTGCATTGAAATGCAATCATTAATTTAACATGGAAAAAGGAACATCCTGTTTTTGAACTTAATATAAATGAATCATGTCACAGTCTACCTGTTTTTATATATTATATTGATAAAACTGCTAATTTGCTTTAGTTCACTTTGCATCAGCTTACATAATAGAATTTAATGACAAATAGCCATTTCTTCCACACTTAAGGTAAAAGCAATTCAATGGCACATGCATACTGGTCGATCCCTTTTGCTTGTGCTGATGGGCCTTTAATTGCAAGGTACCATTGAATCAGCAAAGGCTTGGCTAATAAGGTTGGTCCATTCTTTAGTATCTGCACCGGGCCTCATTATGCCATCATCAGCATCTGTCAATAATCAGGTTTCTTTAGAGGTGAGCTCTGACCCTGAGGTCAAAGAGCTATTGTTATAGAGCTAATCAACTCAACTAACCTTTGACCTCGCTCTGGTTAATAAGTACAAGAACACGAGGCGCATCTTACACTGTTTTAGCTATAACATATCTATTATGATCACAACGAAATGTGGGCACAGATGTTTTAATGGTGAATTGTGCTGTCAAATGATTAAACCCAAACTAAATTAGCATTTAAATAATGTGTGATATCATTAATATATATATATATATATATATATATATATATATATATATATATATA
>CAIGQV010018127.1:4658637-4684982 GCA_903798115.1 Danio jaintianensis | reverse complement strand
ATATATATATATATATATATATATATATATATATATATATATATATACATATACATATACATACATACACACACACATGCAGAATACATGCAAATAAAAATATAGATGTACTTTTTTTGTAGATGTTTTTATTGTATGTGTGTGCATTTCTATTTACATAATAAATATACACAGCTTACACGCACTGTGAAAATGCAAACTTATTTTGGATGTTATTATCATGATTAATCGTTTGAAAGCACTAAAAAAAGATGCATCATATTTTGTGGGAAATGAACTTCATATTAATTGTACTGTGTCAGATTTGCATTGTTTAGAGATAAAAACAGCAGATCGTTTGCATTGGTTTCAGACTAAAAGCCATAAGGAAATTAAGGACTAATAAATAGCCAGCTCGAAACAAGCCTAGATTCGTCTCAGACATGAGAGCATTATTAAACTCTGTTATGCCCCCCAAAAATCTCATTAAAATGGTTAATCTGCAAACAATATTAAGTTAAAAGGTCAATTTAATTCATTACGACAGAAGTGAAGCCGCAGGAGTCTCCGATCACCTGGCGGGCGAGATGAGACAAAAGCGGCCAGATGTCCTCGCTGTCAGCATTCTGTCATGCCCTCAATCAATCAATTAAATCAATGTTTCAGTTACAGGAACACTGACTGTACACAGACACTCACATGTGGACGTGAGGGGGCTGGAAGCGGCTTTGGTTGATGTTGTAGTGGGTGAAGGCTTGGGTCGGGTTGGAGCTGTACTCATCCACGGAGATGGTGACCTTCCCCTGGGAGGATATTCTGCGCGCCATGGCACCTCTGGTTGGGGCATGAGCAGGTCACAGAGGAACAGGGTAGATCCGGTGAGCAAGCATCCTTTAGTCCCGAGGCTTGAATCTGAGTCACCACCTAGACAGACACCAAGCTGCACAATGTTAAAGGGACAGTTCAGCCAAAAATGAAGATTTCCTGCTAATTTGCTCACCCTCAGTTTCCCTTGCTCCCCCCTTTTTTTTTTTTTTCTTTTTTTTTTAAAGTAAAATGTTAAAGGTCTATGGTGATTTATAAATTCAAGTCAATAGCTACCAGCAACTTGAGGGTCAAAAGAAGATATACAGGTTAAACAGAATTAATACTTGATGATACAAATTGCAGTCTTATGAAGTAAAACTATTGATTTGTGTATTGCACTGTTCATTAACACAGTTCAGTTTCTTGCATAGACCAATCATTTTGCTTCATTAGTCCTTAACGTGTCATCTGGTTTCCCAGTGATGGGCTCCAGCCGGAAGGGCATCCGCTGCGTAAAACATATGCTGGATTAGTTGGCGGTTCATTCCGCTGTGGCGACCCCAGATTAATAAAGGGACTAAGCCAAAAAGAAAATGAATAAATAAATGAATCATCTGGAGCCATGTGTATTAATATGTATTAATCAACAAAAATATGTAGGGGGGTTTTGGACGTTCAAAGTGCTGGTAGCTGTTGAATTGTTTTGTTGATTTAGCTAATTTAAAAAAAAGACATCACACATCTGATGTGGCCTTAAGTTGCATAAATTTACATTTGTATTTCACAACTATTCAATGCAAAGATACAAATCCGAATCAATTAAACAACAAGGTAATGACCAAGTAATCATAGTATAGTCTATGTTGTTTTTACTAGAAATGTTCATATCTGTTATGAATTGTAATCATTTATATATACTTAAAAAGCATAATTGAGCTTAGTGGTACTTTTTAAATAAAATAAAAAACACCAAAGTGGACATGTTGATGTAAAAATATGAGATGGCTGGAAAAAAATAAAATATGTTTGCATTCACACACAAAACTTTTAAATCACTCATGAGGAAAAGTTTGCATGAAAATGCAAAAATATTACAATATAATTTTCCATATCCTTTTTCTCAATCAGCATATTGAGACAAGCATATCCAGACAAGTATGTAAATCTTTATTTCTTTATACCAACACAAGTTAGAGGTTTACCAGTTCATACTTTCTTTATGGAGAGCATAAAACATTTGATAGATGGACAAAATTTCCAGAGTCTCTGAAAATATTGCTTGGAAAAACAAAGAGCTGGTAAGAAATAATGTATATAACAGACAACTTAAATATAGCTAAAAAAAATATGTTGCACAGAGGCTAAATGCATTAGCCAACTAATTTATGGAATCAACAGTAATGAATTAAGATCAAGTCAAATATAAAATCTTTAATTCTCTATATTCTTAAAGGTCCTTACCTCCCTACCAGCATGCACTGTGTGATAATAACAATCAAATTTGACATTATTATTATTATTTACAAGTTCTTCATCCTTTCTATGGTCCCTGGTTGCAAACCTCAGATTTGCGCTTCCTGTTCTAGCAATATGGATTTCAAACTGTCATACGCAGTTTTTCCAAATGCTGCAGCCTTTCTTTATAACAAAGACAAAAGCGCAATTCGTTTTTAATAATCCCCATTTATACCAGATTATTAAAAATCTCCCTCATTGTTACCTGCCTTCATCTGTTTTGTTGCTCTGCACCGCCTCACGCTCACAGTCTCCGGCGGGCTAACTAACCTTTTGCCATAAACTTGAACTTTGCTCGCCCTCCCCGGACGACTTCAGACCGAACACATTAATAACACTTAAAGACCACCAGCCTCTGACTCCATAATGATCTGTCAGCAAAACCCAGCTTCCAGACTGCACGAGGAAAGTCTATTTTTCATCGTACGGTTAACGGAAACCTGTCCTGCTTACTACTGAGGCGGCGGAATCAAAAACGGCCATTCAAATAAGGCACAAAACAAAGCGGGAGCACACAAATAACACATTATTCACATTATTCTTTCAATCAGACGCCGAACACGAAAAAAAACTTGACGGCGCGAAAATGTTACAATGTATTGCTGCGAAATGTTACAACGTATCCGCTGTATTAAAAAATAATAATAATAACGTTACAAATGTATCAACATTCAAAGTGGTTTCCCTCGACCATGACAACCAGCCACCGCTTTGTGCCTCGCTATTTCTCCCCCCAGCGAGCTTCTTCAAAAGCGACTTGTGTGTACCTTCTCTTTTGGCCCAAAAGCGCTCGGCGGTGGTCCGCTGATGTGTCAAAGGCGGCGGGCATCGGATGTTTCGGAAGCCGTGAAGGGTTGGGGTCGCGGCGGGCAGGGCAGAACCTTCGACCCCTGGGGTCTCTCTCCTCCAGCACTCTCACTGAAATGCGACAGCAGAGGAAGGAGGGAGACAGAGGAAAGAGAGAGAGGGAGAAGAGGGGGAGCCCGAGAGAGACGAGTGCAGTGAGCGTACTCTGCCACTGGGGTCAGAGAGCAGTGCAGCGGAATCGAGGGGTAAGACACGGACAGCCATTGGGTGGCACCTTTCACCGGAAACCGGAGATAGGTCAGACAGCCAATGATTTTGGCAGCTTTATTTGCAAATGTTTTACAATAAAAACAGACGCGTGGTAAGGTAGAATGGTTGGATTTTGGGTTGAATGTGGTCTGATTTTGTTTAGTAACAGCTGAAGTGAATGTCATTTTGGATTTTATTTGATTTATTTTGGTTTGGAAAAACAGCAGATTTTACTGAATTGTGATTATAATTATACACAAAATATTTGATTTTGACATTAAATAATATATTATATTATTTAATGTCAAAATGTTATTTAAAAGTACTAATTGATACTCCTAAAACTCATAAAATACTTTTAGATGTATAAACCAGAAATCCACATATAACAGATTTCCAAATATCACACACACAAACGCACACACACAAAAAAAGTCAATATAAAATATTTTGAAAAGCAAACAATTATTTGAAAAATAGCCATTAATTAATAATAACCATTCATTGGTATAACTTAATACTCTTTCCTAAATTAAATTCCTAAATTATAGATTTTTACATTATTTAAACATAAATACTAAACATTACCCTAAAAGCGTTTTCTGCTAAGAATAGTGCCTTAAACCCCCAGTAAATTAAAAACATTATCAAAATAGGATGTAAAATATATTAAATAACATTAATCATGAATCTGTTCTTCTCGTAAAAGTAATAATAGTAAGAGTAATGATTTAGAAACCACAAAATAAAACAAAACCTTTCAATTAAACTTTTAAATTGTTTTAAGACAATAATATTGTTTTACAGAGAGTAGTTTTCTCACTATCACCAGTAGATAATCAGATTATTCAATAATTATTAATAATACAACACATGCAAGGTAAAAAAACAAACATATATTATTAACTACAATTTTATATATAATAATAATCATAGAAATGGATATTATTTCCAAAGAATAAATTACAAGTACGGCTTTTTTATTATTTTAAAGCAGCTTTACAGTGTGCGGTGCCTTTCAATTCTCAATAAATATAACAGTTACATCCAATATGGCAAATTAATGTGCTAAATATATTTACACCAACAATGACTAGCAGCCTTTAAGAAATTATAATACAGTAGGAGCCTCAAAAACGATCATCTACTTTTCACTTATCAATGAAATAATTAATAAATCTGCATCAGTTTATAGAGTTCATAAATGCAGGCATGACATCTGGTTGATAAGAGCAGCGGCTGTGTCAACATTAGAGAGCTTTAGGCAACTCATTTTTCATTAGCAGCAGGGTGGACTACTGTAACAGACTCCTTACCAAAAAAACATTAGACAGCTGCATACATAAGCAGCGGATACATTCGGTGGATCACCTCAGCCTTGGCACAACATTGATTATGAAGTTCAAAATCATTGCAGTTATGCTTGTAGAATATAAACAAATGACACCTCTTACAGTATGGCAACTGCAGCTGGAACCGGGATTTAGATTATTGCATTATTGTACATAATCAGTTCACTTGGTTGATGCTGTTTTTAAATACAACAAGCAATTCATTATAAAGAAACATTTTACATGTGTTCATCAATTTATATGACCTTTTTTTTAAATTATTATTGTATATCATTGTATATGACCATTGTATATTATTTACTTTTTTCTCTTTTTTCTAAATGCTTATGCAAAACACTTTGAAATATAAATGCATTAAATTTTAAAAGTAGAAGCTGAATAAACACTAAAAAATGCAGGTTTCCACACAATTCATTCAGGTTGTCCCAACATAAATAGATTAAGTTAATGTACAAATTTAAGTGGATTGAACATGAAATAATCAAGTTATCCCAATATCCCCATAATTTTTTGAGGGAACTATATAAGAAAAATATAGATTTATTTGCTCAATTCCAACTTTTTTTCTCCCGGTTTTTGAGTGTATGCCTCATTATTTGAACCGAAGAATATTAAGTTATAAAGACAGAATTTCAAGAAAGCCTTTAAACTTGCAACTGTGAGAAATAAAGTCTGAGTTCTAAGAAAAAATAAATCAGAATTGTGAGATATAAACTCATTACTCTGTGAAATAAATCCAGAATCATAAGATACAGTATAATGTCAAAAGTGTGTGAAGTAAAGTGAAAACGGTAAGATACTGTATAATCTTATAATAGTGAGATTATTCCAAGAAATCATTCATTTTACCCCATAAAGTCCTTCCTTCCAAAGTGCCATTCAAAATGACCAGTTTTGAGCACTTTGGTTTGGAATGACACTTCAATATGGCAGCCATATTTGTTTGAGTTACATAATTCTAAGAGTTCAGTTTTTTCAAATGCAATGTTAGAATGAGAGACTCACTGCCAATAGAAAACGATTGAAAAATATCACAAAAAAATGTTCGGGGTCTAAGGTGTGCAACTATTTTCAAATAAATGTACATCAAATTTAGTTCCAGGCAGATTATGAACCATATTAGAGTTCCATATAACTACGCCAAATGATTTCAGTTAATCCACACCCTTCAGTTGTAAAGACAATCAAATCAAATACTGTCAAAAAATCAATTACAAAAGGTAGGGTTAAGATTTGTACAAAACTAGTACTGCACTGTTAACAATTTCCTGTAGAATTTACAGTAATTTACTGGCAATGGTTTGCCAGCAATTTACTGTAAACTAGGCTTGCATTGAATGTTTACAGTATTATTTATCTTGTTGATTTACAGGCTTGTATATCTTTACTGTAAAATATACAGTAGTTTTAGTCTTCTCACCTGTAATTTATTTCAAAATATATATAAAAATTTACTTTCCATTCGTAATTTTAATTAATTCATTGTTCATTTATCTATTTACTGTAAAATGGTAAATTACTGTATTTCCTAGGATTGGCCATGTTTCACACAAAGTTTTGTTTACTGCATTTTGATTCACAGAAAATATTGTTTTAATGGTGCCAATTTCCCACAATGCAACTTTACAATACAGTAATATACAGTACTGCATAAATACCATACATAACAGTGTACACACAGGAGAAGTTTGAGGACAAAAACCAGACAAATGTCTTGAAATACAACATCTGAACAGTGTCTTTGTGTGTGGTAACCATAGTATAACCGTAATAACTGACTCTTCTCCACTGACTAATCAGAAAATAATGCACACCTAAGGTGTAAATGCATCTTAGGGGTGCATTAATACCTAATAATTCAACCGCCTGTCGTAAATGACCATTTATCATGTTGTACATGTATTCACAGGTTTGTATATCTTTACTGTAAAATATACAGTAGTTTTAGTCCTCTCACCTGTAATATATTTTCATACAATAATAAATAAATATAATTTTGTAATTCATTGTTCATATATCTATTTACCGTAAAATTGTCCAAAAGGTAAATTACTGTATTTCTTATGTTTGTTTTTTTTACTGTATTTTGATTCACAGAAAATTTAAAATACTGTTTTTAATGGTGCCAATTTCCCACAATGCAACTTTAAAATACAGTTACACACTGCATATGTCATACAGTAAAATACAATTAATCTTACAGTTAAATACTGTGTTATATACAAACATTGTTAACAGTGTGCACACAGGAGAAGTTTAAAGACAAAAACCAGACAAATGTCTTAAAATACAACATCTAAACAGTGTCATCATGTGTGGTAACCATAGTATAAGTGGAAGAATCGACTCTGGTTCATTTGAATTTTTAGAAAATAAGGGAATTAATAGAAAACCCTTAACTAAGACTTTTAGCTCAATGAACTACTAATTGGCTACTTAATAATAGTTAGTAAGGTAATAGTTGGTTTAAGTATTGGTGATGTAAAATAAAATCATACTTAAGTGCTAATAAACAGTTAACATCCTTATAATAGGCAGATAATAAGCCAGTGCCAAAAATAATGCAAACCTGAAGTGTAACGCCATCTTAGGTGTGCATTATTATCTAATAATTCAACCGCTTGCCATAAATGATTCCTTACGTGTACGTTATAAAATTAAGTAATGACACTATAAACTGAAATTGACCAAACCAAGTCTTTTTGTCACATGTACCGATCCACTTTTTAAATTCCTGCATGACCACGACCGTCATTATTGACTGAGCTTGTGTACTCGCATGTGTTTGAATGAGAGAAGAGGCTTTTTCTTTGAAGAACAGAGGGTGATGGAGGCAGGGAAAGCAAAGCCGAAAAAGAAAAAAAAATCTCTTCCATGGCAACCAGGCTGTTCAGACTTGCGCTCCTTCTGTCATCCAGCTTTAAACTGACAGAGTCTGGCATGGCAGCGCTGCTCTCTTTTCTGTTCTGAACGTCTGATCATTACTGCTGTTTTACATTCAGAGACGGCTTGTTTTGGTGAATATTGGGTTGTGGGTGGTTGGTTGGCTGTTTTTGGTTGGTTTTATAGCAATGTTAGGTGCCTTTTGTTGGGCACATTGCTTTATAAGACTTTATAAGGGGGGGGGGGGGGGGGTGAAATATGCGATGCGTGATCTCAGTGAATGGATTGAGATCAAATCCTCTCATGTTGGGATGGTTCTGCCTCAGGCTGCTGTAACTCATGTAGCATACAGCTGTTGGGTGTTTTGAGCTATTCAGACACTCTGTTGTATGTTAAAAAATGCTAATAGTAATGTGACTATGAATGGACCACAATAATAAAATAAAAAGTGGTTAGCACTGTCGCCTCAGAGCAAGAAGGTTGCTGGTTCGAGTCCCGGTTGGGTCATTTGGCATTACTGTGTGGAGTTTGTATGTTCTTCCCGTGTTCGCGTGGGTTTCCTCTGGGTGTTTCAGTTTCCCTCACAGTCCAAAGACATGCACTAAAGGTGAATTGAATAAACTAAATTGGCCGTAGTGTTTGAGTGTGTGTGAATGCGAGAGTGTTTGGGTGTTTCCCAGTACTGAGTTGCAGCTGGAAGGGCATCCGCTGCGTAAAACATATGCTGGAATAATTGGCGGTTCAGTGCGTTGTGGAGACCCCTGATAAATAAGGGACTAAGGCGAAGGAAAATGAGTGAATGAATGAATTTGTTTTATTGATAATAAAAAATTGCTTTAAAAATTAATACATACAATTATAATGTGGATTATAATGTGTTTGTCCTTAATAAATGAATGAATAAATAAATAAATAAAATTTAAATGTTCCTTGTAAAAAAAGACACACTTTATGCTATGAATAATTAATTAACACTGTAAATGGGTCTGAAATATTCAGTTTCTATGAGGTTACAGTTCTACAGTACTTAGTTACGGATTTTTATACAGTTTTTCCCTCATTATAGTAGTTTTTGGATTATTTTATATTTTTAGAATATTTTTTATTATATATTTTTTATTATGTAATTTTTAAAATTTAATAAATGAAATATATATATTCTTTTTATTTCATACATTTTTACCCCGCAGACCCATTAGCTAAGCCCCCCGTGGTCCTATACAAATAGACAGAATTATAATGTAACATAATGCAACATTAAATAACATAGTTTAGCATAATGTAACATATATAATGTATATATCGTAACTATACATATATAATTATCTTATGGTTTCAAGAAAGTATTATTTAATTATGTTCTAATATTTCTTTGTGTTTTTTGTCAAATATATTAGCAGTAAAAAAAAATTCTGAAGTACACCAATGTTTGTTTTCAGTGCGAAATAGTAGAGCACTATATTTATATTACAAACCACATACAAAGTACAGTACAATAAAACAAATCCCTTTTTTAAAAAGATGACCGTTAGCTGACCTCTAAAGTAATGAATAAGGGAGCAAATCCATAATCTAGAAAGGATGAATCAATACAGACTAATTCCACATAATGCAGTGTGGTTTGGGTCTTCTCCAATGGTCACTGGGCATTTGCTGTCCCCCTGCAGAGAGCTCACAATCGCAGCAGCTTGCAGGAGTCGCCCCTTTACCAAATGAATTGAGTCGAGAGAGGCTGGTAATTAGTAAAGGGCAGCGCAGGTTCACACTTCCTTAGATCCTCTTTTCTTACAGCCATGCATTCATTTCACAATGAAACAGCAGCTGATTCAATCCAGACTGCGTTTCCTGCCATGCACTGTGAATATTGGGTGGGTGAAATAATTAATAAAATAAAATAAAATAATGTTAAATTAAATTAAATTAAAATATCCTTATTAAAAAATGAAATAAAATGTAATTAAATTAAATTAAAATGTACTTATTAAAAATGAAATGAAATGAAAATAAATTCAATTCAATTCAATTAAAATGTCCTCAATAAAATTAAAAATTAAATAAAATCAAATTAAAATATTCTTATTAAAATATTAAATAAAATGTAATTAAATGTTATTAAAGTGTATTAAAATGTGCTTATTAAAATAAAATAAATTAAATTAAATTCTTCTTACGAACCATGTATCTAATGAAAACTGAGGGAGAGGTACATTTAGCTTTGTAGTTTTTTTTTTACATTATGTTTAGTATTTTATGTGACTTTAGTACCACAAACAATAAAATACAATAATTGCCCTTTGTATTCCCTTTGGTACAGTGATATTCAAAATATATTTGTAATATTGCAGCGGAAAGACCCCTTTCAAGTTTTTAGAATATTCATGTATTGTTGAAGGTATTAGTTAATTCTAATAAGTTGCTGTGAGGAGAATAATGACATCTCATAGTGCCTAGTTGTTTTTTAAGCACTTCACTGATTGTTAAAAATTTAACCAATGTTATTCTCATAATTCATGCTAGGTAGGTGGATAGAAATGTTTATTTGACCTCATATTGGACTCAACCAATGTTGAATATGAAATGGGAATATGTCTGTCATTGACCGCTCTATTGATTGTGCAACCCAGTTTATGCGTCTTTCATGAACATGAATATTTGTCAGTGTGTCAAAGGTGACATGGCGCTGTCACTTCCTGGGTCTTTGAAACTCCGGCATGCCGTTTAACCCCCTTGGAGGAGGAAGGCCTGGTGCCCTTTAACCTTTTCGATAATTACTGGAGGTCTGAGCAGTATAATAATGGGGCATTTGGCTATTCCAATGAATGAGAACAGAAATGGCTTTTCTCAAGCGCAGCTGTCAGTCATTGCGAATGACATTCCGTCAATAGTAAATGTGCATTTTCGGCATATAAGTCAAAACAACAGGATGTGTGTATTGTCAAGGGGACTGTACCAGATGAATGAGGGTCATAGGAATTCCAATGATCAATGTACAGTTATTGATCGTGGATAAACACGCCGATGACTGATCGAATTGGCATGTACAGTACAGTGGCTGACGTTTTTTTTTGGCTGTGTAGAGTAGTAAGTTTACTCTTTTTTTTATGCTAAACATGAGAAGAAATTCTCTTTAGCTTTTCTTAGATTGCAACATCTACTACTTTCTGATACCAGACTCATCCAATGTGCCATTTAGATTGCAAAATTATTATTTCAAAAACTATTATCGCTCATACTAAGGATTAGGGTGTCTAACCTTATTTCACAATATTGTGAATTTTCCCACAGCTCCCTAACAACAATATTGTGATGACTCTAGCAAACATTATAGAAACACCCATGCAACCACCCAGAAGACCCTATTAACTGCATATGCTCTCGAAAATACTAACAGTTTAGCTTAGTGCTGACTTGTAGTTTCTTCAGACACCTAAAAATCACCCAAAATATTCTAGCAATGCCCTTGCAACTGCATAACAACAACCTAACGAACACTAACAATGTCAGGGCATAGTGAAGACAAGCATTACATAGTTTATTCAAAACATGTAAATCCGTATTCTAGAAATCACCTAAAATATTTACCTAGCAACAACTCTTGAAAACACTAGCAACTGCATAGCAACACCCTAGAAACACTCACAGCATTGTGCCAGTTTTTTGTTCTTTTTTTCTTCAGAAATCACATACCTATAACTTCTTCGGAAAGTGTAAACCAACCTTATAGAAATTGCCTAAAACATTCTAACAACTCCCTAGTAACAACTCAGAACACCCTAGCAACTGCATAGCAACACCCTTCTAGCATGGTTTCAACTTTTATGCTGACAAGTACTAAATTGTAAATCATCCTCCTAGAAATATCATAAAACATACTTCTATAAACCATGAATAAACTTATATATTTTTTCTAAATCACCCAAAACATTCTAGCAACTGCTTAGCAACACCCTAGCAACTTTCTTCAACCTTAATCACCCCCAATACTCTAATCACCACTTATAGCTTCTTAGCATATTATTATCTTTTGTGCTGGCACCAATCCCAGCTTCTTCAGATAGTGTAAAGCAACCACCTAACAATGCCCTAGCAAGTTCCATGAAGACTCAAGCAACATTAAAGCAACACCCTAGCAACCACCCAGAGCACACTTCCGTAGATGTGGCACTTGCATACAATTTATTCTAGAAGTGTAAAGCAAGCACCTATAGCAATGCCGTGACAACACAGAACACCCAAATGAAAACCCAGCAACTACAAAAACACCCTAGCAACCACACCCAACACTTTATAAAGAAATTGTGAAGCAACACCCCAGCAACGACTCAGAACTTCCTATAAAGTCCAAACAAAATACCCATAAAACACAAAAGAAATTTTATAGCATTGTCCTATAGCATACAGACTAGCATTGTTGAGATGAGTTTTGTACTGGAAATCTTCAGAAAATGTATATTTATGTACACAAAAACGACAGACTTGAACTGTACGTACAACCATCACTATTCAGAAAACAATATTTCCTGAAAATGGGTTACGTTAAGTAGGACATTCATCAATGGCTTGTTTTGTTGTTTTCCCTCGCTCTACCTCCATTAAATCAAGCAATTATCAAAACAGCTTTTATACAAATAGCAGTGAGTGTTTCCCCCCAAAAAAGATATTATTCACTGAGGTGTAAAAATGGAGTTTGAACATTTATAGGACCTGACCTCACAAATGCGCCTTGACTTATAATGGGCCTGTGCCCTTACTGACATTGATCAAGTCTTGGGAAAATTAAAGGTCTTAAAAGGAGGTTTTCAGATTTTCCATCCCTTTTCCACAACACCTGATGGGTTTGATAAGGCAACGGAAAGTATTGATTGGTGTCTCTTTGGCCTTGCTATACCCTTGTCCTCAATGCTATGATACACTGACATGTTTCTGTGCGCTACATAGAATGAGAGAGAACATCACATATAAAGATAAAGAGCTTATTTAGACCTCAACCTCGTTTCCATCCTTCCTGTCATCTCAGGACCTCTGTCTCTCTCAATCTCTGATTCAATTAAGTCTTCTATCGTCAATCACCAATGTTGCCAAAGCAGGTTTATCAAAGGTTACACTTCTTCCACAGAGGACAGACATACTTACTATTTGCTGAAATTAAAGAATTGAATTCTGTTTAACACTATCAGTCTGTCACATCTTCTGTCACATGTAAATACCTCCAGACTGCATGCGTTTAGGACCACCGAGAACCTTCATGAATTTTAATGCCTCGCTTCTAATATGTGTTTCAAGTGGGGAGCTTGCGAAGCAGCAGAGATTACTGCAATGATATGCATCTTTTTGTGTCATAAATTTCCGGGCGCCGCTGACAACTGTCGGGTTATTATGTGCTCACACTGGCGTAGCGGCGAATGAACTGCCTCATCGCGACTCTCTGACAGCACAGGCAGGAGCTTTGTTTGAGGAATTATGGTATTCAATTTCACATCAGTGACAAACTCTCTTCCTGTGTCATAAAAACAATGATAACGGGACAGATTTTATGGCCATCACCCTCCATCGCTGTCGCTCAAAGTGGCCTCATGAATTTTGGGTGGAATGAGACAAAGCAAAGGGTGCTTTGTGTTCCACCTGCGAAATAAGAATGTTGTTCGGTGGCGGTCATACAGAGCTTGCCTCAAGCAATAACAAACCATCCATAGCCTCCGTTCCTCATTATGCAGCCATCCCAGTTCCCAAATCTGATTGGTGTTCCAAGAGAGCTAATATACTATTTATTCGGCAACACTGAGACTGCATCACTAGGAGTACTTTATTGTTCCCATCACTCTGGTTGTCTGTGTGGGCGGGTTTTTAGAAAAACAGACTCCATTTTTCTGCAGGTGATATTATTATGCCAATAGACAGGGGCATCTCCAGGGGGCAAGACTAGGGGGGGGGACAGCACAAAGCCAAGAGGCTTGGATGGCCCACAGAAATGTACAGTATGTGTGGGTGGGAAGGAGGTTGTGTCCGGAGCAGGATTTCTACCAGGGGATTTGTACTGAGGGGGGACCCCGTGCTAAAGGTCATTGGCCAGAATCATTGGCCCTGTCCCAAATTACATACTTGATGTGCTTCTGTACTCCTGAAGACTTACAATGGCGACCATATGCATGTGCTTGTCAAGTCCACAAAACCAAAAGGTGTTCCATTTTTCATTTTAGCTTTAAAAAGTGTGCTTGCATGTGCCCCAGATCATGAAACTTTGAGGAAGACCTCTAGGGTTATGGTGCCATACTGGACATGCCATTATCTATATTCAAAAATAACATTCTGCATTTATTGTAGGCTTGTTTTAAATGATATTTTGCAGCCATTTTCTAAACTATGAGTTTAGTACTATGAATTCTGAGTATGTTGTCCAATGGATCTGCACTTCAGAATATCATCAGAAGCTGTAAATCATACATACCTTTAGCTCACATCTTGTGTCTTTTAATGTGCCTCACACTTGAGCACCTCGTTTTTTATACGTCATGTCAAGGAAAATTTGTTTTAAAATGCAGCCCACTCATTAATGCCAATCTCAAAGCAGTGGACCAATCAGAAGAACTCAAAGGCAGGGCAAATTTTGCGAGCTTCTCTTTACAGTGTTTTATTGATGATGTCACCAATGGCTAGTTGACATCAACTAGACTTTAATAACATTAAAGTCATGGTTTAAGTCATTCAGCCCCTATGTGGTCAAAACTTGGGACATGGGACACTTCTGAGAAAAGTGCCCTTAAGTTTGAAGGATTTCGGTATGGTATGCGTGATGGATATTTCGCTACATTTGCTGGGTGGATCTTGGTTTAAATTGTGTTTTCGTTAAACCTGCAGACTGATTGAAAACACTTGCAGTAAGAGTGTAAATGTAGCATAATTCTGTGTGAAAACCAGAGAAGGATCTGGCTGCAGACCAGGTGGTGATGCAAGCTGGGACTGCATGCAATTATTTTAATGCGTACATCTAACCCTGCACCTAACCCTACCCCGCACAGTGAAGTCACTAGCTCTATTAAGTGAATGTGCCTGAGACTGCATGTCTCAGCTGGCATGTGCAAGCCTGCAGCTAGATACTATTATAGATACTATCATAGACATGGCAATATTAGTAAAAACTCTTTAAAAGGATTGAACATAGAGATGAGCCCTTCAAAATGGAACACAGCCTTTCTGTGTGAACATGTTGTTGAATTATTCACTTAACTGATTCATTCAGGAGCTAAACAAGTAAAAGTTGGATTAATGTTTATTGTTTTGATAGTATAAGAACAAAAATAGACAAAGCAACTGCAATAGAGTAAGTTAGTATTTTAACTTCTAACTTACTGAAATGTTCCATAAGCCATATCCCCAACTGGTTATAAAAGTCATAAATTATTGCAAATTATAAATTACTATAACAGCAAGTCAAGGTTATGTATATGGTAGCCTACAGTTGCTTTTAGATGCTGAGCACAGATGCAGTTACCCCTCTTTTTTCACCCCTGAAATTACCTTCCAGATCATTTCCATAATCGTACAGCATTAGAGAGTGGGCAAGGGAAATCGAGTCAGATGGACTGTCCATCAAAGACTACTGTCCTTTCTTGTATACATAAGTGAGTATGCATATTTCCATGCAAATAAATGTTTTCCCCCTATATGCCTACTTTTGACTAAAGGGACATTCTTGTGTCTCACTGTTTATTGCTAATAAGAAGGCAGCCAACACAAATTTGCATATAGAAATAGTTGATAGGAATCATTTTTCATATGAAATAAGAGTTTGTTCATGATTTGGTGACCTGTAATATGAATAAAACAAACTTAGCTAAAAACAGCAATAAAGCTTTATAAGTCTGTATATCTGCTGTTGTATCATAAATAAAATAAACAATTACACAAAAAAATGTATTGATAATAAAATGAGTCACTTAAATTAAGGTTTTAAAATTCATAACCTCAGTAATCATAAAATCCCACAGGCCTAGAAATAAGGCCAAAGATGTGAATATTTATTATGTGGGATTTCAGACCATCTGATCACACAGTCAGGCTAATTCTGTAGAATTCAGGCAGCTCCGAAAAGAGGATTCATGTTCAAGATCACAGATGATGGATCTTCAGAAAGCCACGAGTAAACATGACACCTCCTCTCTGTCCTCATGCACTAATCCACAAATTAAACCCTTAATCTGAGTGACGATGACCCAAATCCCATTACCAGCCCTGAAAGCGGCTGTTGCTGAGCTTAATTAAAAATAAAGTTTACTTACATCTCACTGCCTAATTAATGCCTTCTCAATGAGATAACTGTATGTGATATTATCAAACCTTTATTAACAAGATATTGTCTTTTTTCTGAAAAAAACTAAAAACATGTTGTATTGATTTAATATGTTTAAAATGTAAGACTCAAGCCAATTGGTTGGTGTGTGTGTATTTTGTTAGATGTATAGATGTGCTTTATTGTATGTCTGTTTGGCTGTATAGCTGTAAGAGGCTCTCTGGCGCCTCTTGCTGTATATCATGAAAACAGCACAATTAATTATTTAAAAAAATGAAAACCATTAATAATAAAATAGAAACGTTAATTAAATTAAAATTTAAATTAAAAAGCTTTTTACGTTTAGACAATATACATATAACTCATGACTGTTCACTGTGTTGAGCACAAGTACAATTCTATTCTTTCTTACAAACTAAAATTCAAATAATATTATACACTGAAAAATTGGTTTAGAAACATTTGCACTCTAAAATTAACACACAAAACACAATTAATCAGAAAAAAATAGAAAGTAATAGAAAATGTTGATTTGAAAAAATATATTATAATAATAAATAAATAAATAAATAAATACTTTCGCTCCAGACTTTCACTGTAAGACTGTTGACTGTCGAAGCTGTGGATGAAAGATACGATTTTTTTTTTTTTTTTTTCACAGACCAATAATTTTGCTTCGTAAGAACTCAGTGTCCGGCGACGCGGTGGCGCAGTGGGTAGCACGTTCGCCTCACAGCAAGAAGGTCGCTGGTTCGAGCCTCGGCTGGGTCAGTTGGCATTTCTGTGTGGAGTTTGCATGTTCTCCCCGTGTTCGCGTGGGTTTCCTCCGGGTGCTCCGGTTTCCCCCACAAGCCCAAAGACATGCGCTATAGGTGAATTGGGTAAGCTAAAAAAAATTGTCCGTAGTGTATGTGTGTGTATGAATGTTTCCTAGTGATGGGTTGCAGCTGGAAGGGCATCCGCTGCGTGAAACATATGCTGGATAAGTTGGCGGTTCATCCCGCTGTGGCGACCCCAGATTTATAAAGGGACTAAGCCGAAAGAAAATGAATGAATGAATGAACTCAGTGTCCAAGGTGGGAAGGCATCAAGGCACATCTAAGTCCAAATTCTGTTTCACTTTCTGACTCGGGACGTACCTTTCTGATCAAATTTTGAAGGCAGCATAGGTGTGTCATTTGCTGCCTTCAAAATTTCACACTCCTATGCATTCCATTTCTGACATTTAAGGTAAAAAAAAACCATTTATACTTTTGACGGCATTTCTAGTGAGGAGTCAGTAGTATTGTAGTAAGCAAATATTCCCTTACTCATCACCAAAGCTCTCTATTTTGTTGCGTTATGCTTTCTCAGAAGTCTGTCTGAAATCAGTTTAACAATCATTGTGTCTTTGTGCACACGCTGCCTCCAGGGTCTCTGTCTGATAGGTGCAGTGAGGCAGCAAGTCAGCTGCCAAAGCTTTCACACATAGCCTAGCTTTCGTTTTGCCTAGTTAAATTATTAGGTTTTTTGACTCTCAAAATGCTGGTACCTGTTGACTTGCATTTTATGAATAATCAAGGACCACAAGTTCAACTAAAAATCTTCCAAAGACAAAAAAAGTCACTATTTTGGATATAGTGAGGGTGTATAGATTCCCAGCAAATGTTCGTTTTTGTGTGAACTATCCCTTTAAATCCTCGCTGTCAGTTCACTGCTGTCAATTAACAAGTGCATGCAGTCTAATGTAACATTCGCCATAAAGACCTTTTTGTTTAATAGTCTGTCTTTTTTTCTAAGAAATAGAAGTGCAAAAGTTCGAATTATTTTCTGTTGTCAATACGTCCCTTTAGTCAGAAATATACGCTGAATTAATGAGTGTGAAATATATTAGGCAGTGTAATGATTTGGATTGTCTCCTCTAGATGGCGTACACATTCTTCATGAACAGAGTTCCAGAGGTGAAGACAAACGCTGGAGAAAGACCTCGGTTGTTCCTGAGGAAACTCTATCGGGGAGGTGTTGTGGGTTTTCTCTCGCTTTGGTCATGACGTCATTAACAACACCGCTACTTTCCAACCGGCTCCGCGTGCAGTACCGACAGAAGTGTTAGTGAGTTAACTTTTTTTTGCAAACCGAATGGAGTATCATAATGCGGTAATTTCTCTCCTACTTTTACCTGTTCTAGTTCTCTGAGTGAAAGGGTGACTGAGTTTACGATGTTGTAAGTAATTGTAACATCTCAAACGGTCTTGAGGTAATTGAAAAGTGTAATGAAAGTGCAAACGATTAAAATACATTTTGCATCTGATTAAAAGTCATTTTGTGAAACTGAGTTTGGGCAGTTAGTGAATTTAATGCACACTGAAACTGAAATTGTAAAGGGGTCAAGGCGAAAAAAAGGTTCTCAAGTATCAAAAAGAAGCTAAAAATGTGTAATTCCCTGTACATTGGAGTGTGTAACGATTTATTTTTAGTCTTTTCTGAAGGGAAAAGTACGTATTATTACAGAGACACTAAATTCAGTGTAACAATTAAAATATTAAAAAGACTCTATTTGAGGTATTTGAACGAAGCCCAAGTTTTGATACTAGCCTGTTCTTTAAACAGCAAGGTTTTACTCATTTGTAAGCAAGAGGTTTTAGTCAATTACAATATTATGAAATGTATGATCACTTTTTAAAATATATTTTAATAGGAACAAGTCATAATATCTTTGTTGATTAATTTTCACAGAAATATATCTGTTTTTCTAAATGACAATGGAACATTTCATCCATATTCAGAATTTTCTTAAAACATTAAAGTAGGCTCTTCACTTGCATTTAAAATGCTTTTTATGTTCATAAAATCACTTGCGAATTTAATTTGACACGGACACCAAAATAGGACACCTCATCTTTGACCCAGAGTTTTCTTTAAAGTGTGTCAAAACAATCTACTTTCGTTTGCATTTCTTAACGTAAAAAGTTGTAGCCATCAGAGAGATGTTAAAATGGTCAGACAAGACAGTGAACCAATTCTGACACTTGTACCTTAATTTTTTTCTCTCTCTTCCTTCCTTTCTCTTCAAGAAGCATACACACTTCTCAATCCATGCGTGACTCTAGGTGGCAGAGGATCTCCAATATGACAGCTCTATAGCCGATATGAAACGTGACTTGAGATGCTCACTCGTGCATCACTGAAGAAACACGAACCTTCTAGGAGTGAGCCACTCTTGGCCCCACAGCAAGTCTCCTCATTTGGGATCATGAACCAAAGATCTGTCTGCAGATCCTCCAACTATATGGTCGCGATGGACCGTTCCATCGAACAGCCAAATGAAGGTTAGCAGTCGTTTTATTGTAGGTTTAATGACCAAATTTAATGCCTGATTTGGACGATCAAGGAACATCTTGATCGAGGAAGGAGCTCTGGAATATTTCAGAGTGTGGTTTTGATTGGGAGCGCTATCGATATAATGGAGGTGGGTTCAGAAACATGCCAGCACCTCTGTCCCCATCACCAGCTTCACCAGCAGCTTCAGCAGAAGAGGAGGACCGTCACCCATGCTCTTGAAGACCAGAAAAAAGTAAGTTAATACAATATATATCACTTTATGAAAGTAAGAGCATAGCTATATTTGATATTTGTTACTAAAACAACTCTGAAGTCTTGCCTGTTGCAAGGTGGACAATTGAAGAAGTGCAAGGTTTTAAATCTGTATTAGATACATTGTTCGTTACGTTTGTTGAACTTTTAAAAATTGGGACGTTTTATTGGTGTAATTCACCCTAAATTTCACCAAATGACATTTCAAACTCTTTTTCTAAATCAAAAGGCAGGAATTATTCTTAAATCACTCCTGATATCTACCAGACTAATTGTCTGAATGAACTAGGCTTATGATTAGCCAAAGTCAGATGATAGTTAATGTGTTAACTTTAGAAACATGCAGGATTTAGTTGATTGCGGTTTTCCTTGTTTTTCTTTCCATGTATGCGGTGACCTCAAAACGTTTGGATACTTAAGCCACACCTAAAATGTAAACGTTCCTGAAGAGGGGTTTTGCAGCAATGCGATAGAAGAGCCAGTTTTGGTTCCACAAAGAATCTTTTAGTCAAATGGGCCTTAAGCCTTTGGTATACTTCAAACGAAATCGAAGAATGAACTGAAATGATGTCATTTTGAGCAAAATACGTTCGCCATAGCTCACCAAAGCTAATTTTTTGGTGGAGTTTGTTTTGACTCCTAAACACCTTTGAGCTATTATTGGTCTGTTGTGTTTATGCAAGAAGTTTGAACTTCTTTTTGCCCTCAAACAAAGAATGAAAAAAGATCTTAGTTTTAAGTATACCTGGCCCTTTATAAGAAGAAAAGGGACATTAAAGAACATTTTAATGGTCTAAAGAATTCGTTTGAACTTACAGAATGAAATGTTTCCATGGATTTTAAAAGTTCTTCATGGAACCGTTAATGCCAAGAAGAACATTTATTTGGTTAGTGTAATGACACAATTAAATATTACAATTTGAGATTTTTCTTCAGTGGAAATCAAATGTTTTGAGAATATGGTGAAGATATTTAGTGTAAATCATGAAGAATCTGCCTCAAATCCTTCTTGATGTATACCATACTAATTTTCTGAACAAATATAGGCTTATGATTAGCCAAATATGGATGCTTGTTTCCAGATAAACAGTAACGTTTGACTTTTTATCTCACAGTTGACTTTATTTCTCACAATTTTTGAGTTTATATTTCACAATTCAAAAATGTTTGTCTTGTAATTAAGTTATTTTTTGTTCTTTTCAGAATTGTGACTTAGTATCTACTGCTGTATTTTCCAGCTTGTAAACTGTCAGCAAACAAAGTTAGAATTGAGAGAAAGCCTAAAAACTTGTAAACACAAGAAATAGTCTCAATTTTGACTATTTTTTTCTCTCAGAACGGTGACATTGTATCTCCTCATTTTATTTATTTTTCTTTTTATTTAATTTTTTGTTTTTATTTTGGACTTCTGAGAGAATAACAGAATTGTGAAATAAAAATGACAGTCACCTTTCTCATTTTTGGAAAATGACTTTCATAGTCAAAGCATAATGTTATAGTTACATAAAAAATATTTGGATTTAAGTTTCCCTAAAAGTTACATATATGATTACCTTAAAAAGATTAGACACTTTAGCCACACCTGAAATGTAGACATATAATTGTTGTGGATAATAAACTCGGGGTTAATGGAGGAATTAAATTGCAAAAATTGACTTTCTTCAATGAGAATGAAAAACAGTAATCGATCACTTTTGTCTCTTTAATACATTTAATAAATAAATAACTTGCAATACTTTCCATGTGAATGCCAATTGGCAAGTGTTTGTTCATTTAATATTCCAAAACATGTATTTAGAATAAATTAAAGTGATTGTTGGAGCAGCACATCATCCATATGCTCTATATCTTCAGAATATTGAGTGTTATACTGACGCTGGGACCCCAGATGCCTATATCCAAACAGCTGGGGCTCCATCATGCCTGTGCTTTGAAGACGCCACATTCCATGTTCACTGTCAGATGCATTAGTTAATTTGCCATGATAAGTGAGAGTGATTAGGTCTAATGATCTGTGGGGTGTTAGACAGACCTAGAGGCCCATGTAGGAACTTAAACTTCATAAAGAGTCAGCTTCAAATCTCTCCTGACGTATGCCGGGCTAATTGTGTGGATGAATCAGGACTATGATTAGCCAAGGTATGATGATATTTAATGTGTTGGTAAAAAAAAACAATTTAGGACTGAACAGTTTGTGGGGATTTTCTAAAAGGCCTCAAAAAGTTTGGATACTTCAACCACATACTGTAAAATGCAGGAACGTTTTTGTTTTAGATTATGGAATTTTAGTTAATGATGATTTAACATTATAGAGATCACGTATGATTTTTTTTTTAATGATGATTTTTGTCACATTTAAAAACAAATGTTCAAAAATAGTACATTCCTGATTGTTTTCACATTCAAATATTATTCAAATAAATTAAACACAATTATATTTGCAGTATATACAGTGGTGTGAAAAAGAGTTTGCCCCCTTATTCTGTTTTGTCACACTTTAATGTTTCAGATCATCAAGGAAATATAAATAATAGTCAAAGATAACACAAGTAAACACATCATGCCATTTTGGAACGAAGGTTTTTTATTATTAAGGGAAAACAGAATACAAAAAAAACCCTGTGTGAATAAGTTTCCCCCCCCCCCCCTGTTAAAACATAACTTATCTCTGGTTTATCACACCTGAGTTCAATTTCTCTAGCCACACTCAAGCCTGATTACTGCCACACCTGTTCGCAATCAAGAAATCACTTAAATAGGACCTGCCTGACAAAGTGAAGTAGACCAAAAGATCCTCAAAATATCATTTGTTTTCCCTTAATAATAAAAATCTTAATTTAAAAACTTCATGATGTGTTATCTTTGACTAATATTTAAATGTGCTTGATGATCTAAAAAAGTTTTACAAGAAGAAATCAGTAAGGGGGCAAATTCTTTTTCACACCATGCTTATTAAAGCATCTATTATATCTGTATGTATATCTATATTTCTCTATATACTTACACTATTTATCTATCCTTTGTCTATCTAGTAAAAAAACCATTCTTAAATATTTACATTTTATTTGGACAATTTATTTGAAAATTATTAATAACCAATACATGTTGTTTTGTTGATATCAGGACAAAATATTTCTCTGGATATTTTAGTGACTCCTTTAAAATATCTAAATAGATGTTCAATTGACAAGTTAAACACATGGGGATCATACAAGAGGTGTAATCAATTGTTTGAATCTTTTAAATAAATGAACAGCTCAAACAAAACAAAAACGTCAGTAAGTCGTAAAAATACTTATTTTTTAACACTAATATGTAACAAACTTTTGCATATGCAGTGCAACGAAATTGTAAGATTATTGGCATGGATGACATCTAAAATGAATGGATGTCACTGTTTTAGATTTAATAATACACAATTTATTATGAACACATTGTAATATTATACATATAATATACACTTTGATTTGGTGGACAACACTTAATGATTTTAAACCCTTTTAGAGTCACTACATACTGATATGCTCTTGCTCCTTATAAAACATCCAACATTGAGTTTTTTCCTTCTCCCATAGTAGCCAATAAAGAGCGAGTGTTTGCTCAGTTCACCTGCAGTACATTCATTATGGTTATAAGAGTGTCACGGCCTGACAGTTCAACAAAGAACAGGTTGTTCTCACCAACCCTTGGCAGACCCCATTTCTCTGAATTAAGACGAGATGCTGATTTTATTTGTGCAGGTCTTCTCCAGCAACCGTTATAGTGTGTGTGTGTCATTTTCCAACAAAATTTCCACTAAGTTCTGCAACATAAATCCAGATTAAAATGTTGAAGCCCCCCCCTCTGAATGCTTTTCTTTCATGACTGAGTCGAGCTCGGCCTCTGGACTTGTGTGTTAATTCACGGTTAGCCCTGTCATCGCCATTAACTGCTTCCACTGACATGGAATATAATCACTTTATAGGGGCCGTGAGGAATGGAGAATTGTCCAAAGTTTTCCTTCTCAATGAAGGCGAGCTTGCCAGTAAACATTAAGCTCTAGCGGCCTGACTGACTAGCAAAGCTAAGGTCCTTTTCATTGAGCTGAGACGCACACGTGAGCTCTTCTGATTTAGCTTTGTATTCCAGGCACTCACCCAACCAGGTTCTACTGGGCTGAAGATCAACTTTTTTTTTTTAAGTTTGTGGTTTGCTTTCAAGTTCTTTTGAGTTTTTCAGTGCACAGTTTTTCAGTTGTTGGTTCACCTGCGCTGAGTGAATGTGGTTCAGTGTGTGTGTTCGTTCTCAGTTCTGAGACATTTCCATTATTAATCATTGGCAACAACAAAGCTGTGTTGCTAACTGAAAGTTGAAAAGTTTCCATGTGACCTTGTTGACCTCGCTTTAGTTCAATGAAACACTCTAAAATTGGTCAAATTGAATGAATATATACACTTACAGTAGGGCTGAACAATATATCGTTATCGCAATGTGTGTATCTGCAATAGTCACATCGCAGGATTAGATTATTTATTGAAAATTAAAGGGTAAAGATACTATTAAATATTCATATTTTTTTAATTATTTATACAATGATGACCATGTTATTTTACATTTGATTGTTCAATTTCTGTACTTGAATACTGTTAGACTTTCCAGAAAACCATTAAGTCCTGTTTAATAATTTATTTTTTGCTTATAATAAATTACATTTCATGCAGATGCACTGCATAGAAAAATACTTGATCATCCCAGTCAATCTAAACCAGGGGTGTCCAAACTCAGTCCTGGAGGGCCGGTTTCCTGCAAAGTTTAGTTCCAACCCCAATCAGACGCACCTGGTCCAGCTAATCAAGCTCTTACTAGGCTTTCTAGAAACATCCTTGCAGGTGTGTTGAGGCAAGTTGGAGCTAAAATCTACAGGACACCGGCCCTCCAGGACTGAGTTTGGACACCCCTGATCTAAACAAATGAAATCTTTCCAAATTAAGTTATTCAATCATCTAGTGAAATTATATTCATATCGCAATAAATATTGTGGCAAAACAAACTATTGCAATGTCAGATTTTTCCAATATCGTGCAGCCCTAACTTACAGTATTTTTTATACAACAGGATAGAAAGTGTAAAGACATTCTGTAAAAAAAATTATGGTAAAACTGTAGTTGCCAGATTTCTACAGTTGAAAATACAGTTAGAGACATTTCTAAACTTAAAGTAACCTACCGTACTTTATTAATTTATATTATGGGTTCTCAAAGTGTCAAATCAAAGAAGCACATCAGAATTTACATAAATGTCAAAAGTCCAAAACAATTGGTTAAAACATAACTCATTTTTATAAGAATATGCATAACAAATCAACAATTTAATCAAATAAAAAAAATATTTGTGTTTAAAATACATACAGTAATATACAACAGTCTGTCATTGATTATTTACATTAATTTGTTTCAAATCATATTCAAGACTTAATTTGTTCTGTGAAAAAAAAGCAGCTTTATTTTGTCATTTATTTACTAATGAGTAGATACTGAATCTACAAAAACTTGACAAAGATTGAAGAAATGTCATAAAAGTGACAATTTTTATTTTTGAAATATTTATGTTTGAATGTTATTCTGTCTTGCTGCGGCAATTGGAAAATGATCTCTGTAGGAAATTTTTGTAGCCTCTTCATTTGTCTTTTGTAATGGTAATTCCCTTTTTTTTCTTTTATAGTACTATAAGCTGCAGTTTGGGTTAAGTTAGGTGAGTGACTGACTAGCCACTCTTGCATTGTGGAAATCTTTTTTCTTTTTTCTTTTTTTTACAACCATGTTTTATTTCCAATTTTTTTCACATCAGATGAAACGTATAACACAGTAGTTTTAAATTCAATCAAGAGCATGAATGACAGTTTTTCCAGATGAAAAATATACTAAATAAAGAATTACTTGGAGCTTTTAAAAAAGGCAGAATGAGATGCGTATCATGCCACATGTAATCTTTTTCATGATAGACATGTTATGTCTGTCAAATCCATTGGAATTTAAGAGTCGTAAACATTTCATGATAAGACAATTCCAAGTCTTTCTTAGCAGATCCTATCCCCCTGTCTATTTCCATTCTATTTTTTTTTTGCCCTGGTTTTGAGCTGGAAGCTCAGTGGCACAGTGTACTGTAAATGGCCGTGGTGATGTGATGGAAGATGACTGCTGTTCTGATAGACTCCGGCAGCTGAGTTTCCTTTCCTTCTAACTCTGCCATTCTCTCTTAACCCAGTTATTTTTCATGCTATTGAAGAAAACTGTAAAAAGTCAGATATGTAAATATACAGTGAATTCAGGTGAATTTCACCCTGAGCATGCAACAGTCTGGGTGGTATGCTTCTTTGGGGCTTCTACACGCCGTAACTCTCTCAGTTATGGGAAAGACAATGAAGGTGGACTAATCAGAGAACAATGTCATCCATAATGTTGTGTGCATTGCCATATTTTAAGCAAAACTGTACTATTACTCTGCTAATTAAACCTTCACACTCTGCTCTTATGGGTGGAATGTCCACCAGGCATGTCAAATTTATTCATGAAACTTCCAACACTAAATTGGCCAATGTTTCAGTTTCATTGTCCAACTCCTGTACCACTATTCAAACTATATCATAGTAATTTCTTATCATACTGTTTAAAAGTTTTGTGTAATCACTCCTTTTTTCAATGAATTTGCTGAGATTTTTTTCTGAAAATTTTGCTATGTAATATTTATGTCTGTTTGTCTGCCATTCTATCTTTGTTCTGTTTGTCAGTTGTTTTATCTGTCTGTTTATGCTTGTTTGTTGTTTTGTCTGATGTTCTATCTATCTGTCTGTCTGTAGTCCTGTCTTTCTGTCTATTTCTGTCTGTTGCTCTGTCTGTGGATTTCTCTCTCTGTTG
>CAIGQV010018127.1:4639135-4658627 GCA_903798115.1 Danio jaintianensis | reverse complement strand
GATTTCTCTGTCTGTTGTTCTTTCAATCTGTCTGTAGTCCTGTCTTTGTCTATCTCTGCCTGTTGTTCTGTCTGTGGATTTCTATGTCTCTCTGTCTATTTATCTGTTCTATCTATATCTGTCTGTCTGTCTGTCGGTTATTCTATGTATCAGTCTGTCTGTCTGTCTATAGTTCTATCTGTCTGTTTGTCTGTCTACCAATTGTTCTGTCTTTCGATATATTGCTTTGTCAGTCTGTTATTTTTCTGTCGTTCTGTCTGTACTATCTCTCTGTCTGTTGTTCTATCTGTCTGTCTGTCCTATCTCTCTGTCTGTTGTTCTGTCTATCTGTCTGCCTGTCTGTCTGTTTATCTTTCTGCCTGTTCTGTCCATTTTATATATAGTTCCGTCAATTTGTGTCTATGTTTGCATGTTGTTCTGTCTGTTGGTTTGTCTCTCCGTTATTATGTCTGTTGTTCAGTCTGTCTGTCAGTTTATGTCTGTGTCTACCATTTTGTCTATCTGTCTGTCTTTTATACTATCTTGCTATCATTTCATCTGCCATTGAGTTTGTTCTTTCTGTCTGTCTGTCTGTCTGTCTGTCTGTCTGTCTATCTATCTATCTATCTATCTATCTATCTAAGCAGAAATGAAAACTGTTTGGGTGCTGAATTTGAACCCTCTTTCATCTGTTTGTCCTCCATCTTTCCTTGTAGAGAAGCGAGAATGTGGCTTTTCAATAAGTTAGTGACTGGGACGGGGGGTGTGAAGACCACCTCACGACAGTGGTGCGTTTTCAAAGGGCAAACCTCCCCCATCCATGGCTTTGCTTCTCTAAATAATAGATGAGGTCTCAGGAACGCCTCACAATCACAGTAAAGGGGCTGCTGAACACAAACCTCTCAAAGACCCCCAGATGGAGCTCCACTGAATAGCTTCACAATAAGCGAAAGGTTCACTTATATTAGTTTGTTTGGTATGAGCCTGAGTTTTTGATCAGTGTGCACTTTATTTCAAACATTTGCCGCCTCTTTTTTTTTTTACAAAATAATTTTACATTTACGTGTGAATTTTCAGTCAAGTGCTTGCAGTACAATTCATAGTCCATTTTTGTTTTTACATTTTAAGTTTGATGTATTATTGTGAGCTTAATGCTTGTAGTTTTCAATGTTATTCGCACAGGATTTTGTTGAAAGAGTATTTCAACAAACAGCATGTTTTGAATCTGAATTTCCTTTGCTGCAATGTGGTCAGTCTAACAGAAGGTGTCAGCACTGCTGCAAATTGCACTGCTTGAGCCAGAAACACTTACTGCTAAGTTAAAGATGTTACTACATGATGTATGGATATGTCACTTGTCTCAAATATCAGTTAAAAAACATTTTCAGATTTTTATGGATTACACTGAAAATGCCTTTAAGCTTACACTTTGGGATTGGTTTGTTTATATATTATTTACTTTCAATGTTTTTTTTTATATTTTTATTTAAAATGTTAGTTATTTGATTTTTTTTAAATATGAATTTTATTGTTTACTATTTAGTGTTAATATATTATTTTATTTATGCATTTAAAATTATTAATGTTATTATTTATTTGATTTACTAATCCTATTTATTCATTTATTTATCCAAACAATTGTTTCATATTTAAATATTACTTACAGTTTCCACTTGAATTTTACAATTCAAAAAAGATTAAACAAAATGATTCCCATAAATAGATGTTGAAGGTCACCCAATCTGTGTGTGTGTGTGTGTGTGTGTGTGTGTGTGTGTGTGTGTGTGTGTGTGTGTGTGTGTGCGTGTGCGTGTATGCGCGTGTGTGTGTGTGTGTGTGTGTATATATATATATATATATATACACGTGTGTATGTTTTTTATTCCTTTTTTTCACTTACATTCATTTATTTAATATTTAAATACTTAAATAAATGCTAAAACATAATTTTTCACCTGCACTTTAAAACAAATCAAAAAACCTTCTAGCTGTTAGATGAAGAACCCAAGCTTTATCTTGCTCAATTATTGATTGATTGAATTATAACTTAAAATTTGAAGTACACAAATGTACAGTTTCTGTCTGGATTTTAAAGTGGCAACTACCAACATCTAAAGAATCCTTAAGCGGTCTGGCATCGTAGTTTTTGTAACATAGAAGTCTTACTAATATTCTAGAATTATTGCCTCATTTATGCGCTAATCCCACCGCTAACTCACAAAAGCTTGTAAACATACTTCCTAGAGTAGTTCCTGACTTAATTTGTCCCAGCGGTTGCATGCAGGCTGGTATATTAAGCTTCATTTTGCCATGAGCTCAGACATTTTGAGGCATGAGTGACATCACGCATCGGTTGACGTGTTTTTTGGGGGTTTTGTGTTTTTCCTGCAATTAGCATGGAGGAGTCTAGAAGCGGTTGTGTGTTTAACAAAATATCAAAGCCATGAGGATTTGGCAGCAAAGGAGTCTACAATTGAATAGCCCCAAAAATGGCATTTATCGGGTGGTTTGTTTTTTTCTATCTGGCTCTGTCACCAATCGATTTAACATGTGTTCTGTCTTTCTGGTAATTCAAAGCTTTTCGAAGCCTTTAAATGAGGGTTAGTGTGATTTCACCAAGCAGGACGTGTTCCTGGATCAACATCTATGTCGATCCTGGAACAACATTCCAAATCAGCCAATCAGAACTAAGAAATAAGTTTACGGTTTATGTTCAGTTTAGGCTCACAGTTAGGGTTATGTACTTCTACATGATTGCTATCCTGCTATTATTACCCTTTGATTTTGGGAATAATTTATAGTTAGGGTTGGGTTTAGGGGTAGGGATTAAGTCAAGTCAAGTCAAGTTGGATTGTAGCGAGACAGAAGGTTGGTTAGATAAACAGGAGCTAGATTATTTAAAGCTTTATAGGTAAGAAGCAATATTTTATAATCAATATGGAACTTAACAGGCAGCCAGTGTAAGGAGGATGAAATTGGGGTGATATGATCATATTTTCTAGACCTGGTAAGAACTCTGGCAGCTGCATTTTGTACTAGCTGAAGTTTATTAATAGAGGATGCTGGGCAACCAGCGAACAGAGCATTACAGTAATCCAGCCTAGAAGTCATGAAAGCATGAACTAGCTTTTCTGCATCTGAGATGGATAGCATACTTCGTAACTTAGCGATATTTCTCAGATGAAAGAAGGCGGTTTTTGTGACATGGGAGATATGATTTTCAAAAGTTAAATTGCTGTCTAGTATAACACCCAGATCTTTTACAGTAGAGCTAATGCTAACTTTGTGTCCCTCTAATTGCAGGTCGAGTTGTGAGATCTGCTGTGTACAGGATTTAGGCCCAATAAGTAATAATTCTGTTTTGTCTGAATTTAAGAGAAGGAAATTGTTGGTCATCCACGTTGGTCTTTAACATCTTTAATACATTCAGTTAGCTTAGACAGTTCAGACGTCTCATCAGGTTTTGTTGAAATATATAATTGAGTATCATCTGCATAGCAGTGAAAGCTGATCCCGTGTCTTCTTATAATGTCTCCCAGGGGTAGCATGTATATTGTGAACAGCAAAGGGCCTAAAACTGATCCTTGAGGGACCCCATACCGTACTGGCCTGACCTGTGAAAGCTGTCCATTTATTTTCACAAACTGGTAACGATCAGTTAAGTATGACTTAAACCATTGTAGAGCCTGTCCCTGGACGCCTGTAGAATTTAAGCGATCTATGAGGATATTGTGGTCGATGGTGTCAAATGCAGCACTGAGATCAAGTAAAACTAATAACGAGATGCACCCTTGGTCAGCAGCTAAGAGTAAATCGTTGGTTATTTTCACTAATGCGGTTTCTGTACTGTGATGAGGCCTGAAACCTGACTGAAACACTTCAAAAATATTAGGTATGAATTGTACATTTCCGAACAAAAATGACATAGATGTTAATTGTACCTTTATATGGTAGGCGTATTGTACGACAGAAAGTTGTGATTGATGTCATTCTCACTCCAAAAAGAAAGGCGTATGGGGTGTTCACATATCAAGTTTTTTGCATGCTTTAGTTTATTATTTCAAATGTAGATGCATGGCAAGCAAACGCAAATTAAAAGAGGAAGCAATGCCCCTTGCACTTCCCCTGTGTTTTTGACACAACATGCAAACAGCACCGTAAACAAAATTATTACGTACTGTTGTTGTATTATTATGGGTTTGTGTTTTGGCTGTGTATTTAAAAATGGCACTTCCTGTGGCTTGTTGAACACACGAGTGATGATTCTCTGTAAATCAATACCGTTCAGCAGTGAGTCTAGCTCCACCCTTTTGGTACCATGTTGTTGATATATATTATTTATTTTGCAATAAATAAATGTGTTTATTTGACATTTATTAAATAAATGTGTACGGTACGGTACTGCACTGTACCAAACCATACCGCCGTTTGCCTTAACCCATTCAACATCCTGGTTCAGCACGTTGTAACCTCTTCCTCTGCATTATTGTCTGACTCTGCTTTGAACGTGTAAATCAAGAGTCACCAGTCTTGCCTGGTTTAGCTCCAACTTGCCTCAACACAACTGCCTGGAAGTTTCAAGTGTACCTAGTAGTATAGAGCTTGATTAGCTTGTTCAGGTGTGTTTGATTAGGGTTGGAGCTAAACTCTGCAGGACACCCGCCCTCCAAGAACAAGTTTGGTGTCCCCTAGTGTAAGGCTTTAATCCACTTTTGGTCATTTCTGACATTTTGGCTAAGCAAGATTCACATTGTTTTGTGGTTTCTGGAGTGTTAGAATAATGTAAAGCAGGGGTACCCAAACATTTTCTTATGAAGGGCCAAAAACTATATATACATTTTATAATGAACTTGTTACAGTAAAAACAATGTAATTTATAGTGAGTTACACTAGTTTTTGCCTTGATTTGCTCGCTGATGTCTTCTTCATAGTCCTCTATCCATCGACAGTATTTACATTTTAAAAACTCAGATTCATTTACAACATTAATTTCAGTTTGCTTTTTTGTAGCTCAGCAATAACATTTTACAAAAAAAGGTTACGTCAAATTAGAAATGAGGATCTCTGTTAAAGGCATTCTCCCCAACTCTCTCCATCATTCTCACTCTCTGCTCAGATGGGATGGTTGGCCAAATCAAAGGTTACAATGGGCCAACAGAGATGCCATACTTTGGGCATCTCTGATGTAAAGGCTCCACCTTCTTCTGTTTGCTTACACTCTAGTAGAGGCAAATTTGACAGTAAATGATCTGTGATGTACAGTATTCTGAGAGCACCATTTATTTGGTATCATATGTAAAGGGCTATAATATGTCACCTGTAAAGTAGCTATGTACAGTGTCTTATTGCAGACCACTAGTGCTGTATTTGTCTGACGGGAAGGAACAGGTCCTCAGAGACTCTTGTGTTATCTGTTCCGTGTGTGTTCCTCTTTCACACGTTTGCTTCCTCCAGGGCAACTGGCTCTTGTGATTCTCTTTTCTCCTTCTATTTATACATACTCTCTATTTTCTCTATGGCTTTGACCTCCTAGCTAGAAAGGAAGGCCATTCAGGATGTGTAGAGGTGCTGCAAACCATAAAGACAGATCAGACAGGAGCTACACACAAATATACTGTGTTTTCAGGTTTTATGGGGTTCCCATTTTCAAATATAATTACTTTTCCCACAATGAATGTGCATGTATGTCTATGTAAGGGACACTAAAATCCAACTTATGGTTCTATATTGTCATTCATTTTTTCAGTTTTACCTTAACAAATTTATATTATTTTTTTATGAACTTTCATTTTCAAACAGATTTTTTTGAATACATATTCCATATTATTTTAACATGTAATTATAGATATTGCATTGTTAATTACAGTAATGTGTGTGTATAACATTAAATAGTTACTTTAATAACAATTATAAAGTATTATTTGTTTTCAATAATATGTAAATAAATAGATTGGAGTCATAAATGTACAGTAATATTATTTAGCTGTAATTATTTTGTATGACCTTTAATTTAATAAAGCGTTAACAATTTCTTTAAATGAATAATCACTTGTTGTAGTTTGAATTGTAAATCCATATTATTTGAAATGTATTATTAATATTTCCTAGAATTAATAATGGTTATATTTATAATTTTTTTTCAGTGTTTTCTAATGTTAACAACACAACAAGCAAAGCAGTGTTTTCACAGATTCAGCCTCCAGCTGCTAAGATTACTCTGGTATACATGCTAACAGGCTGATAAGCATTAGGCTAAGATGCTAATCTTGTGTGATATGTCACTAAAGCCCTTATGCTCTCAGCGGTTTGTGAATGTTGCTGATATCCAGAGCAGGAGATGTGTGCTTGTGCTAAGAGGATTCAAATACAGCTGGTGTTTGCTGCGACCTTCTGTGTTTTGATTCTGAATGAAACACCTTATTAGAGATGAAACACCTCCTCCATCCTTTTCATAAAATTCATTGAAAATAAAAATTTACTCACCATTTACTCACCCTCAAGTCATTCCAAACCTGTTTGAGTTCATTTATTCTGTTAAAGACACAAAGATATTTTGAAAAATGTTGGAAGCCTGTAGCCACTGACATCCATAGTAGGAAAAACACTATAGTGGTCATTGGCTAAAAAAAAGTTTGGGAAAAAAGTGTAGAGTTAGTAAATTATATATTTGAGGATTTTTGAGTGAACTATTCCTTTAAGTCTAAAGAATATTTAATTTATTTATGTGTACATTAACATATATTGCACAAAAATTTGATTTGATACCTTTATTTACTTTTACAACCGAACATCGGTGGGACGAATCACCACTGGGACGAATCATCACTGACATTTGACATGAATGGTAGCGTATTTGTGATCCCCTCAGAAGGTGTGATCTTCCTGCATCTAAGCCAGTAACAAGATTGTTTGCTGACTGGGCATGCAAACTGTAATCTAATCATTGGCTTGGAGAATTGGAATAAACTGCAGTGCCAAGACTCCGTCTGCTGCCTCTCACCGAGCTTGTGAAAGGAAATGCATGGAGTGGAACAGACCGCCATAATGACCCTGAGTTTACTAGGTCAAACTCTAGGTTTAACATGCTGTTGATGGTGACTATAATAAAAAGAAGCAAAAATTAAAAAGATATTATGAGATCTTTAATAACACAGTGGCTCAGTGGTTACCACTGTCACCTCACAGCAAGAAGGTCACTGGTTCGAGTCCCAGCTGGGCCAATTGGCATTTCTGTGTAGAGTTTGCATGTTCTCCCCATGTTGGTATGGGTTTCCTTCGGGTGCTCCGGTTTCCCCCACAGTCCAAAGACATGCACTATAAGTGAATTCGATGAACTAAATTGGCCATAGGGTATGAGTGTGTGAATGTGAGAGTGTATGGGTGTTTCCCAGTACTGGGTTGCGGCTGGAAGGGCATCCGCTGTTTAAAACATATGCCGGAATATTTGGCGGTTCATTCCACTGTGGCAACCCCTGACAAATAAGTGACTAAGCCGAATGAAAATGAATGAATGAATGAATGCATTTAATTTGTATAAATATTTTTATTTAAAAATATAGCATTATTAAAAATGATTTGTTTTTGGACCAGAATTTTAATTTTGGTGCATCCCTAGTAACTAACATGCAAACTTTTGAAAAAATAGTGGTGCACAATATATTTATATTGTGATGGTATTGTTATCTGTTCAGTTATCTGACAAATCATGGGTTTTTCCACAAGTTCAATTTATTTAATGTAATGTAATTTAATTCAGTTTGTTAATTATTAAAGGTGCTGGCTATGGGAGTTTTCATGAGGTAAAAAAAGATCAGTAATTAAAAAAGGATTTTGTAAAAATAAAGATCTAGAAGTTTCCTGTCAGTTTCCTTGTTTTCTGCAGTTTTGCAGAATTTCACATCAAGAGTATTTTATTAAATCACCCTTATATCAGTTATTGTCTTTAAAATATATTTCGGTTTTAAAATAAAAACGTATCAGTTGCAATTTCCATGTCAATTCTTCCTTAGCAAATACAAATATTCATCATTGGCATATAATGCAACAATGATCATGACATTCAATATTTTGGCATTCTTCACTATTTATGAACAAAATCAAAAATTAAACCAAGGAAATTTGTGTATGATTTGACAATCAGTGACCTAAAATGTTCATTTAAAAAAAAAAAATACTTACAAAATATGAATTACTATTTTTTTCCTACTGGATCGAATGTCTCTGAGTAGGTTTTAAACTGCAGTGCAGGGCACTTTTGGCATCAGTCACTGTGCTGATAGTGTATCACTATCTCCAGGTCTGTATCCTGTTCAGCACAAGCTTTCGGCTGTCCATGTGCTGCTGACATTTGCTCAGTAATGTGCCTGAATGTAGAGTTTTGTGTTGGGGACAGTACTCAATGCAAATAATGCTAAAATGTTTGAGTATTACTTATTTTAAATCATTTTTGCTATCAGGAATGGAAATTGTGTGTATTTAGGTAAAAAAAGGCTCAAAGTCCATTTTTTTGAATCGGATTGTTTCTCAGTGGGTCAGAGTTTAGCTGATAGCCCAAGGTGGCTGTCCAGCACTGTGGAGATTTGCTGAAGTGGAGTGTCTGTTTTACATCCACCACACACTTTTGTCTGATATAGTCCACTGATATCCTTCGGTTCAAGTTTCTAGCATGAATATAACTGACTGCTTTTATAAAGTTACATAAAAACAAGCCCAAAATGTCTTTCTTCTATACATATTGTGGAAAGAAATGCAGGTTTCACCGGATGACTTATAAAGTATTAATAATTCTAGAATGATGAGGATGATTTTGTTGGAAGCGGCATATAAAATAGCAATTTGACCTGGCATTACTTGGGTTTATTCTTTACAATAATCCATAGAGGTGTATCCCTGTTCACACAGATCCATAAAAACTTCCAGATCTGAAGCTGTCAGAATGCAGGATACATGAATATGTAAATTTGGGCCAATAATAATAACTCCAGACTGATCTGAGGAAAAAAGAAAATATTTTATGCATTGACTAAAAGTGGCTAATTCATACAAATTAATACTAAATTGTCATTCATACTAAAATGTACCCATTGTACCCACCTGTGAATTAGCCACTAAATTTAAAAATACAAGATTTACAAATACAAATCTTATATTTATCACATTTTTCTGTACTCAATTACAAAAATTAAATGCAAACAAAAGCATTGGATGACTGATTTGATTTTAAAACAAGGACACTGCAAGGGAGATCTTTTGTTTTTATGCAATACACATTGTTGCCTGTCTGCAACAGTTTTTAAGCATATTGTAAAGGTTTTTAGTACATTGTTGTCCTATTAATTTCTAATTTTCTGGTTCAGACATACTAGCCTGAATATAGCCCAATCTGTTTGACATAGTGATTAGAATGTATGTGTTGGGAATCAAGAATCTATATTTTTTTTCCTCATATGGTCTGTCATACTGTACGGTGCATGACATGAGAAATATCAAGTTTATTTTTTTCCATTTCACCTTTATTATGTTGACCAATAGTAGCCCAAAATCTCTTTATACAACATTCAGAAATTTTAATTTTACCACAGATGATTGATTTGTTGTTGTTGTTTTTTTCTGATGACAAGAGAGCCAGTGCCAACTAAGCATTCAATTTCAATAGCCAATCAGTGTCACTGTCCATCCCAAGACCTGCATGAAGCCAACCTTTCCTGACAGTTTAAGGTACAGTACATGACCTAGGAAGAAACTTGGCACGCTCTATCCACATTAACATATTGGGAGTGAAGTGGGCAGATGTCCACTCACAACAAGTGGCCATATGGAATAAGCTGATCACCATGGGCTGTTTATAGCCTAACTTTGGTGAATGAACTGGACATTCAGTTTCAGATGAACTCTATGGGGCGCATGGACTTAAATTTGATGGAAACGTACTGATACACAATATAGGGAGCTGCATGTCAAACTAAGCCAAGCTGTCCAGAAGTTTTTGCTTACAATGTCTAATATTTGGTAAAGGTGTGGTCACATTAAAACATATTTAAAACATATTTTAAAGGTGTGGTCACATTAGTGAAACCTTGCAGGCCAATACATTTTAAAACAATCAGTTATCTGTTGGCAAGTTGTCTTTAAGATGGAAAGAAATCTCTTCGGTGAACTATGATCTCATCCATAGTTTAAAATGGGGATGTGAACTTGCAACCTCTTAGTTACTGGCCCAAGTCTGTAATTTCTATGTAAATGGGAAAATCATACAGTACCTCATTTTTCAAAAACGAGATGTAGGTGAAATAGATTGGGCATGTACTTTTGGGCGTCTACTGCTGTGGAGGTTGGCGTCAATATGCAGTGTGCCTTCAAGGAGTATTCTTGTGGTTCCAATAAATAAATCCAGTTTAACAACACAGGTCTGTAAAAAGGATCCCATGCTGTGTGCTGTGGTTACACAAGTGTGTTTACCAGAGCCTCAACCTAGCAACCTGCACCTACAATACCACCCACAATTACTGCGGTAGGTTTAATTGAGTGTCCTCTGCTTGATTCCCAGTGCTGCTTGATTTTTGATCCGTTTAACTAATGGAAGACAAGGGGAATGTTTGGGGATGCATTAATAGAAATTTGATTGTTCTGTTTTGACCAATAAACCATGGTGCGGAAACAATAAGTTAATGTTATCAATGGGTTGATTGCAGTAGAATGGGCAGAAATGAAGACGTACAACTGTACACAGTAGATTCACAATTGTCAAAGCTGTGCTCAGAATAAAATTAAAGTAGTTTGATATTATGAAGGGTGGGCTGGGTCATTGCCCCTCCATTATTAGAGAGAACATTCAGGACATGATGGCAACTAATGTTACAGTCAGAATAAACAACAATAATAATAAATGAAAACAAATTTGTGTGTATATATAGATATATCATTTTAGCTGTACAGTAATAGCAATATAGTAATTTGTTGGCTTCAGTTGTCTCCCATTTTGATTGTTTTGTGATAATGCGATGATGTAGTTTACCTGTGTGATTCTGATTTTACTTTTGATCTGGGGCATACTTAGGGCAGGGTTTTTATGCTACACTGAGAGCTATTGGCCCTCCAAGCTATTGGCCCCAGCTGGCTTGTTGAAAGCCCTGGCTCGACAGTGGAAAAGTTGATATTATTATTTCGGAATTAGCATGGCTTGTGCATGGCTCCCCGTAAGTTGTGATGAGAATGGATTTTATCAATTCACAAGTGCAACAGAAGCTATCCTGATTGGTCTGAGCCAACAGAAGGTCTACTGTGGCCAAAGTTTACATAAAAATCCACATGGTTGGTGCAGAAATATGCTGCAAAGCATTCCCTGTGCATTGTGGAAGTTGCATACAATGAGAACACTGGAATTGAAACTGGACCTGGTCCAACTGGTAACTTAGATGTCCATGTAATGTATGCCATTTTCCTGGGGAATTAATGGCACCAGGATGCACTATGGGACAGCGACAAGCAAGGTAAAGGGAGTGTGATGCCCTAGGCAATGTTCTGATTGGAAACCCAGGGTCCGGCCTTTCGTGTCAATGCAAATTTGACACATGCTACTTAACTAAAAATGGTTGCAGACCAATTACACCCCTTCAAGACAGCTGAAAGTGGTCTCTGTCAGCAGGATAATACCACACTGTACACATTGTTCATGGTTTCAAGACCAGCATAAAGATTTCAGTGGTTGCCCTGGCCTCTAATTTCCCCAGATCTCAATTCAGTTGAGCATCTGTGGGTTGTGCTGGACCAACAAGTGAAAAACTACAGGACTTAAAGGATCTGCTGCTAAAATATTGGTTTTAGATACCACCTTTAGGGGCCATTCTCATTAAATGACTAGAATGAGAATCCAGCATTGGTGCATTGTTTTGTTCAACTGGTGTTTGGCGTTTTGGTGCATTGGGAGGTTTGATAACACATTAATCACTAAACTTGGCTCTTTTTTGCACCTGTTGAGTTGAGTTTAAAATACAATCTATTTTCATGGCTCTGTTTATAAGAAATATTGTCTGACATGTTACTGTATCTGTTCAGCAGTAGTTAGTATTTTAGTTTTTCAAGTCTGTGCTATACTGGCATCATATCCAGTTTTGCACTTTCAACATTGTTTTGGAGTTAGTGGATGGTGGTTCTCAGAGGAAACAATTGCATCAGTGCCAGGCTGCAGAGAGGCAGTTTCACTCGTCCCCACAGGGATTATTGGGTTCAATCTGCAGACACTCAAAACTGCTGCTCCAACAGAATTTCATCCTCCCAAAGCCTCGGCTCGGGGCTGCGTGAATAGCCAAACACTCGCTCTCTCAGCATGCCATTAGAAATGCAACCGGGCATGGGAATGCAGTGACTTCTGAAAGAACAGGGCGAATGAGGCTTCGCTTTTAAATCATGGTAAAACTGCATCACTTTAACTGCACTGGCTTCAAGGCAGTTTGGATCTTCTGCTGATTTTAATAGATTTAATAGATTTATAGATGTTTTGCCAGTGGGTAAATTGCACTGTTGAGATGACAACAAGAACAAACAAATCTCCTTAGCCTTTTGCCTCAATTAGTTGTACTTATTTTATGAAATAGTTTAAATTTGGAACAAAATGAGTGTGGGAGAGTTTACTTTTTTTCCTAAATAAATTCTAAATATTTATTTAATTTAAAAAACTTGTGTGTGTATGTATGTATATATATATATATATATATATATATATATATATATATATATATATATATATATATAAATAGCACTTTTGTGAATGTGTTGACAGCCCTAGGTTAAAACTTTTTTATGCACTTCATTAGTTGGTAGAGAAAAATTGTGAACCTAATATTTTCCAGGTAATACCTCCCTACATCATATATATGCGGTATTTATAATACTTTTCATAGAATAAATGTATCTTTTTCATACAAAATAAAAATTCATAACTGCCTTTATATATTAAGTAATTTCATTCATGGTCTGTGGTTCCTGAAATATTTAAGGTTGGCAAGCAGCCATCATGACATTATAGCTGATTAGTCTGTCACCCAGGGGTGTTAGCATCGAGTTTCCTTGTAAGACACATCTGCTGTCTTATGAACGACTTGTTAATCCTCCTCAAGCTTGATAGTCATGCCTTCCTGCCACTGCATCCGGAGGCTGCTTACACGTCCATGTGCAAACTGTAGGTTTCTTCTCCTCTGACAACAAATTGCATCCTTGCCTTTCCCACTTATCTGTGATTTCTGCCCGCCAGAGTGTGTTCGCTTCTATATCGGGCAACTCTGTGGAACTAGTAGCAGGTGGCAGGCGGAGTCCTACATGGACTGGAGCTTCATTGGACAAGAAAAAAAACACAGAAGATGCTGATGACGGGAAAGGATTTGGCCGATTGGCATGGGAAAATCACATTATTAAAAGGTTTAGCTAGACGTCTGTGCAGCAGTGCTGCATGAATGTGAGTTTGTGGACGCGCTTCCCATCGCTCCAGCTGTTAAGTCAGCGTGTGTGGTTTCTCCAAGCCTTCTGCAACTTTGTGCCAGCGTGCATGTGGTTGGATGTAAAAGCATTAGAAGATGCCTGCTATTCTAGTCGCCTCCAAGATGAAGTCGGGATTGCCCAAACCTGTACATGGCACCGCGCTGCCTATTCCAGCCAGGGCAGCAACCCACCAGAATGGACCTCTGAAGCCCATGCAAACCAGCCTAATCCCCCTGAAGTCTCCGATCTACAGGAGTCAAGGCAGTGCAACCTTACAGAGAAAGTACCAGACCGCCAAAGAAACCTCAGGAGACCCTCAGGTTGGAATGCTGATGCTTCATTTGTGTGTGGCTTTGTGGTTACATTGATTCTTGTGCTATAAGATGAGCTTTTTATTCTTACTTTAAATTAAATGTAGTAATATATACAAGGTTGCTTATAGTTGTGCTTGTAGTTTTTGCTTGTTTCATCAATATAAATCAGTTGACATTTGAAGCCGATCAAAAACCTTTCATCAAAGTTGTCCTAATGCTAATGAACAACACCCATTCTTGCCTTAGGACAATTTTGAAGAACGTTTTTGATTCACTTCAAAGTCGACTACTGTATATCTCATAATAGAACATAAAAGTTCGATTTTGGTCCTTATAAATACAAGTTAATGCTTTGAATTCATATCTCATAGTGACTTTGTTTCTAGGAAGATTTTTGACATGTTATGTATCAGTTGCAACTTTTTTTTTTTACAACTCTGCATTGCAGTGGGATGTTGTATGATTGCGAAATGTTAGCTTTGTTTTCACACTTGCGACTTTGGATTTTGGGAATTATAATTGCAACTTTTGTATCTCACCGTGTGTTTTTATAACTACACTGCAACATTTTATTGTAATTCTGCAAAATAGTAGTTTCGTCCCCTGGGTGACTTGTTTCTTCTGCTTCTGACTCTTAAATCCTGCAATTCGTTTCCGGTAATTGCAACTTTAAATCTCACTATGCATGTTTATATCTCACAGTGTGTTTTTATAACTACACTACAACGTTTTATTGTAATTTTTAATTGCACATTTTGCGAGCTTTTGTTTCTTATAATTGTGACTTTTTATCTCCCAATTACAAAATTAATTTTAAATTTTATCTCCCAATTATTATATATACTTGTAGCTTTATATCTTAAAATGTATCTTGTGTCTTGTAACTTATTGTCAGTGTGACCTAGTTTCTTGTAATTGTTACATTGTTGCAGTTTGTCTTTATATCTTTTGACTATTTTTCAATGTGACGTTTTTGCAGTTATAGCTATATATTGTAAGGTGATTATACATATCACATTTATGACTTTGTTGCTCATACTTTCAAATTTGACATCTTTCAACGTGACTTTGTTTCCTGTGATAGCGACTTTATATCTTTAAATGTGTTTGTATCTCGTTATTACAACTTTGATGTTTTAACATTTACAGGGATCTCACAATTGCGACTTGCAAAATTGCAACTTTGTCTTTATATTTTGTCTTATGCGTACTTATGTTGACTTATTTTTTCACATATGTCACAACATATCGTTTTTTTTTTAAGTTTTATTGAAGACTTAGGCCCAATCCCAATTCTATTTGTGCCAATTCTACCATGGCCATACTCATCTATGTAAACACACAAAAACAACATTAACATTATACCAGGTACTGTAAAAAGGTCATTCCCAGCCACTAGACTTTTCTGACAGGGTATTAGAGTGTCATCGAGTGACAGAATGTTGTGGGACTACTATACAGGAGTTGTTATTATTATGGATATAGATAGTGAAATTTAGCGGTTTTTATTTTAGCGTTTTAAAAAAAAAGCATGATGGTAAAACACAAACGTGGTTATGAATGTATTAAACATATGCTTGTATTCGTATTAATGACAAAAAATACTAATTTGTGCATCACCTTACTTCCGTGTGCAGCCATGCTGTCGTTGTAAATGGTGTATTCTGGGAAATTTTTGTACCCCTTGGTTTCGAGTGTGGTCCTGAAAAATCTCAGTTTCAAGGGCTATCTAGCGCTTCCCTTTAGCCCTACGCCTTCGAGCTAAAGAGAATTGGGACACCCCTACCCCTTCATGTGAACGCGCAAAACGAAGGGGAGGGGTAAGGGGAAGGGCTAAGGGGTAGAATTGGGATTGGGCCTTATTTACCAGTTGCAAGTTCATTTAATTAAGTTCTTGCAACTTTGCATCTTACATCTACAATTCCTTCATTAATTGCAAGTGTATATCTTACAATTACGACTTTGTTTCTTGTAATAATGGCTGTTTACTATGTGACTTGCAATTGTGACTTTATATCTCATAATGTGTTTGTACCTCGCTATTATGACTTTGGCATTTTGACTAACTACATCTTACAATTGCAACTTAACTTCTCAAAATTGAAACTTTATCTTTATGTTTTGTCTATATCTCCATATTTCATAAATTACAAATTTGTATCGCACTTTATATTGCAATTGTGACTCAATTTATAACTCATCCATGACTTTGTTTTTGTTTTTTTGTAGTTGCGACTTATTTCCCAGTTGCAACTTTATTTTATCATTCTTGCAGCTTGTACCTTACAGCTACGATTTTCTCATAATTGCACATTTATTTCTTACAATTATGACTTGGTTTTTTGTAATTGTGGCTGTTTATTCTGCAATGTCACTTCATTTCCTGTAATTGTGACTTTGTCATTTTGACTATATCTCACAATTGACTTAGCTTCTCAAAATTGCAACATAAGATCTTGCAACTACATCTATATATTTTGCTTTGTTTTAATATTTAACAATTACGACATTGTCTCATACTTTATCTTCAAAGTGCAACTTAATTGTAATTGTAACTTTATATCTCATATCTATGACTTATTACTCTACTTTTTTATTATTCTTGCACATTTTTATCTTACAGCTACCCTTTTCTCACAATGACGACTTTTTTTTTTGTAATTGCATCTGTTTATCCTGCAATGTGACTTTGTTTCTAGTAATTGTGACCTTATCTCCCAATGTCTCATAATTCTGACTTTATTTCTCTTAACTGCAACTGTATTTTTTATAAATGCAACATTTTCACAATAGGGTTTCTCTCTTAATGTGTGGGCACACAGTTCTGGATTTGTTTCTTGTAATCGTGACTTCTTATCTCACAATTTAAATCATAACTATGACTTTTATCCTCATAATTGCAAATATACACTGTAAAACAAAATACTGGGTTCCACACAATTCCTTCATGTTGTCCCAACACAAATCGATTAAGTTAACTTAATCGTTTTTACAAATGTCAGTGGATTGAACATAAAACAATTAAGTTATCCAAAAAACCCTTAAGAATTGTGTTGTTTCAGCTCATTTTAAATTAGTTTGAACAAGCAGCAAAAGTCATTTTTGTGTGTACTGCAACTTACACTTTATACAACTTAAATTTTCCATTTGACTAATTTCTTACAAATAAAGACTTTTATACACATAATTGCAACTTTATATATTCGAGTGTGACTTTCCCTCACACAGTGTAATTTTATATCTTGCAAATATGCTTTTTCTCATACAAATCTTGCATCAAGTCTATGGCAGAAATAGCCATAGACTATTTTTATTCATCAGGGGTCGCCACAGCAGAATGAACTGCCAACTTATCCAGCATATGTTTTACACAGTGGATGTAACCCAGTACTGGGAAACATCCATACACACTCATTTACACACATACACTACGGCCAATTTAGTTTATACACTTCACCTATACCGAATGTCTTTGGACTGTGGGGGAAACCGGAGCACCCGGAGGAAACCCACGCCAACACGGGGAGAACATGCAAACTCCACACAGAAATGCCAACTGACCCAGCCGGGACTCGAACCAGCGACCTTCATGCTGTGAGATGACAGTGTTAACCACTGAGCCACCGTGTCGCTCCTAATTGTGTTATATACTGTAATATTATATCTTTGTATTATACTGAAATAGGGCTGCAGAATATATCGCTTGAGCATCGATATCGCAATGTGTTTATCCGCAATAGTCACATCGCAGGATTTGATGAATTATTAAATATTATTCTTTTTTTAATTGTTTATACAATGATGACCCTGTTATTGTAAGTTTGATTGTTCAATTTCAATACAATTTTGTTGTATTTATATATGCTTGTAATTTATTATAATTTATGCAAATGCAATGCATAGGAAAAGACTTGATCATCCCAAATCTATCTAAATAAATGAAATCTTTCCAAATAGAGCTATTCAAATTATCTGGTGAAATTATATTCATAACACAATATATATCGCATAAAAAGAAAATATTGCAATGTCAGATTTTTGTATCATTTGGACTTATAAAAGTGCAATATAAAAGAATTTTGATCTGTTTGGTAAGTAAAAAAGCAAAACACAGGGAGCCAAAAAGTAATTTGGACGTTTAAACCCCACACACAAAAGAATCTTAATTTTATTGCATTAGATAACAAAATATCAAACAAATTAACGTTTGCGGAGTATATATTTATTTTTAAAATTATTTTTAGATTCAAACTTTGTTGTGCCCATATTCCACTCTGACTTGACCTGCACCAACTGTAGGGTTGATGTAGAAATAACACTATGCCACAATACGTGTTTCAATTCATATTTTCATCTCACCATTATTACCACCGTCATACCTTCTGTTTTCAGAGCCTCCCGCTGCAAGCTCATGTGTTTATATTTTAGCATGTTTAAAAATATTATGCCTTGTAAGAATAGACCTGCTGACCTGGTCAAAGCAAATCATCGGTGGAAAGTCGCAATGTCTGCAGCAGCGCTTTGTACGTTTACATCTACGCGTGTGTGCGTACATGTGTTTATATAACTTCATACGTCCAGTAGAGCCACGAAGGAAGCGAAAAGCCAAGTTCTTCATGTGGCGGTGTAGAATGAAAAGCTCAGCCAGTTGGCCTGTAATTACGGCAAACACACACACACACACACATAGAGGTTTTACTACAGTGCTCCATTAGCAGTGGTGAGCCGCACTGCAGGTGGGCATTTGGCCATATGGACGCCACACACACCAATCCTAGAGGCCAATAGTGGGCACCCTTTTGCAAACACTGGTACTAATATACTACTGTGCCCTTAAACTGCACCCATGTCCTTCTTTGTATTGGCCTCGGTGCCGAAAAATGCTTCACTTTAATGAAAATGGTGCTGAATGTGTTTTGGTTCAAGGACTAGGTTGACGTTTCGGACACAGTTGACTGGCTTGTTAAACAACGTGACAATTGGAGTTACTAGTTTGGTAAATGTCTGTTTTTAGTTTTGTGTTTGGAAGTTACCGTAAAAAAAAAGTCAAGGAATGGAAACTCAATTAATTGGGTGTTTTCCACTCTTCACATTGTACTCTTTTAAACTTGATTATGATTCTTAAAATGAGAATTGCTAAATTCCAATTAAAATGTTTATTTTAATAACACAGATTATAACATTTGATCAGGCCTCCACTTTTATTTTTCATTTATATTTAGTATATACAGTTATATACAGTCAGAATTATTAGCCCTCCTGAATTATTAGCCCACCTGTATATTTTTCCCCAATTTCTGTTTAACATAAAGGAGATTTTTTCAACACATTTCTAAACATAATAGTTTTAATAAATAATTTCTAATAACTGATTTCTTTTATCTTTGCCATGATGACAGTACATAATATTTTACTAGATTTTTTTAAGATACTAGTATTCAGGTTAAAGTGACATTTAAAGGATTAACTAGGTTAATTAGGTTATTTAGGCAAGTTAGAGTAATTAGACAAGTTATTGTGTAACAGTGGTTTATTCTGTAGACAATTGAAAAAAAATATTGCTTAAGGGGGCTAATAATATTGACCTTAAAATGAAAAAAAAAAGAAGAAAATTTTCATTCTTAAAAAGCATTATATATATGTTTTTGCCATTTAAATGAATAATAATAAAAAATATATATATATATATATATATATATATATATATATATATATACATACACATA
>CAIGQV010018127.1:4607467-4619296 GCA_903798115.1 Danio jaintianensis | reverse complement strand
TGGAAACACCAGGCTACAGGAGTGATGGAGACGTCCTGGGCAAGAGCATCAAGCTGGATGCCATCACCAGTGGGTGAGTGTGGCTTCAAGCACAAATGACAAAACTTTTTTTTTTGTAGAATTTGGAGTGTACACTATGTTTGCAATGAAACTCATAAGAGCATTTTAAGAGATTGTTTATATTTCAGGTTATATCAAGTCTAATCGGGATACCATGCAGGGGTCTGTCCTCCATACATTGGTTTTAAATGATCTAAGATGATTTAACTGATCCTGGATCTTTTAATCCTGGTTATTGTTTGGTTAGGTTATTTTTTATATATATTTTCAATTTGGTGTTTGTAGGTTCATTAAGAAATAGTTTGAATGCTTTCTTAATATTTTGTTTTTAAGAATATCTATTCAACCTAAACCTTAAGTTGAGTAATTGTAGTAATTATGAACTGTTTCCAATGCAACATTTAGATATTTTTTATTTGTTTCTTAAGTATTTTTTTATACAATTGCCTGAATTAAAGGCTCTAAAAATCCTTTTTAAACATGTGTGTTTGTTTGTTTGTATACAGTTCATAATGCATCTTTCTGCATCTGCCTCTTGGTGGCACTCTTTAGCTAGTCCTTTAAATAGTTTAGTTTAAATGTATCACTTCCAAACAAATGACTTAAAAAAAAAAAAAAAAAACTATTTTGGTTGAAAAAACAGACACAAATATTTTATTTGTTATGTTCAGAATACTTAATATAACACAAATGACTTTTTTTACACAGTCAGAATGTGATGATTCCTGTACATCTGTGCAATCTACACATTATAATGTATGTTTAGCACTATATATCAAAGGTTTTACTATTGTAAAACTGTTTACTGTCCAATGTGTGGCTGGATGTGACCTGCACTGAATTCCTGTTCTGTTCCTTCAGCTCCAGCCACAGTTTTTTAGCATATAATCATGTAACTTAGATCCAGCTTTCTTTATTCATTTCACTCTTTTATTGTGTCATTCACTAGGAGCTTTGCCAGTTTTTGCTTTGCATGCTCAAAGTCCACTGTGTACTGCTGTGGTTTGTGGCAAAATGCAAATTACAGTATGTGTGGATGAACTCTAGGCCTTGTTTCGGATCATTAACATCACAGTCTGAGCTTGTCCGTTTCTGTATGAAGCTTTAAAATGTATTTATTTATTTATTTATTTATTTATTTATTTATTTATTTATTCATAATTATACCTCATGTAATGTGTAATCATTGTTACTTTTTGTGAATGTAATATATATGAATTATTTCATAGGTCAGAGTTCAGGATAAATTTAGTTTTTGAGGAATGATTTAAAAAAGATTCTCATTCCTCAGTTGAGTAGACAGTAATTTCTGTCTCTTTCTGCACAAACTTTTATGCAAAATTTGGGTTATGCCAGCCTTATTTTGTAGAATAGGTCATGATTAGACGTTTTGTTTTGTCTTTTGTTTGGTTTGTTTTTTTGTTGTATCAACTGTTTTGTTTTTATTGTGTTTTTTGTTTTGTTTTATTGCATGTTTTGTCTTTAGTTTTGTTTTATTCTGTCTTTTGTTTTGTTTTATCTTGTTTTGTTTTGTTTTTTTGTTTGTCTTCTGTTTTTTTTATTGCGCCTTTTGTTTTGTGTTTTTTGTTTAGTTTTGTCTTTTATTTTGTTTTGTTTTTTATTCTGTCTTTTGCTTTGTTTTGTTGTGTCTTGTTTTGTTTTTAGTTTTGTCTTCTGTTTCGGTTTGTGTCTTTTGTTTTATTGTGTTTTGCTTTGCTTTGTCTATTTTTTTTGTTTTGATTTGTGCACAATTAACAGAGCAACATAATATTTTATAGAACAAATTAACTTTGGTTTTGTTTGGTTTGTTTTTGGTGCAGTTTCTGTTTGTGCTGTTTTTTAGCTTTTGTTGTTGTTTTTTAGATTTATTTGTGTTTTGTTGTTTGCTTTGTCTTATGTTTAGTTTTATTTGTTTTGTTTTGTTAGATTGAAAAAAAAATGGGAAAAAAGTTTTTGTTCTGATTTAATTAATTTTTAATAAGACAGGTATGTTTTGTGTTTTTTTGTTTTCTTTCCATTATAATTGTTTTCCATTTTCCATTTTTCCTGAAGAAAAAAAGAAAAAAAAAGCCCCAAATCTTACACTTGACAGATGCATGAAAAAAGTGTTTTTGGCTGCAGTGTCTCACATTAATACATTAGAGACCAACTACTGTACAATTCAACCTTAGAAGCTCTGACCGCTCTTTCAGTTGAGCAAATATTTTGTTCAAATGTCTGTTATCAGCTGTTCATTTCGCTGTCTTTCAGCAGGACATGAAAACGCAACATGTAGCCCGTGGTAAGAAGACATAAGTCAAGGGTCATGGGAAATATTTATGCTTGAATCCTAAGAGAGAGGGCCAATATATAAATATTTAGGGCACAAAGATTAAAAAATTACCTCGCAGACATAAATTAAGCTGACTTTAGTGGGAAAATCAGCATCCTTCTGACCTCTTGGAGGAGATATAAGGTTACATCCAAATTTGGAAACGTGACTAAACGTACCAACAAAAGCAATGGACATAATCTTTTTCCCTGGTCCTGTTCAAACAGGAATCAGACAGACACCTTTTATTGGATTCTCATATTCCTTATGCTCTGTGCTAAATTCCAGGAGAGTGATTCTGTCACCGCAAGAAAATCTTTGTCAGACATTTGATCATAGTTGGAGAGCTTTTAAGCCCAATTACTGAGGCCATATATGGATGGGTTTTGAAACGCAGTCAAATTTTGGGTACTTGCAGCAAATTCTGTTTTTAAAACTGGATGATTTGATTTGGATAAGTGCCTTTTTACAGACTTGTCTTAGTACCAACATAGGCTCATTCTGAAAACGTAGCCCTAAATACATTTCTGGAGATCACGAATTATGTAGCCAGAAGTACGTATGGCTGCATTTCGTCTTTAAAACGAACGCTACGGGGTGGTATGATGCCGTTCTTTTTCACGCTTACCAGCGGACCACTTACCTCCGTATGGACCGCTTTCCCGCTGTTACCAGTATGTCCCGTAGCTCGCCATGTACGTCGGCGGATTAGAGACGCAGAGAGGAGTTGACCATGATGACGGGGTTTGAGTCCGGCGAAGAACGGTTTCAGAAAGTCAGTAAGACAAAAACAGAAGCCAAAAAATAAAATAAACAAGTAAATAACGGTGAGTGAGAATTCTTTTTCTGGATTGCTTTTTAAAACTTTTGGTTGGATTTAGGGATTTTTTGAAAACACTGTTGGTTGGGTTTAGGGAAGGAGGAGGGTGGGTCAGTCAATCAGTCGGTGTCATGATCACCAGCGATCTGGGACTCTATCGCTGGTGAACTACATATCATTACAACTACATTTCCCAGCATTCCGTCACACACACCCGGTCATCACTTCCACTCATCACACACACAGCTGCATCCCGTTCACCACTGATTTGTTGGACTTTAAATATACCCTGCACCCGTCTTGTTTTGCTCGTTCGTTAAATGTCTTTTTGATGTCCTAGTCCGGTTCCTAGTGGTATTGTATAGTTTGTTTTGCTTATGTTTGTCTTAGTTCAAGTTTTGTTATTTTGTTACTTTGTTTTTGCATGATGTCCTGTTTTTGCACGATGTCTCATCATTAAATGCACATGGATCCTACCTACCTTTTGTCCCGTCTGCAATACCTCCGATACCATCACGTGACAGAACGAACGAGCCATAATGGATCCAGCAGATGATGAGATCATCAGACTCCAGCAGGGTAATCGCTCCGTTGAGCGATACATAGCGGAGTTTTTGAACTTGGCCCCGAGAAGCAGTTATCCAGATATACTGCTGATGATGTTTTTTAAGGGAGGACTTTCAGACCCAAGTCGCCGTCATATGCCAGATTATGAGGAGGATTTGGGCCTATACTCATTTATGGAGTCTGCCCTCTTGTTGTCGGGCTCTCCCCTCACTATTTCTGTTCTGGAGGAGGAACCACAGCAGAACAAGAGGAGGAAAGCCAAACTCAAGCTCCGTTCCTATCCTCGTCGGTCAAGTTCACGACTTTTTTTTTTTCTAAGTCCCAGGAAGGGATTTTAGAGCCGTGTGAATCCCCAGTGCTGCTGGAGCAGCTATCTGAGTCCCACGAAAAGCCGGAGGTGCCATTTGAGCCCCATGAAGGGCTGGCAGAGCTGTGCAACTCCCCAGTGCTGCTAGAGCAGTCGTCTGAGTCCCACAAGAGGCCAGAGCCTCCACTTGAGTCCCATGATGGGCTGGCAGAGCCGTGTGATTTCCCAGTGCTGCCGGAGCAGCCGTCTGAGTCCCACGAAAGGCCGGAGGTGCCACTTTAGCCCCATGAAGGGCTGGCAGAGCCGTGTGACTTCTCAGTGCTGCCGGAGCAGTTGTCTGAGTCCCACGAAGAACTGTTGGGGGCTTGTGATTCCTTAGTGCCGCTAGAAAGGTTTCCTGATCCGCTGGGGTTTGGTGAACCGCCAGTACCTCCTGAATCAAAGCCCCCTGATCCGCTGGGGTTCGGTGAACCGCCAGTACGTTCTGAACCAAAGCCTCCTGATACGCTGGGGTTCGGTGAACCGCCAGTATCTCCTGAACCAAAGCCTCCTGACTCGCTGGGGTTCGGTGAACCGCCAGTACCTCCTGAATCAAAGTCCCTCGACTCGCTGGAGCTCGATGAACAGTCAGTGATTCCTGAGTCAAAGTCTCTCGACTCGCTGGAGCTCGATGAACAACCAGTGTTTCCTGAATCAAAGTTTCCTGACCAGCTGGAGTTCGGTGAACCGCCAGTACCTCCTGAACCAAAGTCTCCTGACTCACTGGGGTTCGGTGAACCGCCAGTACCTTCTGAACCAAAGCCTCCTGATCCGCTGGGGTTCGGTGAACCGCCAGTACCTCCTGAACCAAAGCCTCCTGATCCACTGGGGTTGAAAGAACTGCCAGTGCGCCCTGAACCAAAACCTCCAGACCCACGGAGGGCGTTTAACCCATATCTGCCTGCTGAACCTAAACCCCCAGACATACTTCCCCCTCATGCTCCAGATCCGCCTGAATTCCATGCTCCAGGTCCTCCACAGCTTCATGCTCCTGATCCGCCTGAATTCCATGCTCCAGGTCCTCCGCAGCTTCATGCTCCAGATCCCCCTGAATTCCATGCTCCAGGTCCTCCGCAGCTTCATGCTCCAGATCCACCTGAGTTCCATGCTCCAGGTCCTCCGCAGCTTCATGCTCCAGATCTGCCTGAATTCCATGCTCCAGGTCCTCCACAGCTTCATGCTCCAGATCCGCCTGAATTCCATGCTCCAGGTCCTCCACAGCTTCATGCTCCAGATCCGCCGGAGTTCCACGCTCCAGGTCCGCCACAGTTCCTTGTTCCACAGTTTTTGTATTTCCTGTTCCTGTCTAGTCACTGTTATGTTCCAGTCTGGTGTTAGTGTTTTGTTTTGGACCCTCCATGCTCTCCCCCTGTTCCACCTCCGCTTCACCTCCCTCCGGAAAGTTTCTGTCGCGTCTGGAATCCGCTCCTTAGGAGGGGGGTACTGTCATGATCACCAGCGATCTGGGACTCTAGAGATCGCTGGTGAACTACATATCATTACAACTACATTTCCCAGCATTCCGTCACACACACCCGGTCATCACTTCCACTCATCACACACACAGCTGCATCCCGTTCACCACTGATTTGTTGGACTTTAAATATACCCTGCACCCGTCTTGTTTTGCTCGTTCGTTAAATGTCTTTTTGATGTCCTAGTCCGGTTCCTAGTGGTATTGTATAGTTTATTTTCCTTATGTTTGTCTTAGTTCAAGTTTTGTTATTTTGTTACTTTGTTTTTGCATGATGTCCTGTTTTTGCACGATGTCTCATCATTAAATGCACATGGATCCTACCTACCTTTTGTCCCGTCTGCAATACCTCCGATACCATCACGTGACAGTCGGTCACTCACTCAGTCAGTCAGTCGGTCATTCAGTCAGTCGACACCGGCCTCTGGTGGATTTACACAAGAAGAGCTTGTGCGAATGGCACTCGCGAGAGAAATTTGAGATCTCAAAAAGCATACACAGCGGCCTCTGGTGGATTCGCGAAAAACAAAAACTGAAAAAAACGTAGCTCCTGAGACGTATTTGGCACTCTCCAGAAATGTATATAGGGCTACGTTTTCAGAATGAGCCTGGGTTGTTTAGTACTGTCATTGTCGGATAGTCATATAAAGACAATATGAAGTGCCTTTAACTGATCAAAACAAGTTTATTTTAATTCATAGAAATTTGATTAGTGTAGATGACTTAATGTAATGACTTGGTTTTGTTGTTGTTTTCCTTGTTTTGTACACAATTAACTCCATTTACGCAATTTACTTTATGTAACAGATTGTGAAATCTGAAATTTGACTGAAGCGTAGATACTTTGATTTTGTTTGGTTTTGTATGTTAGTTTTTTGTTTTGTTGTGTTTTTGATGTTTTATATTTTGGGTTGTGTTTTTTGTTGTATTTTGCATTTTTCAGTTTTTTCTGTTGTGCTTGCTTTGTTTTTGATGTTTTGTTTTTTATTGTTGTTTTGTGCTGTATATTTGTGTTGTGTTTGTTTTTTCATTTTGCTTGGTTTTGTTTTTTGTGTTTTTATGTTTTGTATATTTTCTGTTGTTTGTTGTTTTTATTTTGTGGTGTTTCGTTTGTGTTGATTTTTTGTTTCATTTTGTTGTTTTTGAGTTGTATTGTATTATTTTGATGTTTTTGTGTATTTATTTGGTTTGTTTGTTTTGTGTTTTGTTTTGTTTTTGTAGCTTTTGTGTGTTTTGCTTAGTTATGATTATTTGTGTTTTTATGTTTTGTGTATTTTTTTGTTTGTTGTTTTTATTTTGTGGTGTTTTATTTGTTTTGCTTTTTGTTTGTTTGTTTCATTTTGTTGATTTTGAGTTGTATTGCTGCGTTTTGTTTTAGTTGTTTTTTGTTTGTTTCATTTTATTGTTTCTGTATTGAATTGTGGTGTTTTGTATTGTTGTATTGTTAGTTGTTTTTGAATTGAACTAGGGTGTTTCGTATTTTTTCATTTGTTTTGTATTTTGCTTAGTTTTTTTGTTGTATTTTGTGGTTTTGTTCTGTTTTTGTAGTTTTTGTGTGCGTTGCTGTTCTTTATAACACTTATTCAAACTTATCAAACCCTCAGACCTTCAGAACTTAAAAAAATATATGCAGCTAAATTGCGAAGCATAACACTAGGTTTTTATTTGATTTTTTTTATCATTTAAAATATTGTTTTGTTTATTGACTTTACCATAGCAAAGCACTTTTATTCTCCTATCATCTGACTGTCTGCCTAATATCATATCTGTCAAAACTGATGTTGAGTGACTGGCACTGGGTTACCAGGTCAGGGCAAATGAATGACCTGCTCGGGGCAGTGTGTTTAACTAGTTAAACTAATATTAACAAGCTTTTGTTGCTCAGTAACCAACGTTACACAGAAGCCACTGATCCCTAATGTGAACACCTGTCATTGAGGTATACAATAGCAAATATAGTCCAGACATAACAATAAAACCGACACTTTCAACAATCATAGACAGACACAATGATAAGATATTTGCCGCAGGCTGAAGGATACATACTAAAATAAAGTAGCTTTTAATCAACTATAAATAAATAATAAGACTTCTGGTCAAAAGTTTCAGATTCAGTTTCAGACAAACATTTTTAAATGTTAAATTTTTGGAAATATTACAATTTAAAATAACAATTTTCTTGTTGAAGTTTTAATTTATTCCTTAGATTTTTAGCATCATTACTCAAGTCAGTTTTAATAGTCACATTATCCTCCAGAAATCATGTTCTGCAGTTCAAGAAACATTTATTATTTAATAAATGTTTGGGGGGGCTATTATATATATCTTTTTTTTTTTTTTTTTTTTTTTTTTTTTTTTTTTTTTTTTTTTTTTAGAAATTCTGTTATTTTGAACTTTCGTTTAATCAAAGAATCCTAACAAAGTCAAATTTGTCACAATTTCCACAAAACTATGAAGCAGGAAAAAAAATGTTGTGAACATTGATAATTGTAATAATTATATTACTATAATTGAACATCAAAACAGCATATTATAATGTTTCTGAAGGATCAGGTGACACTGAAGACTTGAGTAATGATGTTGAAAATCCAGTTTTGTATTACAGGATTGAATTGTAAACTACATTCAGTAATAAACCAGTTATTTTTAGTAATATTTCACATTTATTTTTTGGATCAAATAAATGCAGCCTTCATGAAAAGAAAAGTAATAAAAATTTCGTTCAAAAATTTTCAGAGGTAGTGTATAAATAATGCAATTATTTACAAATAATTTAAAAATAGAAGAATATTAAATCTAATATTGTTTCTAAGCTTTCTTAGATGTTTTGAAAATGATGATCAATCAACCACAGGATTGCAAAATTCATATTTCCTGACTTCTGGTCTGATTCACACTGATGATTCATACGTTGTGTTTAATTACTGAACTGAAAGTCTTAAATCATTAATGTTGCATGCGTGTGTATGTGCATAGGTGAATGTCCCGCCCGACTTGCAGGTTAATCAGCCGCCCTGATGATGAAACCGCTAACTGACTCACTGTGGGATTGTTTCACAACAGGAAATGTCAGATCAAACTAAAGGATGTGTCTATTAAGATGCATTCAGATACTGTCTACTTATGCAACAGCCAGAGCTAACAATCAAAACTAACCCACTGCCTTTAGAATCAATTTAGCTGACCCTGTAAAAAAAAAAGTTTGGTAACACTTTAGTTTAAGTATATCAATTCCCACTATTAACTACTGGCTTACATGCCTATCATTAAAATATTAGTACTTATAAAAAAATGATCTTATTCTACATCCCTACTGTAATCCTACCAATACCTAAACCTAACTACTACCTTACTAAATATTAATAAGCAGCTAATTAGTAGTTTATTGATCTAAAAGTCTTAGTTAATGGTTGTTAATAATGAGAATTGTACCTTAAAATAAAGTGTGAGCATATTTTTTTATCCTAAAATATAAAAACTAATGTTAGTGTAGGCAAAATATACCAGATTAGATTTTTCTGTCAAAAATAGTATTTTGTAATATTATAAAATAACTTATAAATGCTGAAATGTGTCCTTTATTATCATATTACCACACATAAATAGTATTACATTAGATTTGACGTAACTAGCTGAAACAACATAATTTTGTTCAATCTAGTAATAAATATTCTGAAATAAATCAATGTGCTTAACTTTGTTACTTGTTAGTATGTTACTGTATATAAATGACATTTATTAGATTATATCAAATTTATATAAATACTACTAATAAATAATTAATCATTTATTTAACAGAAGAGCACAAATTCCCAGCCAAAACCATACACATTGAATAAGATTTGATTATACAGGGTAATTCAAAAAGAATACCCCTGACGTGTTGCTATTTTCTGACCAGCGCAACCTTAATTTTCCCGTTTTCCGCCATGTTGTTTAAATAGCAAATTCATTTGTGCCACTTTGTGGACTGATGGGTGTTCCGGTCTAGAAAAGAGGTGTGTTAAGGCGCATTGTTGGAGCGATGCTATTTTGAGGAACTAAAATAGACTGTGCAATAGACCAGCTGAAAGCAGGTCTAAAGTCCAGCGCAGAGCCTTAAACGCTTACACATTGCTTAATACACACAGGATGTACAACAATACGCAAATATCTTTACAAATGAAAAAGAATTAAAGGATTAAAATATTACAAAAATTATTACTTTCTACATAAATATAAAAACCACGGCCTCCATGCCTTCTTCATCTCAGGGGGCTTTTTTCAGTTTATTCACGACAACTTGCTTTTGTATAATGTTATTATTATTAGTAGTATTATTTATTATATGCATATTTATATTTGTTTTATTAAAAACAACTTTAGATTTGTCCACCTGTCAGGTTTTGGATCATATGGTGTGTTTGGATATAACTCAGTTTTTTGACCACACTTCGTTATTATTGCTCATTTATTTGTTTGCTGGAAATTAGAACTGAATTTAGAAATAGTTTTGAAACAAATCTTTGCACTTAACAAATGAAATTAAATATGTAGGCTAATGGATATCTTCAGTGGAGTGCTTACAACACCGTTTCCTTATCCACGAAAGAGAAAGTGAAAGTAAAGAGGCCGATTGGAGGAGGCTCATTCTTTATCCTCGTGCTGCAGATGCTCTGTTTAACTGTTTTCTTGCTAGTAAAGAGTTCAGTTTTCCTACTTACAAAGTCCGCCATGTAAATAGCAAATGCGCCATGGCACGACGCAACTGACTCTTAAAGGGAATGGCAGATGAGACTTTGATTGGTTTATTCTCAAAATACACCGATAACTCATCAAGAGAATAACCCTGTTAGACCACGCGATGGGCGCAGAGCGTATTTTCCGTCCTTAAAATAGCAAAAGTGGATTCGGACACGCCCTTAATGCTTTTGCGCCATACGCTTTAGACTTTGTGCCTAGATCGTTAAAATAAATCCCTAAAAGTGTCATACATAGATTAATAAAATATGTGTGATATTAGTGTGCTATAACATTAACAAAAATTAATAAACACTGTAATAAAAGTATTTGTTCATTATTTATTCATGAAAGTAAATACATTCATGAGTATGTACTATTTTAGTGTTACCAAATATTTTATAATATCTCACAAAATGACTGTGTTTGGTGTATTTTCGGGTTAATTTAAAACAATAATAAGTTGTGACTACAAACAATTGAACTACAACTGTAACTAAACAACTAAAAATCTAAACATTATCCGAGTCTGAGTGTGCTTCACACAGGTGAGTGGGCTTGACAAACCACCTGTAGAAACTCTTCTGTCTCTAAAAAAAATTATGAAACACTAAATGTAAATGTAACTATATTTTCAGTAGTGCATAATCCTATTTTATAATATAAAATTCAAGAATTTTGTTTTAAATGGTAATCAGATATCTCTCTTTTTGGTTAATATTATCAGTGATATTCAGCATTATTGTGTGGTTTAGTGCATGAGATAAAAATCAGCTTAAACGTGAATCGTCAGGCTTATGTGGAATCGCATTATGTTGTTATCAGCTCTGCTTTCGCCCTGCAGTTGTTTCTAGTGTTTGCTTCATATTGACTGTCACCGGAGGGCAAGTGACTGTTCTTTGAGAACCTGTTTCTAACATCCACTTAAGCAAGTAAAACCCATTCATCCATCCATCTGTCCATCCGTCGATCTGGCCTTAGGTTAAACACGTCATCCCGCAAAGATCAGCTGACCAGTTGTGTTTGTTGTCCAGTGTCGCTCTGCTTGTGGGTCTTTATGTTAATAACAAACAGACACTTACAGTTAGAACAAACACAAACACACACACACACCTGAACAGTCAACAGACGCGCTCATGGGAAGCCAGACACACTTTGCACACTCACAGTCCTGCTTTACGTAGCTTCTGACCTTTGCTGAGGTGAGTGCAGTTTCACTGGTCAAGGTTTTTGGATGTGGTTTTATTATTGCTTAACTGAAAGTGACAGTGGCACTGGGGCTATTTTTTGAAAACTTTTTTATTTATTTAACATTTACTAGCTAATATTTGAGTTATGTATTATACTTTTTGCTTGTACCTGTGTATGTATGTATGCATGCATGTGTATATATTCTTTCAGGTAATGCACAATGTATATATATAATATATTTATTTTTTTATTTTATTTTTGTTTTTTCATTTTTGTTGTAAATTAATTTTATTATAATAATAATAATAATAATAATAATAATAATAATAATAATAATAATA
>CAIGQV010018127.1:4586732-4607457 GCA_903798115.1 Danio jaintianensis | reverse complement strand
TAATAATAATAATAATAATAATAATAATAATAATAATAATAATAATAGTAATAATAATAGTACTACTACTTTTTTAGTGTAGTCTAGATAATAATAATAATAATAAATAATAATAATAATAATATTATTATTTTAATAATAAATAATAATAATAAAATAATTAAGAATAATAATGATAATACTTATTATTATTATTATTATTATTAATTATTATTATATTGTTATTATTATATTGTTATTATTTGTTATTATAGTATTATTATTATTATTATTGTTGTTGTTATTATATTGTTGTTAATATATTATTGTTATTGTTGTTATTATTATTATTATTATTATTATTATTATTATTATATAGACTACACTAAAAAAATTGTTGCATGGGTATGTATTTGCCCAAAATTACTGATTTGTCTTCAAAAATACTGATTTAAAAATCATTAGAATATTAAATAAAGATCATATTCCATAAAGATATTTGTAAATTTCCTACTGTAAATATATTAGAACTTAATTTTGGATTAGTAATGTGCATTGCTAAGATCTTAATTTGAAACAACATTAAAGAAAATTATTAAAAATATATTTTAAACCCTCAGATTCCAGATTGTATACATCAAACTCATCAATGTAAATTTTATTTTTTCAGATTCCATATAATGTATAAACCAAAGTTTTCTGACATTTACACTTATTACTGTCACATGTGCCATATAAAAAACAGTATTTAATTTTTCACACTTTTCACACTCAAGAGTTCACACTTAGATATTGCTTGATACTAATAGCAGGTTTGGCATGCTGTCCTGGGAGAGAACCCTGAGCTCTGAGATAATTGAGTAAATTAGCATGTAAGGGGGTCCGAGATCAGCTAGTTCTCGAGAGCTCCCCCTAGTAAAGGAGGAAAAGGGGAAGATGGGGTGGAGGGGGCATTCTTCGAAAACAAAGATAAGGGAAATATTGTGTAATGGGCTATTTATTACAGGTTTGGATTAATCTCGATGATTGCAGATGAGAGATCAGCCGCGATCAATCATATCACGTGCTCCTCTCGAAATTAGTTTGTAAAACTTCACTTTAATTCTTTAACTTGTACTGAACTGAAACTGGTAGTATATAATAATGTATAGACACATTAAAAAACTAAAACTAATGTGTGTGTTTGTGTCAACATGCACTACTTACGCTTCCCTAAAAGTAGCACAACTGGTTTTTCCTGTGGGCTGATTTTTCGAGGCATTGACAAACATTTGTTTTTGCGCTGTTTGAACGGATAATTAAGTTCATTTGTTATGATATTGAACTGCAGACACAACATGCCATCAAAAGAGCCGGACAATATAGATCACAGATCAGACAGCAAGGCAACATAATATAAAACATTTTCTTTTTGTTCATGCTCCATTTACAGATAAGACACTGCATCATGCTTGTAAGTGTGTGTTGTTTATATCTGTATTTGTATGTGTGTGTCTGCAGCTACATGACGGACGGAGGTCTTAACCTGTATTCTCGGAGGGTTAACAGTCAGGTTTTGGATGGATTGAATGCTGGGAGAGGGAACATTCAGCACTTTAATCCCAAGAGTCAAGATGACACTGATAGGTAGGACTTAACCTTTCACCTTTGTGTTACCTGCACTAAGTCACCTTGTAGATAAAAATATTGTGTCTGAAATGAAACTCTTTTTGTTATTTTGTTTAACTTTAACTTTTGGTTAAAATGTTTGTTGAGTATCAGTTTCATTGGAATTTCATTATTGCCTCCGAGGGGCAATTTGGTTCACAGCAATAGCCGACACAATACAACACACACTCAGGCAAGTTATATTATATTATATTATATTCAAAACACAAATCCATACAGGAATATTTTAGAATCATTCAAATTATCAGCAAATGCTTTCAATTAGAATGTTTTCAGAATGTTTTTTTTTTTTTTCAATTTAAAAAATGGCAATATTTTTCAGTGTACATTAATCAGAATCAGAATCAGAAAGAGCTTTATTGCCAGGTATGCTCACACATACGAGGAATTTGTTTTCATGACAGAGCTTCTACAGTGCAACAGAATTACAGAGACGGGACAAAAACAGATAATAAATATATTTTAAAAATAAAAGTAAAAATAAAAATAAAAGTAAATGTTATAAACAATAGTGTAACTGTGATTCACATCATAAGCCCCGTTTACACAACCAGTGATATGCTGTGACAAAAAAATAGGCTCAATGACAGAGCACACATTCTTTATTTTCTTTAATAAACATTTTATGTACTGATTCCATTTATATTTAGTGTTTTTCCTCCATAATGTTTACTTTTGGCAGTAACAAACCTTATTTGCTGTCAGTGAATATCGTTCATAAACGTTACCTAAGCAACCTTAAGGTGTGAACGCCCACCAGTGTCTACAATCACCACACAGAGCGAAAGCCAGCTATAAAGTCACTGGTAGTCAGAATGAGCCTGTAGATGGTTGATTTGGTTTATGTTTTAAACATACTTACTGAAAGAAACATTCACCATTTTAATCCCACAAGTCAAGGTGACACTTATAGGAAGGACCTGAATAGACAGACAGAGCATTAATCCCCGGAGGGAAATTAAGTCCATTACTGCAGCTCCAAAATCCAATCCAAAAAAATCAATATACAAAAGGAATTTTAAATTCTATACAATTAAAGGGATCATTCATCCAAAAATAATAAAATATTGCTTTGTTACTCATATATTGCAAATTCATTTTATGCAAATCAATGGTTATCTGCATTTTTGAGTGTCAAAACAACATGCGGTCAAGATTAAGACTCCTGATAACACATTGAGCTCTTATGAAGCAAAACGATCAGTCTGTGCAAGCAATGGACTGTTTATATTAATAATATTTACAGCATTATCACCTGTAATCCACAACCTCAGCATGAGATTTCATAATGATATTTGATGTGGGCATAAATTCACGCATAAGCTGACGCTGTTGGTTTTGTTTTGCCGGTATATGCTTTTTTTTAAAGTGCTGGTAGCCATTGGCGTGTATTTTATGAGTCACCACAGACCACATTTTCAGCTAAAAATCTTCTTAAATGTTAAAAAAAGCAGTCACCTACTCGCCTGAGGGTGAGTAAATGAACAGCAAACTTTAATTTTTGGCTGAATGATCACTTTAACCTTTCACCTTTGCTTTACCTGCACTAACTCACCCTGTAGACTCTCATTTTCCCCGTTTTCTGTTTCTGATGATCAGCAGTCCTGTCTGTCGATCGGTTCAGGAGTCAAACTGTGTTTCAGACATGCAACAGAGTAGCTTTTGTTCCCTAACAAAGGAAAAGAGCAGTCATTGTCTTCAGCAGTGCCAAAGGCAACAGCTAATGGATTGGTTTAGACATACATCTACTTCTGTATGCATGTGTATTCTCACGTTTGGTGTGTCTTTGTGCCATCCTGCAAACCCTGCGGCTGTTTAACGTCCCACATCCCTCCACAAACACAACAACACTCTGTGCGAACAGACATGTTGTTTTTACTGAACACATCTGAACAGACAGCGCTCAGCATATTTATTATTGAAAACCGTCTGATGAGCTGTGACTCATTGGTTGAGAATAGAAAGGAAAGTCTGAAATGTCGGAGGAATGAAAAATGTAAAGGTAGAAAACAAATACGCTGGAGGATTTGGAAGAAATGGGCTGAGCAATGAAAGTGAAAAGCATGCAGTGGGTGGGGAGGTAAAGTAGATGTTGCAAGAATGTGCAGCTGGAATGATTGATGGGAGGATTGGATGTGAAAAAGACATTGTGAAAATCAAGCAAAAGACAGTTGTCCTTATTCCTAGTGTATTTGCTAAAGTCGTTTGAATGATTTATCATTCATGCATCTGAAAATGGCAGCCAAGGCTCATTGGAAATACATGCCTTAGCCTAGATTTTTCGCGAAACGTAAGCTACATTGCTTTGGGTACGTTTTGTTGCATGTTTCAGATGGAAAATCCACTAGAGGGCGCTAAACTTTTGCAAAACTGAAAATAATTACTTACACCAATGCAACAAGATTCCATAAAGAAGAAAATTGGCTGTCCGCACCAAACGCAAATCAACAAACAAGAATTTAAATACCAGCCATTCAGAAGTCCCAAGCAAATGGTAAAAGGTTTATAATCTTATTAATACATTTTAAACCTCTTTAACATTATTATAAGTACAAAGGCTACTGATGTTGTTGGTCTGCACTGAGTCACAGTTCTCACTTTCATTTTCAAACTGTTTGCTAGTTATTTTTATTTTCAAGATCTGAGGTAAACTAGTAAATGTCACGTAAAATGGTATTGAAAGTGCTAACATTTAACACTGAATAAAGCACATAATCAGCATCTGAGGTGATCATTGTTATAGTAGTTTATGCTGTTTCTCAGCTGCGGCACTGCAGAAATAGAAACCATTTCTTAAATTAAAATTTTGTGTGTCGCAATGGTTTGAACAAAAACTTATTTTAACATGGAAACGATAACTTTTTAACTTCATGTGTCACAGTGTCGCATCGTGTGTCGTTAGGACACAGAGTGTTAGGCTAAGTTTTGTTTTATTTTGCATTTTGTACCACGAGAGTGCAGGGCTTATTGTACATATCAGCTATAAACCAGAGAACCACTGACCTAAACCCAACTAAAAGCAAACATAAGAGAAAAGAGCACTGCGACATTGTAGTTGTACTTTGATTTCCCATTGCTTTTATCTCTTTTGTTTCACCGGACTCGAACACGAGTGCTTTTCATTACAAATACAACATGAGCTATACCAAGCAAACTGAGCATGCTCAACAAATTGTCCATATGGACATAGACAAGTGAGACAAATGTATTTCATGACAAATCATAGACACAGTTAAGTTGTTTTGTTACATTTATTTAGTGTTGTGTAAAGAACTGCATGAAAATAATCCTTAATGTTCCTGTAAATATCATCAGTGTGAAAAGAAACAAAAGTTATTGTCGTCATACTGCTCCGTAGCATTCGTTTGATGTAGAAACTGCAGTCAAACATATGTTTAAGTACGTTTTTTGTGGTTTCCCAAAAATGTAGGCTGAAGCACATATTTCCGATGAGCCTGTGTTGCCTCATTACGTCAGCTCATTCCAAACCTGCATTACGTCATTCATTCTGTGGAATTTGAGTAGTTGTCTTCCTCTGGCAAATAAACAAATAAATCATTTCAATCAAAATTTCATCTCATCCTCCATAGAGGAACTTTAAATGATAGCTTTTAAGAGTTAAGGAAGGACCTAATTTAAAGAAAATGTTAATTGATGCCTTGCATTTTTTAAACCATTATTTCAACTCATTTTTTTTTAAAGATTTAACCTTATTTATATCGTTGATTAGAATCTTGACTGAAAATGAGCAAAGCCACATAGATGACTCTGTAGACAAGCTTGTTATTTCCAATATGTTTCATAGTTCTTTCAGTAAAGCTGTTAAAAGTATAGTTCACCCAATAATGAAAATTTACTCATCGTTTACTCTTACTCAAGTGGCCTTTATACATTTATTTCATCTGTTTATTACAAACAAGATATTCAGTAGAATGTTGGGAAAAACTGCCATTGACACCCATATTAGAAACAACTAAAAAAAAAAAAAAAAAGACATTTAATGGTTTTTTCAGCATTCTTCAGAATATCCTCCTTTGTGTTCAACAGAAGACAAAACTCAAACAAGTTTTGAACAAGTATAGGATGAGCAAATGATGACAAATGTTTTATTTTTTGCATAAACTATCCCTTTAAGAACAATCTTGGACATTTGTCTCATACCTATTTTGCTTCAAATCGAAGTTTGTAGTGTTGTGATTCACTTTATTCACCTTTAAATAAAACCCTATGTGAATAAAAATCGACTGATGCAGTCTTTGATTAATATTTCTTCCAAAATTCCAATCTTTATATGTTACACATAAGTACGAAAGACATGCAATGTGAGTTTGTGTGACAGAATTGTCATTTTTGCTTGGCAAAGTGATCTCTGACTGGTCATTGACATTTGGACCAAACTTTGTTATGAACATCTCACTCTTCACGATCAATCTTCTCTAGTCTGTGATGAAGTCAGTGCAAATCATCTCACAGATAAAGCAGCAGTCGATCAGAATCTTGGCAGAAAGTGAGCAGAGTCAGATAGATGACCTACAGACAGGCTTTAAAAATACGCTGTTCTCCAAAAAAGGTAATTTTTTTTTAGCTCATCCAGGTGTGTTGGCAGGACTCGGTGCCCAGTAGCTGTCAAGATGTGTTCTCGGTGCCCAGATTGATCCAGGTGAAGGAGAGATGATCTAAGACCTCTAAAATGTAGCTAAAGGGCAGGAATGGCAAGAATCCATCGGGAATTCCTTCTCTTGTCCTGTTCTGTTTCTTACTGGAACAGCTTGATGTCATGAAATGGGAGCATTAGATCTTTTTTTTGCTCACGTTATTTTGACTTGCTTTGTCATCAAACCTGCCAAAACAAAGACGGAGAGATGAGGCGGTGTGAACTTTAGTGAGAGCTGCTGAATTTTTACGTTGAAGGGGGAGATGTTGCTTTTGGAGCCGTATGATGTGGACGCCGTTGAAGATTATTTTGATTCATTTACGCTGTTCTGTAAGTTCAGTCAAGACTCCAGTGATCTGATCGCAAGCCAAACTCTCACTTTGATAGTCTGGTGATCTGTTTCAGATGATGGTTTGTCTTGTTTTGCTTTGACTTTGTTTGTCATGCCAGGTAATAAATTATATTTTACAGATATTTTGCAGTGATGGTTCCTTGAAGAAGAGTTAGCATACTTAGAATCTTTTCAATCGACAAAAGGGTTTTTATAGAGGGAAAACATGTTCTTTAATTAATAAAGATAATAATATTTATGAAAAAATGGTTCTTTGAAATACTTTTCACCAGTTTCCCAAGTCCACACTTTTTACCACTTGCCTTTGGGTTGTTTTATTAATTTATGTTTTGTCTGCAGGTTAAAGTTTTGACATATTACATTAATTAAATTTATTTAGTTTATCAAAGTTAATCAAAATATTTTTATAAAAATGTATGTTCTACAAATAAATAAAAATACGTTTCACTAAAAGGTTCTTTGGGGAATCATAAAATGGATAGTTTACCTAAACAAATATTTCTTGTTATGTTACTCACCCTTAAGTCATTCAATATTTTTAACTGACAGGAAAATGTGCAGAGCTGGTGATCCTCCAGCAACCTGGTTGAGAAACACTGTGCTATAAAATTGCAGGTTAACTATGTCTGTATATAATAACACATATTTGATTGTAACTTTAACCTAATTTGATTGTAATGCAATAATTTGCACCCTTTGTAAAGCTGCTTTGAAACTATAATTATTGTAAAAAGCGCTATACAAATAAACTTGAATGAATGAATGAATGAATGAATGAATGACTTCATTTTGGGTGAACTATCCCTTTAAATGTCATCACTGTGAAAACCCATGTTTGTTTCTTATTTTTAAAAGTGTAAAGAAGCTTAATTTTAAAGTGTTGATAAATGAATAAAAGAAAACTTCCTGCGCAAAATGTTAGCAGGAGAAAACCCCAAAAAAGATAGATGAGCTGGCATCTTGCCTTTTTGCCAGCAAGCATTATTATTCATAAAAGCCCAGCAGGTACAGTCATTAAGTGCATGGGAGGGCTGGGAAAAAAATTCTCTTGTTTTTACGCTTGTCTCTCACACACAGAGACTGACTGTAGGAGCACAGCAGTGGTGGTGTTATGGCTAAGACTGATTTGTTTTTTTGAAGTGTTTCAGGGATCTGTTGTCTGTTTCTGTGATCTGCTGTACATGTAGAGTGCTAGATAGAAATGAAGGGATAGACTGAAAACACTGGATTTGATGGCCTGGTCCAAGGTTTTTATGAGGCAGTGAAGTGTGATGGTGAGAATGACAGCTGTATTTGTGATTGTGTGTAAGTGTGTGTGCACATACAACTATATTTGCAGTTTATTTTGGCTGGTTTTGAACACTTTAACCCTAATATTTCAATTTATTTATTAAATATATATTTTTATTTGTTTGTTTTGAGATGTTTTGTTAGTTTAACTTTATTTTGTTTTATTGTTAGTTTTGTTTTATTGATTTTATTTTTAGCTTTAAAAGTTAATTGCATTTTGAGGGGTTTTGTTGTGTTATTATGAATGCGTTTTTGATCTGCATGGTGTTTTTAGGTTCTTTGGGGGTTTGTGTTTTGTTTTTTTAGTTTTCTTTTGAAGAGTTTTGTTCTTTGGTTGTTGTTGTTTTTTTTATAATATTGTGAGAGGTTATGTTTTGTTATTGAGTTTTTTTTATTTTATGAGACAGTTTTTGTTTTGTTTTGTTGTGTTTTTATTTTTATTTTTTGCTTATTTTTCAGTTAATTTGTTTCATTTTAAAGGGTTTCTCTTTTGTTTTAGATAGATTATTTAATTTTTAGGGTTTTGGTTTGTGGTTTGTTTCATTTTGCATATGTATTATTTTTTATTTGTTTGATATTTTAATCATCAATTTTTTTTAAAACAAACTGTATCAAATATATCAGAAGATCTTACATTTCTAATTAATTTTCAATGGACTTGGTTTCCATGTATATGTTTTTTTAATTCTCAGGTGAACATGAGCTTGTAGGCTCTGGGTTTAATCAGACAAAATAACTGAAGACATCCATTCATAGATCCAGTAATAAACTTCTTCCCCTTTAAAAATGAAATTAATACTTGGATGTATTCTTGACAAAACATGCATAACCTGCGTCTAGAAAATTATTTTGCTTTCATGCCAACGTTTTCATATTTCACATTTACATTTGCAAACCGCCATTGAAACCACAGTATAGTCTATTATTTGGTGCGCTGGTAACATGAGTGAATGAAACCCAGACAGTCCTCCTGCAGAATTCCCCCACAAAAACCATTGCAGGCGCAGCCCATTGTCATCTGTTTCACTCAAGTCATTAACCCAGTAAATATAAATCTGGATCTCTCACCTTCAGCCCTCGGGACAGGCTCAGTGACACTGATTCTTCACTTTTAAGCTGCTTCGGCACCCATCCAATTTTTTTTTTAATAGCGTGTTGAGGCCGAGCACTCGGAAACGTAATCTTTGGGGAAAATACAAATGAATTGTTTTGTAAATAAATGGGTTGATTTGAAAAGAACATCCATAAATTTGCTTTTGACACTTGATGGGGAATGCGATATGGAGAGAGAAGTGCTTCCTCTTGTGGTTTTAGGACGGGTGAATGTGAACCCCTCTCCAAACAGCTGAATGAATGGATGGGACCGGACAGAAAGAGAGCTCTTATCTGACATCTGAGGAAACAGCTAGTTCCTTTAGCTCAGTATATACATACAACACAGGACTGGCACATAATTCTCAACAGGTTTTTGTGTGATGGAGATGTGCCTTTCATGATGGTGCCATTGAGGAATGATGGTGTTTGTTCCTCTAGATAAGGTATTACTGCTATAAAATGCTGCATTGCATTGTTATTGATTAATTTTAGGGAATCTGTTCATTCGGTTTGGATAATTTAAATGGAGAGTAAGGGTGCAGTATGTTGGATTGACCTAGTGGTTGAACTAGGTATTGCGGTATAAATTCAAAATATTGGATAGGTGTTTTATTCACCTATTTAGATTGAAGATACCAAAAGAAGCGTGTGTGCCTGACAAACGAGCCTTAGAGACGGGTCATACTAAGTCGGAGGTCTGTAGGGCTACACAATATATTGTTTCAGCATCGATATCGCAATGTGCAAATTCGCAGTAGTCACATCGCAAGGTCTGCAATATCGAGTTAGAGTTAGAGATTATAATTAACCCGCAACCACAGTTCAGAGCACATGATTTGATTGCAAAGTTTAACCCTAATATAATGATGTGAAATTTTTTTATTATTATTTTGATGTGTTTTCAAGGCCTGTGACTAAGTGAATTTAAACCATTTGGGCACAAAAAAATATAAAGTTTGTCACTTTAACAAAGAATAATTGTATTTATTTATACAATAAAGACTCCATGCAGTGTTATTTTACATTTGATTATTGAATTTCTGTACCTCAATACTGTTAAACTCCATTGAAAAGTGCATAAAGTGCTGTTTATTTTATGTTTATCATTGTTCTATTATTTTTTTTATCCGTGATTTAATTAGTTTTTTTTATATATTTTGGGGTAATTTTGTATATTTTATGCAGATGCACTCACCTACAAAATCCCAGTCAAAGTCAAACACCCAATCAAAGTAAAATGACGAATTCATTCCAAATAGAGTTACTAAAGTTATTTAGTGAAATTATATTCATATCGCAATATAAATCGCAGAAAAACAAAATATTGCAATGTCCATTTTTTCCAATATGGTGCAGTTGGTCAGCAGTCAACGGTTCCACACATCACGTCTTGTTGGGTTAACGTTGAATCGCGTTATCCCAATTCAGCATGTAGAATCGGTGTTGGTCATCGATTGAATAGAGCGCTCTGATTTGCTGGTTATTCAGCAAAGAATCAGAGCACGAGAACCAAAACTAAAGTGATATAGCCAACTAAAATATTCAAGTAAAGAAGGAACACAATTAATCCTGCTGTAATTTTGCTAAAATGTGCCCTGAACTGATGAATTGTTTGAATGAAGATGAATCCGAAGAGTTGAACCAACATGTTCAATCTGTCTTTACATCAACACAGCATTTTTGTTTTAACAAATCATGATAAAATGATGAGTAAACGGGCTTTTGGGGCACCATGAGTTGTACTTCCCATTAAGTTGATTGAGAGAACTTGAGAAAAGTTTGCAGTTTGGTAAATTCTGAGCTCCGCATGTAAAAGTGTTCACACGGACAGTGCGATTGTGTTTTGTGGTGAGGAATCGCACATTTAACAGTGCAAATTGGATGCTTGAGACAGTGATCTTAATGACTCGGCGTATAGCCATCACACCCGGCGGCTCATTCACATGCAAACGTGACTGGGCGACAGGATGTAGGAGATGGAGAGACAGAGAAAAGAAACAGAGAAACAGACTGAAAGACAGAGGGAGGAGGATTTCCATCAACATACGAGTCCCCCTTCCCCCATTTCAGTGTGTGTGTGAAAGAAAGAAATGGAGAATTAGGCAGTGAAATGAATTCTCTATGCAATGGAAGTGTGCTAATTTTAGTTTAAAGAAAATGGTGCTAATTTTAGGTTGACAAGTCATTAGAAATTTGTGTAGTGATGTGTATACAGATTTGCTGGATTGTTTTCAGCAACTAGTGGTTTTGTGAGCTAAAATGCTACTTTCGAAAAATAAAAATGCTGGGCTGTAGTAACCCAATGTTAAGTCAAATATGGACAAACTGAATGTCGGGTTAATTTTTTTATTCAATTTAAATAACTTTTTTAACCCACTATAAAGTGTTTGTGCTTATTTCACAAATAAAATTGTTTGTGCTTTTTTTTTTTAGAGTGTACAGTAGATCGCTGTGTTTTGCCATACACCTTAAATAAATAGAAAATAATAATCGAAATTGTCTGTTGTCTCATGAAGCTTTGGGAAGATTTGGTTAAGAGAATTGGTTCATTTGATTTGGTAATGATTGATATTATGTGCATTCTTCTTTTTTTGTAGCGAATATTTGCAAAGTAAATATTTTTTTTTAATCAGTAATACAATAAGCTCCAATGCATTTTTTAGATGTTTTTGTTTCTGCCTTTTTTATTGGTAGTATCTATTTATCCATCCATCCACATGCTTAATAATGTTAATGTAATGTAAATAAAATACGCCACAAACCTGATTTATAATAATAATAATAATAATAATACGTTCTTATACGTATACGTATAAGAAATAATACGTACATATAGCGCCTTTCCTGGGCTCATGGACACTTTACAATCAGTAGTTGACAAGAAAATAACAAGACAAAAAAGATATACAATGGGGCAAGCAATAATTAGTAGACATAGAAAAAGTCTATTACATAGATTCATATAGTGAGAAATTAAAGACAACATCATATAAAATGAACTTAAGGATCTTAACATTCAGAAAAATTATCTACACAACAAAGTGTGTGTAGTAGGGATTTACAGATTTTATTTGTTTATTCCAATGATCAAAGAATAATATTTATGATAGCAAAAAGAATGGAACAAAAAAATATTGTTGTGTCTCTTTTGGCACTTTACATCGTGCATTGGAAAAGGGATTGAATCAAGCATCTTTGGCTGTAGATTTAAATATTATAGAACACAGCACCAAACTCTCTGACACAAGCATAGCTAGCATACTTCATAATGTTTTCAATGAGGACGCTTAGTTTTGTGCTGATATGTTAGTTTACTATTTAAAGAAAACAGCCTTTGTTTTCTAGAATGTGATGTGCCATCGCGCTGCTGATTCTTGGTGGAAGTAAGAGACAGATTTGTTTTGTTTCAGTGTGTATTTGCAACAAAAGAACAGATAGAATTGAAACACAGGAGGGGAAGAGAGAACAACAGAGAAATTGTGATGTGCTTTCAGTGTCCTGATGTCTCCCAGAGCCGTATTAGCTACAATAAAGCTATTCTGTTTCTATATTTGTCTTATGTAACCGATTTATTATTATTTTTTTTTGTCACTGAAAGTTGAAGTAATGGCTCTGGAAAGTGTTGGCTTTGCATCACAGGAATAAATAAAAATGTAAAATGTATTAGTATAGAAAACAGTTACTTAAATAGTGATATATTTTAGTGAAATACAGATTTTACTGTGTTTTTTAAGAAATATATGCAACCTTGGTAAATGTAACATTTCTTTGAAAAAACTGTTGATTGACCAATCTCATTTATGTCATATTTGCGAAATCATTTCCTTTCGAGACACATTTTTATCTTTTGTGTTGACACTTTTTTTCAAAGTTTTTTGGATTTATGATTAATAGTTATGTGTTTTGATTTAACCATTATTTTAGTTTTTCTCTTGTTTTCTATTAAAGATGTTTCCAATTTTAAATAAAAATGTTTACAAAGCATTTTTGGCTTAAAATGACAATTGGTTAAAATAAGAAAAAAATATTATATTTATATTCAGAAGAGGAAGTGAATTGATATTTGGTAGAATAATACTGATTCTCTGTCACAAATGAAACAAATGAAAACTTATTTTTTAAACCAATTGTCATTTTCAGCATAAAATGCTTGAAAGAGCTTTGTTTTATTGAAAATTTTGAAGAAATGTTATCAGACCTTCATAGAATACATAATAACATAATAATAAACACATACATTACATATTACAGTTAAAATTTTAATGTTAAATTTAAAAATTTTAAATGTTTAATTTTTTTCCCAGCTACATATTTGCCTTGCACGTTAACACATTTTTTCCATATTCAAAACAATGCAAATCATTCTCTGTGCTTTCCTGGAAGCTCGCAACAACCAACATGTGACTCGAAAGGTTGTTGTTTTGTCATATTGATATGTTTAATTCACGTATAAAGAGAGAGAAAGAGAATGTAAACGGATGAAAAAAAAAAGAAAGTACTCTGAATTCCTCACGCTCACTAGCAGCTCTGTCATTACAAACGTCTGGCGGCAAAGGTTTGGGCACAACGACTGGAATCTCTTTTTTTTTCTCGCTCTCTCTCTTTCTCTCTCTCTCTTTCTGTCTGCTTATGTGTTATTATACACACACTCATACAGAAACTGCTCTATGAACACTCAAACTTCTTGTCACGCAATATATTTACATTCCGAATGATTTTTTTATAAGCATTTCAATGGTTTTAGCGCTAACAAGATTAGCGGCCGGGCTAACTTTGTTTTTATGGATTTGTGTATACAAAAACAGCTCAGACGGCACATGTATTTGCCCACAAAGTTTTGTGCCAATGTTTGAGGCCAACTGCTTTGCTAAACGCAACAAAATTGCATCTTGCGCCTCTTTGTTGGTTAGCAAAACCCTCCGCTAGGGATTTAGGCAGCTTGACCTTTAACTATGGGATGTGACCCTTAAAAAACTTTTGTAAACAAGAGGGCATGTGAATGTGAAGCATGGTGGAATGAACTAATTGGTCAGGTTTGGTGAAGTCTGTAGGTTAGTCACTTATTGACATATTATATGCTTTTTGCCACAGGCTAGTTGCATGCTATACCCTGGACAGACAGATGTGTAAACTGAAAATGAATTCCTACAGTCATTTCATGGTGGACTCTTGATTCCAGGTTGTAAAACACACTTATCATAAAAGTTGGTGTTCTGAAGAAGATTACTACTCACACACAAACACACACACACACTTATTGCGTACACACAAACACATTTCAAGTGGGAACCTGTATTGCCTCAAACCTGTAAGATAACCTGGCATTTACGACGCAATGCAGACGTCCATGTCTAACTCCATTACAGACCTGTCCTGCTGAGAGGTTATACCAACTAAATAGACCTAAGCAGAAAAAAAACTGTAAACATTAATCAGTTTTGGTAATTGTAATAAAACTAAGTGTTAAAACTAACAATGATGTTAAATATTATAAGCAGTATTAAAAGCTTTTTTTAACAAAACTCGAACCCCGTTGTTGCGGTCAACTCTACTCTGCGTCTCAAGTCCGCCGACGTACATGTCGAGTTACCGGACAAATTGGTAACAGCGGGAAAGCCGTCCATACGGAGGAAAGCAGTCAGCTGGTAAGCAAGAAAAGGAACGACGTCATACCGCCCTGTAGCGTTCATTTTAAAGATGAAATGCAGCTATACGTAGCTCTGGCTACATAATTCGTGATCTCCAGAAATGTATATAGGGCTACGTTTTCAGAATGAACCAATGTTGAATTATAACTTAGTTTAATTTAACATTTTTGTCAGTTTGACTGATGCAAGTTGAAATGACTTTAAAAGTTCTTTGATTCAACAACAACAAAAAATTTGCCAGCAAGAATTTTTACTGTGTACAAATATAAATGCAATCCAAAACATTCAGGTTTTTTTCTGAGTAACTTTTAACTTGCTCTCCTCAATATTTATACCAGTATTGCCCATTAAAACCCTTTAACTGGCCACTTCACACAAACAATCAAACCTATTACAAAGCATTCCTCCCTTTGCAAGTATTCATTCGCTTGGTGATTTAAGATCGTTGCTAATTTACAAACTACCACCACTTGAATTCACCTTATCGCCCACTTAAAACTCCAATTTGCTTTAGAGATTTACCTCATTACAAATGAACAATTCCACTCAATTAACATCCTCAACATTCTTTCGGAAGCATCTCTGTTCTGAGACCAGTTTATGAAGTCAACACCCATTTCCTTTTGAAGTCCTTCTTGGCTTAAAGACTGCTTTGTGATCAGATTACCATTCATTCCTTCAGCTGGTAAAAGCTGCTCCCCTCAGCGCCTGATTGGCTGTTGGATTTGCGTGTGTGTGAGACTGTGTGTGTGTGTTTCTCAGATCAGTTGAAGGCAGTGTTTGTGAAGGAGCGCAGTGGAGCTTTTCTTCATGAAGCTGCCTGCCATCCAGCCAAACTTTAGCGGGCTCTCGCCGGCTGTACCGGGATCAGGCGCTTGCCAGGGAATTCTGCAGCGAGGCTCTGACACTCTGAGGTAGACAAGGAGGAATTTTCTTTGTTTGAGGATTTATGGGGTGGAAAGTTGCTTTGCCACGTGGGACTGTTTTTGTGTGAGCTGCGCTTGTGAGGGTGAAGGAGAAAGGTGTGTGCTGACAGCGCTTTACTGGAGACAGAAAAGTGTGAAATGAATTGTGTCGGTGAAATGCGAATAAGTGGTTTTATGTATATGCAAGGAAGGTTCAGTGCAAAAATGTTTTTGAATGTTAATTTAACTGATAAGCATGAAGAAAAAAAGTGTGTGGTGACACTGTTTTACTAAGCTCAGATTGGGTTTTAAAAAGTGCGTAAAAGTATGAGAAATTAGCAAAAAAGTGATTTTTATGTACTATAAAGCATATCGACCCCCAAGAAAAGTGTACTGTAAAAACAATTAAATAGTCATTAAGTGAAAAAGTTTTTAATGAAAAAAGAACTTTTAATTTTAATTTGATTCAACTTAAAAATTTAAGTCAGCAACATTTTTTTAAATGTTTCAAAACATTTGTAAACTAGTAAGCAACATTGGTGAAATCATGTTCTGTCATCATTCAGTGTAGCATATTTCTGAAAAAAAGTATACTGCTTCATTTTATACACTCAAAAAATATCGTCTGCTGTTTTTGTTCAAACTACTTATTTAAAATAAGCTGAAACAACACAATTCTTTAGTTTTTTGGGGGATAACTTAATTTTTTTATGTTCAGTCCACTTAAATTTGTAAAAACTAATAATCTAACGTAATTCCTTCATGTTGTCCAAACATAAATCTATTGTGTGAAACCCAACATTTTTACAGTGTACAGTATAAAGACATTTTATGTTATGATTTATGTACCTTTAAACCTGTGTGTCGAGAAAGTATCTGTTGTTTTGTTTCAAGTGTTGACAAGCTCACAGGGTCACAAGATATGTCTATATTACTTTATTAAATATACTACTATTCAAAAGTTTGGATTCTCTCCAAGAATGCAATGCTTCATTCAATAAGGAAACCTTAATATTGATTAAAAGCGACAGTAAAGACATTTAAAAAGTAACAAAAGATTTCTGTTCCAAAGTCTTCCACAGATCAGCATATTATAGTGATTTCTGAAAAAAGAAATTTGTAAAAAAACAATTACATTTTATCTTCATCAATTTGTATTGGGACAGCATGAAGGAATTTTGCGGAACCCAGCATTTGTTTTTACAGTGAAGGTTGGAGAAATTATACAGAAATTTCAACTTTTTCAAAGGAATAAATTACACTTTAAAATATATTAAAATAAATAAAAATGTATATTCTAAATTTTAATAATAGGTAATAATTCTTAAATTTAAAAATACTTTAATTACATTTTATATTTTTTTACTGTGTTTTTGTTTAAATAAATAGAGCTTTTGTAAGCATTAGACAAAAATAGTGTAACCTTTTCCGGAAAAGCCACCAGCACTACAGTTAAACATGACCGTTATTTTTTTTTTAAAGCAGCAAGCTTGTCAATGACCCATGCACGATTTTCTTTCTATTCCTGGTTCAAGAACCTTTTCTGATCTCCCACAATGCCTGGCAACAGGGCAGGGGTTGCTGTAGAGATGGGTATCCTTGCAGAACTAATTGATAGGCCACCCAAAGCAAACAGGACGGGGCGGTGTGTGCACTGGAGCTGCAGCACACAACTCCACACTGCACTTCTAATAACAGCTCTTTAGAAAAAAAAAAACAATTTCCTGGCCCGTGGATCAACCCCCCTGTATGCTTTTACTTCTTTGGAGGGGGGGCCTTGACGTTAATCTAATGTCCCAGACGGGGGAGGGGGTGAGCCGGTGTCTTTCTGCACGTGTGTGTTTGACTATGGTGGGACGGATGACAGGTTGTTTTGGGATGGATTAGACTTTTTGTTGTGTCACACCTGTGGCCTCTGTCAGTGTTTATTCATTAGATTGGGTCATTTGTAATGGTAGATTATTGGTGAATGTTGGTGGTGAGAGATTGTGGTTGGCGACGAGAGAGTTTTCGCCGTTTTTATTCAAAGCATCTTGGATGGCTGTCTGTTTGCAGATTTGACTGTATGATTTGCCTCTTGTAATGTCTCGTGTACAGTTGTTTCTTTTAGACTGCAGTAGATATTAAATAGAAGTTTTTGTGCATTTTGGTAATTGGTTGACATTACAATGGGGCTTTTGGGGGCTTAATAAAAGAGTTGTTTTTTTTTGAAAGAATACAGTTATTGTTTCTGTGTAGCGGTGCCATCATGTAGAGCCGTGGCAAAAAATTGTTTGCGAAAATGATTCTTTTATGCTTCTTACCTCACCCCTGAAAATAATTTTACTGGGGCATAATACAAATAGGACTGGGCAACTTCATACGAAAACATACAAATTGGATTTTACAAATACTAAATCAGCAAAAATAAAAATTGTTATGGAGCATTAGGACCCACCCCATAACTTCTCCCATAAGTGTAACGTCACTTGTGAGCTGACTGTGCAGAATTTTATATGAATGAGATTGTATAGATTTGCCAAAACCGGAAAAGGATACATAAATAAATTTAAATATGGCAACTGTTTGTGTTATAACAAGTTGTCAACCAACCACAACATACTGGAAAATCTGACCAATGAGAGAAGAGTAGACTCTAGTAAGGCGTTTAGAGAGACTGGGTTCTTAAATGAACTGTTTCGGACAGTGTGAAATGTAAACTGAAATGTAGATCATGAGAAAATAAAAGAGTTGTTTTTGGTTTGGGATGGATGTAAACCTATTAATATTCAGTGATGATTCTCCCATAAACATAGTAATGTTTTTGATCTTAATTCATCTAAAAAGAGTATTTTCTCTCTGGCATATCCGAACATTCCTTAGTTTGAACTTTATGCCTCTTTCTGAAGACTTCAGAAGCAATATATTGCTCACTCCCCTTCTATTTTGAGCTGATTTGCACTTGGGAAAAGCAGAAGGAGGAATGTCTTTGGATTATATTGGTACAGAATGAAACAGAGGGATGAATTCTCCCACTTTCTGACCCACCTCTGTGCCACCCAAACCCTCTCTTTTTTCTCTCTTTCATGTGTGACGTATTGTGTGGCTTTACTGGAGTTTGTTTTGTTGTTGTGAAGATCACAGAAGTCGATGTGCTGGTCAACAGGGAAATAATATGTTGCACGTTTGTGTGGTGAAATTTTAAAAGAAAATGTATTGTGTAGGAACTGGTAGGGTTGACCTCATTTATTGAATATAACACATTTAATGAATGAAGGCTTAAAATAGTTCACATTAAATTTGAACTTTTTTTTTTTACAATGCAAGTCAAAAGACAGATAAAATTAGTATTTTTTTTTGTTTAGTTTTTTTCAAAAGTCTAAAGGTTATTGCACACTGAATCCGAAATTTTTGTCAGTAATTTTTGCTCGTTAAAAAAAAAAAAAAAAATCTACCTCATGTTGTATCAATCGTATTGACACACTGTCTCCGAAACATTCATCTGACATTAAAAAATCGAACCAGGTTCATTTTTTTTTCCGCTTTTCGCATCCATAAAAAAAAGCTTTTAGAAGTGTTTTTGCAAGTTCAGAGCCACAGTACAAGCGAAAAGCTAAATACAGAATGCCGTAATTTGAGCTATAGATAGCTTTATGACAAACACAGTGCATAAAATAAAGACAGAATGTGGTGGACAGTTGAGAACACGTGACTGGATTCAGTGACTGGTGCACCTCTGCCCTTGTGCTGTTTGTTGTGTGTGTGTCCATACATTTGACGTACTGCCCATAGACATTATTGCCTAATAGAAAGCATTGTCTGCTTTCGTTCCATTGCTTTGACATGTCAATGCGGCCGCCATCTATTATAATGTCTATAGGTACTGCCAGTCTCTGTTCAGGATTTACATTACATTACATTTAAATTATTAAGTATCACAAGCAATGTATCAAAATTCCACTGATTTCCTGAAATAAACTTTGCATTTCGGGATAATCCAGCGCAGCTCTTTGATAATGAGCTGAACTCTCCTTCATGCAGTATTGGATGAACACAATATGCAGCCTATTCATCTTTTTTTCTACTTTGGAGAAGAGAACAAATTTTACTGCTTGAATTGACTCCGAAATGTTTTGCGAAATGTTTATATATGTATTAATAGTTATTTTATTTAATTCCGATATTAAGAAGGAATAATAATAATAATAATAAAAGCAATAATAATAATAGAAATAAAAATAAATAAAAATAAAAAACATAAATTATAACGAATTATATATTATACATTATAAATTATAATTAATTTAATTGAATAAAATTGGGTGCATTTCCTTTAACGATAAGAACTTTTTTAAAACAGTACGTTTGATTTGTCAACTTTTAGCAGCACATTAACATATCAATGTCTTCAGATAGACTAATGGATTACATGGCATCTTTAAAAAGAAAGAAGTGACTCATTCATGTTTTCTTTCCATTTCATTTTTGGGGGCTTTTCTCTTTGGTATTTGTTTGCCTTTGCCATGTATAGAATCTGACAGAGTATGGCGAATGATGAATGAAGCTGATCATTTAACCAAGCAGACAAACACATTAGCAAAGTGTGTGAGAGAGCTTTTCTTGACAAACTGCCCCAACGGGAGCAACTTTCTCACAGCTCATTAAAACAGGAACCCCAGACGTCCTTCCACGCCGATTATGTCGAGTCGGTTATGACAGACGTGAGCGATGGCGATTCTGTTCATATAAAAACTACTGTCTGTTGAGTTTGTGTATGTCGATGTAGGCTGTCTGTAAATGTGTTTACGGGCTGTGGATGAGGATGATTAGGTGCTATCAGAGATGTCGTCATGAAATCAAAATGAAAGTTTTATGGGTGTTAACATTTTTGCACACTTAGGCCCTGTCCACACGAACGAGGGTATTTTCAAAACCGCACTTTTTTTTATGAGGCAAAATTCCACACATTCGCAGCAAGCGCATCGCATATTTCATGTCGTTCACTCACGGGACCGTAATCCGCCTCTGTTTTCACATTTGCATTAATTTGAATGCAATTTACAAATACTTAATTACCCGTTTGGTGTGAACCCTGCATAAAAGTGTCATTATCGCTGCCTGTTGGTTCAGCTTGCCCTTAACATGCATCACAGTA
>CAIGQV010018127.1:4498550-4562931 GCA_903798115.1 Danio jaintianensis | reverse complement strand
CAGTTTCTCCAGTGGCTCACCGTGTACGTCAGCAGACTTGAGACGTGGAGCGGAGTTGACAGCGATGACTGGGTTCGAATCTGCCGAAAAACGGTTTCAGAAAGCAGCTAAGACAAAAGTTAATTATTTGTTTTTATTGCTTTTTTAAAAACAGACGGTTGGGTTTAGGGAAGGAGGAGGGCAGGTTAATCGCTGCTTTTGAAAAATAATCGCTGCTTTTGAAAAAATAATGACCGTTGGGTTTAGGGAAGGAGGAGGGCAGGTCAATCAGAGCGGCCTCTGCTGGATTTACGCGAGAACAGCAGATTAACCATGTGCATGTAGGAACAGTAGGCGCAGTAGACCCCTACTGGCCCATATCTATCAGCTGATATCCACTGATAACGCCCATTCAATCGACTGACAACACTTGAATGCGCTGTCAGATTTGTGCACCTAACGAACTGTTAGGTCAGAGATGTTGACAGGTAAAGTTAAAAACACTGGAGCGGTTTTCTGGCAACCTCTGAATCATTACCCATCTCTGAGGGTCTATGACAGGACTAAAGCAAAGAGCCACAGACACAAGCAGAGACAATGGAGGAAGACGGAGCTCAGTGAGGTGGGCTTTGAAGGTCTTAGTTTGGTTTCCTGTTTGTTTTGTATGTTGCTTTGAAGGAGTTTGAGGATTCTGTTTTTGAATGAAGACTGTGTTGTTTTTGTTGTTGTTGTTTGAGGATTCTGTTTTTAGAATCTTAGATTGAAGATTCAGTTTTTATTCTGAAGATTCCTTTATTAGTTTGAGGATTGTATTTTTAGCCAAATAATTCTTTTTTTTTAAAATCTGTTTTTAGTGTGATAATTCCATTTTTAGTGTGATTCTGTTGTTAGTTTGGGCATTTCTGTTTTCAGTCATTCCGTTTTTAGTCTGATGATTCAGTTTTTAATATGATGATTGCGTTTTTAATCTGAGGATTTCAATATTAGTCTGTGGGTTCCATTTTTAGATTTACTTTTTAGTTTTAGGATTCCATTTTTTGTTTGATACAGTTTTTAGTCTGAGAATTCAGTTTTTTAGTTAATTTTTTGTACAAAAAAAAAAACTATTAAGGAAAACAACTTTGAATTAAATTATGATATTTATTATTCATTATATTTCTGTAATAAGAAAGTATAAGTCATAAATAAGTATTTATGTAATAAACAAGTATTTACTTTTTTTTATTTTTTTTTTTAAGTTTTATAGTTTTATTTTTATTGTAAGTTTTAGGTTAAATTGTGATTAATGTGGTTTCATCAAAGCAAGAAGGTCAATGGTCAGGAGGCCTTTCTATATGGAGTTTGCATGTTCTCCCATGTTCATGTGGGTTTCACAAAAGATGCTTTTGTGGGCTCCGGTGTTCACCACAGTCCAAAGACATGCAATAGAGGTTAATTGGATAAACAAAATAGCCCGTAGTGTGAGTTTATTTATGTTTTTGTTCACTTGAGTTTAAGTCTTCAAATTGGCAGTGCAGATTAATGGTGCTTTAACCAGTTTATGCTGCTTAACAACCTAAGTTCATGCCACAGCTTGTCTTTATCACAAAATCCAGTCTCTCACAGACATATCTGTCAATTTCTGATGTTTTATTGATACCATACGACCCAGGTTTCTCTTCAGATGTGATCATACTTTAGTCAGCTGGTCAACATTTGTTTAAATGCTCTTCTGCTTTGAGTCTTTCCATATTAAAGTAAATCTGATTTATTTTGTAAATGAAATTGTGTGTGTCCTCAGGCTCACCTCGTGGCGGCTTTCGAGCAGAGCTTAGGAAACATGACCATCCGGCTGCAGAGTCTGACAACAACAGCTGAACAAAAGGTGTGTTTGTGAGCAAAAGATTTAATAAAGAATTCATCATAAAGATACAATAAACCTGACAAATGTATCATATGAGAAAACCAGCTCTCAAAAAAAAGTTCCATTTGGTAATTGAAATTTAGTTTAAAGAGATAGTTCACCCAAAAATGATCGAAGTGACTAATTTGAGTGACTTTTTTTCTTCATTAGAACATTTAAGAACATTTTAGCTAAAACTGTGGTCCTTGATCATTTATAAAATACTAGTTTACTGCATTTGTGAAAGTCAAAAAACTATATAAAGGCAGAACAAAATGAATAACTAAGGCTTGTGATAATACATCGGGGTCTTATGAACTAAAATGAGCAGTCTATGCAAGAAACTGAACATTAATTACAGAATTATTCTCTTTAGTCCACCGCCTCGGTAAACAGCATGTTCATAACAGTGTGGAGGACAGCCATCTTGTAGCATAATGACCTATGTGTGGGTGCAATCTCAAATACTGTTTAATATCTTTAATATGTTTTATCTGCAGGACACTGAATTGAATGATTTAAGGAAAACAATTGAACTCCTTAAAAAGCAGAACTCAGCGACTCAAGCCACCATAAATGGAGTCATTAACACACCAGAGCCAACGTTAACCAACCGCAAAGGTGAAATTTTAACATCTTTAGTACAATAAATTGAACAGTATCACATTTATTGCCGATACCTTAGTTATATACTCTATAACTCTACTCTACATCTATCTTTGCCTCAGTTTCTCTAGACTCCATCAATGGGTCACCTCAATCCCAGCGAGAGTTGGGGATCTACAGGCAACCATCTTCAGACAGCGTTTCCAGCATGAACAGTGCCACCAGCCACTCCAGCATTGGCAGCAACCTGGAGCTTGATGCTAAAAATAAGAAGAAGAAGAAAAACTGGGTGAGTTTTCCAAAATGTCATTTAAATGCATGCGAAATGTCACGTTTTATCCTGAAAGATGGTAATGGAGACTTATGCTGGGTTCACACAAGATTTGAAGCACTGTGTCACTTGCTCTATTACTCAAAGGATGTTTTTTTTTTGCCTCATGCAAATTTTCAGTTTTTCTTTTTTAACTTTAGCATAAAGCACGATTGAGGCAAATTCTGTGGAAAATTATCTGGAAAATGCATTACGCATTCTCCATCATTCGGACCTGCCCTATTATGTAATTTAAAATGGTGTACAATACATTTGACTATAAATATTAGATTTTGAGAGCCTGACATCTTGCCTTCTAGGTCACACTCTGTCTTTAACAAATGCTATGATCAATAAAATATGACTTTGCTCTCATTTAAAATACAATAGCTGAAATCCATTATTCTTTTCACACATGCTCCTATCAACTCATTACATCTGTGGTTATTGCTATCTTTCGTTTAATGTTGTTGGTGTTGTTCAGTCTCTCTGTTACTTCATGAACATCTGTGAAACACATAAAGGCCCAGCACATAAAGGTTCAGCGCTGACATCTTGTGGACAAACTAAGTAATGCAAAAAATTATTAAGAGTGAGCTTTTGCAATGCAATCACGCGGCATTTCGTGACTTTTCGATTTAGTGGCTAATTTCTATTAATTTGTACAACCTTTTTTGTACATTTTAGTACAAACTGCTCATCCCCCAATGAGGGTTGGGTTTAGGGGTGTGGTTTTGGGGTACGCCTCCTTTGAAAAATGTTACATTTCCATACAAATGAACTTGTGTGAATTTGTACAAAGTAGCCACTTTTCTGACAATACATACAAGATATGTTTCCTTGTGAGATTGGGTTGGCTTGCCATAAATATTTCATAAATATATTTTTATAAACATTTCTTTAAATGGTAGGTAGAGGCTAGGTAGAGTTACTGTAGATCAAGAGTTAGATCAGTTATATTGGGTTATTTTAACCATTTAATTGTATATTTGTTTCATTTGTTGATGTTTCACATCATCAGTCTTCATGTGGAGGAGGAAAGGTGAATATAAATGAAGTGTTTAGTAGTAGTAGTTTTTTTTCCTGAAAGTTTAGAATAAATTTCAGCATCAATCTAAATTCGTTTGTCCTCTTGCGTTCAGGTTGCATCATCTTGTGGAGCGAAAGCACCTGATAACTATGTATGCAGTGCTTATCTTACTGTCATTGTGTTGACGTTTTATATTAGACGTGTAGTTTTATATTAGAGCCATATTATATTAAACTTGTTGTTAGCATTAGCATGATTAGCATTTTAGCTACACTGTGTTTAAATATACTTTTGTCTGATTTCCCTTATGCATTCATGTCATGGTACAGGTGTCTGAGGTAAGATAGGATAAAATATAAATTATTAAATCCTTGAAGGGGGGAAAGTAACAAGAGACATAGTGGTAGTTTCATAGTAACAAATTGATTTTGTTCAACAGCTGCGGAGCTCATTTAAACAAGCATTTGGGAAGAAAAAGTCCCCAAAATCTGCATCCTCTCACTCGGACATTGAAGAAATGACTGATTCTTCACTGCCGTCTTCACCCAAACTCCCCTATAATGGCTCGACGGGCTCCTCTCCAATGATACGCAACTCCAACTCCAACTCCCTGTAAGTATCTTAAATTATTATAGTAAAGTACTACCATCTATTATTATTTTTAATAGTTTACATTCATTATATTATACAACAAATATATAATATAGAGAAATATATATTTTTATTTTTTATTTTGCATAATTTTTGTGTTGTTATTATTTTATATATATATTTATTATTATTATTACTATTATTACAGGTCTTAATATATTATTAGTTGTAATAGTAGTAGTATAAATTTATTTGTGATATAATTAGTTATTTTTGTAATTATGAGAACAGCAAAAGCATTTTTATTATTTTAGTATTATTACTATTATTATTACCTTTATCTTGATGCATATTGTCAGCTAGTGGTAAACAACATACTACAAAAATAATAGTGCAATTTATTAACATATATACACGTGACATTATTGTTAATGGCAGTAAAGGTTATTTAATAATAATAATAATAATATTATGTGTTCCACCCATTTTGCTTTTAGTACCACACGTTTAACCAGGATGTGTTTGAGTTACTCTGGAAACTTCTTAAACCTCAGTTTGAATGGAGGAAGGAATTATAACAGACAAGCACCATTAACATTGTGATTTAGTCTAGGTTATGTTTTTTGGAAAATACCACCTATTTCATAAACGAAAACATTACACACAGCACGATTATTATGTCTCTACTGAGTAGCTCTCAATTTGATGCCACTGTCGGATGTAACCCTTCATAACTGTACAAACTCAGACTTTCATGGATGATATAAAAAAATATATATATATATGTGTATGTTCATAGTCCTCAACTGTCCTCCCTGCCTGCACACGGGCCTGTCTGGGGCTGTAGCAGCACGTCCATGAGGTCTGCCTCTCTGGCACGGTAAAAGAGAATGGCACAAACCATATTAATGTTTCTCAATCTGTGATGATCCCTGCCAAGAGCAGATGTTCAACCAATGACTCCTAGATCTGCCTTTCAGCACTTACTCATCCTGGGCAATTAACAGTTGTAAAACAGTGTGAGACCTGATTTATAAATAATTAAATTTCTGCTGCAACTCTGAATGAAGGTATTCATGCACTGCTTGCATAGGTTTTCAATAGAATATTCACTGTTTATGGTAAACATGATCTAATGGTTTATCCCCAACCCCCCTTCCCAAAAAAAATCAATGATCTATTTTTAATTAAAATTAATTGTTTTTACTAACACATTTAAGGGTAATCTAAGTTTTTTAAGTCGTTTTACTTTATTTGTATATTTTTTTGGTTTGCTTGTTTGTTTGCAGTTCAAAAAAAAAAAATCCATTTGTTTTTTTATGTTTGTATTTTTAATTTGTTGTCATGATTTGTTTTATTTTGAATGTTTATATTTTATTTTACCAATGCGTGTCTGAATAGTTTGTTTCCTTTGTTTGTTTTTCATTTGTTTGTCATTTTTATTACATATTATAGTTTTCAGTTTGTTTTAGCATTGGATTTAAATAATATATATTTTAAAAAAATATTTTTCTGTTTGTATTATTTGTTTATACTTTGTATTTTAAAGTAATATTTTTGTTCTTCGTTTGTTTTTATTTATTTTTATTTGTTTGCATTTTATATTGTAGTTACATTTCGCTTTATTTTGGTTGTTTCTGATTTGTTTACCAATGCATTTCGTAGTCTTTGTTTTCATTCTTTTTATGTTTGTTTTGTGTAGCTTTTATTTGTTGCGTCTCCTAGTGCATTTCAAAGTAGTCTTTTTTGGTTTTATTTTCACATTTGTTTTATGTTTTTGCTTTTCATTTATTTTGATTAACTTTGATTAACACACTTCAAAGTAGTCTGAATTCTTTGGATCTATGTTTGATTTGTGGTGTTAAATATAATGTTTTTGTTTGACTAATGCTTTTCAAAATAGTCTTCTTTGTTTTTGTATTTCATGATTTATATATGCTTGTCGCAGGATTTCTGAATGCATGGACAGTGATGCAGAAACAGTGATGCAGTTGCGCAGTGAACTACGTGATAAAGAAATGAAGCTCACAGACATCAGACTGGAGGCTCTCAGCTCTGCCCACCAACTGGACCAACTACGAGAATCCATGAACCGCATGCAAGTAAGCGTCTGCTTTACCAGGACATGTCTAATATGCTCATAGTACTTGCTTATAGGTTTCATATGAATATTCTCTGGCGGTGTCGTAAAATGTGTTTTATGCACACAGATTGAGGTTGAAAGGTTAAAAGTGGAGAATGACCGATTAAAGCTGGAGAGCCGGGGCAGTGGAAGCAGAGCAGCTTCACAAATGTCCATCTCCCCTTCTTCTGTGGGCCTTTCCTCACAGCTCAGCCTCACAGAATCCACCAGCTTAGGTATAAAAACACTTTTGACATGGTTTTTATAGTGTGTATTTTTAGTATTTCTTTTTATAACTGCATAATTCAGAAAATGCTGAGAAAACCCAGAAATAAAATACGTTTTTACATTTTTTGATAGAATTAGATGTTGTATATAATCATGGAAATTATTAAATATATTAAAAATAAAATAAAAACCTTCAGACTATCAGTGCTGCTGAAGATTTATGTCTCAGTCCAGGAGAAAAAGCTCATTTTGAGAAAACAGCCTTTAAAAATATGAATTGTAATTGACATCTGCAGACACAAATTGATGAAGAGTGACAAAAGAAACACTTAAAGGTGTATTTTGTATATTTACTTTAGATTAAACTGAAAATAAGAACACTATGAAAATCTTCAAATTGACAGATACAAGAAAAAACTGATTTTTCTCTTTAGTGTCTCACGTCAGTGTTATTTTGACTTTTAGATATGTTGCTTGAAGACAGTGGAGATGGAAGTTCCTGGAAAGAGGGGCAACATGTAAAGGTTGTAGTCAGTCTGGAAAAAGATCCAGAGTGGAAAGAGGTATGACTGTAGACATTTCAGCAAAAAAATACCACTGATCCAATTAGTTTTGCCTAATTTTATTTTATTTTTTGTTTCTGACAGGAGTGTAGACCTTCTCAGTTTTTGCTGGGCTGCATTGGTGTCAGTGGAAAAACCAAATGGGACGTCCTTGATGGAGTGGTCAGACGCCTCTTTAAGGTATGAAAACACTTTATTTTTTTAGATGCAAAGTTTCACTGAAATATTGTATGCAAAGCATAAAAAGTCTTTTTTTTTTTTTTTTTTACATGAAAATGTTGGTTTATGACCAATACTGCAACCTTATTTCATTTTTTTATGATTTTTTTATTAATGCTTGTTTAAATGTGATCAAAAGATCAAAAATCTTCATGTGACTTCATAAATCAAGATGGCTCCCAGTTCCAAGGGATTGTCATTGTTTGCTTTGTTTTTGTTTTTTCATCACACATCAAATTTTTGTGAGGGCTTATTAAAATTATTTTATTTTTTCAATACTGCAGCCTGCCACCATATCAAAATAATTTGGCTTCACTGTTCACAACTGTATGTCCATAATGTACAAGGGTTAAAATAGGGTTAAAACTGAATATGCTGAGATTTTCAATCCTTTTAATTGCTATTATTTTTACCATCTTCATTAGTTTATCTTTATTTTTCTTATTTTTTTTCAAATATGACACAGCAGACACATACTTGAAAAAATAAGGTATAATTTATGCTTTATGGTAAATTTTATGAAAACATATATGTTCCTGGCACTCCAACAGGAATACATCATCTGTGTAGATCCTGTGACACAGCTGGGTTTAAACACTGACACCGTGATGGAGTACAGCATTGGAGACATCCATCGCGCCAGTGATGCCGATACACCGGAGCTCCTGCCTTGCGGTTACCTTGTGGGAGAAAGTGACACAATCTCCGTCAGGCTAAAAGGTGCTATTATTAGTCTTTTATAAGAAAATAGACCATCACAAACACAGGTTTCCTCACGATTCGAATCTTCTCTGTAGACTTGTCTGTGGATAGTGAGGACAGTTTAGCGTTTGAGACTCTGATACCAAAGCCGGTTCTTCAGCGGTACATCTCTCAGCTGGAGGAGCACAGACGAATCATCTTTTCCGGGCCCTCAGGCACAGGGAAGAGCTTTCTGGCCAGCAGACTGGCAGAGTGCATGGTGCTAAGAGAGGGCAAGCAGTTGGATCATCAATCAATCGCCACTTTCAATGTTGATAACAAAACTACTAAGGTCAGTATAATAATGATAATATGGAACCTGAAGGAACCTGTGTATCTTTTTGGGCTCAGTTTGATGTGATTTGAATATAAATGTGTCAAAATATTAATTGTGATTTAATAGCATCCAAAAAAAAGTTTGTATTTATATAATATATGTGTGTGCACTGTTCTAAATTTATATCTTTAATTTATATCTTGTGCAAATTCTCGGCTTAGTCCCTTTATTAATCTGGGGTCGCCACAGCAGAATGAATCGCCAACTTATCCTGCATATGTTTGACGCAGCGGATGCCCTTCCAGCTGCAACCCATCACTGGGAGTGCATTACTGGGAAACATCACTGGGAAACATCCATACACTCCCATTCACACACATACACTACGGACAATTTAGCTTACCCAATTCACCTATAGCGTATGTCTTTGGACTTGTCGGGGAAACTGGAGCACCCAGAGGAAACCCACATGAACACAGGGAGAACATGCAAACTCCACACAGAAAGGTCGAGGCTCGAACCAGCGACCTCCTTGCTGTGAGGCGATCGTGCTACCCACTGAGCCACCGTGACAGCCCTGCAAATAATATATAAAAAATTATATACATGTAAATAATTTTGTTTTGATTGAAGTATGTTCGTATTTATATGTGCATAATAAATATATACACAGAACACAAATCACGTAAAATATATAAATACAAACTTTTATTTTGGATGCGATTATTCATGATTAATCAGCACTAATATAAAACCAACTCGTTTCTTAATCAACAGAAAATGTGTTTTATTTTTGTTAAATCAAATTTTAAGTTGTTTTTTATGTGTTAGTATTAATATGTTAATGTTAAGATTATTAAAAAGGGCTAGGATATTAAATTAAAAGTATTTGTATTTGTTTTCATTTAAAAGTTTTCAAACTCTTTAGCTTAAAAGCAGTGTTTAGTCTGGCAGTAATATAAATCTGAAAGTTGGTTTTCAGTAAGTGAGAAATATTGACCATTGACTATTAAAAACAGCAAATAATCCCAAACACAGCGTAGTCTATAATCAAAAAGTGAGTTTGTAATAAAACCGGAATCAACATAGCTCTCAACCACAGAGACAAATCACAGCTAAATTTAGTAACTTTCAGAGGGCCAGAATTTACATACCTTTTAAATTATTAGCAAGTTAAAATCCTGCTTATTTTAATTGTATAAAGTGTGAATGTTGAAATTGAGTTGTATAAAATGAATGTTGTGGGCTAATTGAATGATTCAAAACACTTGGCGCCTTCAGTATGTGGTAAATTTGAATTCTCAAGTAGTGATGCTCAGTGTGTGTTATATTATAGGAGCTGAAGCAGTATTTGTCCAGCCTGGCAGATCAGTGTAAAAACAGCGTGGAGTCTGCGGATGTTCCTGTGGTGCTCATACTGGACAACCTTCACCATGTCGCTTCACTGGCTGAGATTTTCAACGGCCTGCTCAACTGCAAGAGCCAGCACTGGTGAGAAATACACATGCATTTGTTTATGTTGGTGTTTCTGATTGGGAAAATGCAGACTCTTAATTTCATGCATATTTAATTGTATTATTTTCTCACAGTCCTTACATCATTGGAACCATGAATCAAACCCCATCACCGACTCCAAATCTACAGCTTCATCATAATTTCAGGTATCATCTTATTCAGATTTCTTTTTGATGGTTTTTTAGTATTATTCGTTAACTGGCTATTATTTTGCACACATGTAGATTAAATGTATTACATATATAATTAAAATAGCATATAGCATAGCATATACAGTTGAAGTCAGAATTATTAACCCCCCTGAATTATTAGCCCCCCTGTATATTTTTTTCCCAATTTTTGTTTAACAGAGAGAAGATTTTTTCAACACATTTCTAAACATAATAGTTTTAATAACTCATTTCTAATAACTGATTTATTTTTATCTTTGCCATGATGACAGTAAATAATATTTTGCTATATATTTTTCAAGACACTTCTATACAGTTCACTGTTTTTTTAAAGGCTTAACTAGGTTAATTATGTTAACTATGCAGGATAGGGTAATTAGGCAAGTTATTGTATAACGATGGTTAAAAAAATATATAGCTTAAAGGGGCTAATAATTTTGACCTTAATGTATTTAAAAAAATTAAAAACTGCTTTTATTCTAGTCGAAATAAAACAAATAAGACTTTCTTCAGAAGAAAAAATATTATCAGACATACTATGAAAATTTCCTTGCTCTGTTAAACATCATTTGGGAAATATTTCAAAGGGGGTTTCAACTGTATAAATATACCCTTAATAAATAATTTTAAATAATACACATATTCTTTATTATATACATAAATACATTCATTTTACTTTGCCTTAGTCCCTTTATTCATCAGGGGTCACCACAGCGGAATGAACCGACAACTTAGCGGATGCCCTTCTAACTGCAACCCAGTGCTGGGAAACATCCTTACACACTCATTCACACACATACACTACGGCCAATTTAGTTTATTTAATTCACCTATAGCGCATGTCTTTGGATTGTGGGGGAAACCGGAGCACCCAGAGGAAACCCACGCGAACATGGGGAAAACATGCAAACTCCACACAAATGCCAACTGACCCACCCGGGGCTCGAACCAGCAACCTTCTTGCTGTAAGGCGACAGTGCTAACCACTGAGCCACCGTGTCGCCACATAAATACATTGCATATATAAATAAAAACTAAATATAATTGTTGTTATTACTAGCGTTATTATATAGGTGTATTCACACACATATCATTGATTCATTCATTCATTCATTTTCAATCAAGGATATATTCATTTCATCCAAATATATATTATCATAAATAAATACAAATGTTTTATTTATGTAGCATATACAATTTAATATTCTTAAATATAATTAAATATTTAAATAAGTTGTATTTTAAAATACATTTTTAAAAGGTAATAAGGTTTATTATATAGTTGTTATACTCAAAGTCTCCACAAGAGGGCAGTCAAGCATTTCTCAACACATGCTATGCTCTAAATGTGAAGCTGGTCTTGTCATTTCTTCATTTTAGATGGATTCTATGTGCCAATCACACTGAGCCGGTGAAAGGTTTTCTGGGTCGTTTCCTGCGCCGGAAGCTTCTAGAAACTGAGATCAACAGTCGTGTGAGGAACGGAGAGCTGGTAAAGATCATTGAATGGATTCCTAGCGTATGGCATCATCTCAACCGCTTTCTGGAAACACACAGCTCTTCTGATGTCACGATTGGTGGGTGACCATGAACCAGAATTTCTCCTTCTAGTTATAGTTTAAATCAAGTACATGACTATATCTTGAGTTATTTAAAGCATATTTTGTTCACCACAGGGCCTCGGCTATTTCTGTCCTGCCCAATGGATGTGGAAGGGTCTAGAGTGTGGTTCACTGACCTGTGGAACTACTCCATCATCCCCTACATGCTGGAGGCCGTCAGAGAAGGACTTCAGGTGCCTTCTGCATGAATACTATTATCTTAAAAAATATTGAGTAAAATATTATGTACATCATCATGGCAAAGATAAAAGAAATTAGTTATTCAAACTATTATGTTTAGAAATGTGTTGAAAAAATCTGACTTCAACTGTATGTCCAATCACCTGCTGGACTTCCTTTAGCCCACAAATCATCAGACATGCGGCAAAGCTTTTGATTCATTTGATCTTTTTTTTGTTTTAAAACCCTTACGTTTTGTTGTTGTTAAGCCTGGTGTCCACACTAATCCAGCATTTTGGACCCGCAAATATGGAGCATGTTGAAAACGCTAAAGACAGCATTTTAATATTTGTTTGGAAATGCAGGAGTTCCGTTTCAGTTTAGATGGACTTTGACAGTTGTTATGTATCATGTGTCTTACTTTATACTGTGGATTTCTTTCTGAAATGCAATTAAAATGCAAGCCTGGGCTCTAGTGTAAACAGCACCTCAGATGGTCAGACAGTCGGAAGGTTTCTATCCTAACATGAAGCAAAAATGCAATTCCAAATTATATGCTAGAGTTGTAAATTGTTAGAGCAGCCAACTGTAGTATTGGTAACTTAGTAATCAAGGCGAGCATAATGGAGTCAGCTGATTGGTCACGTGGGTGCAATGTTCGCCACGTCAGAGTTTATTCGACAAATGTGCTTCCATCTCTCATTACTCTTTTTTTAAGTCCAAAACCACCTCAAGCGAGTATAAAAATTTCAATTTTTTATTCGAAATTTGGAAATTCCGTCACACATTTTTTACGTGATACTTCAAAATGAGCATTAAGACGTGGTGTTGGAAACCCATCTATTGATTCACCTTTTATAAATGGTTAACATGTTGTTTTCGGGGATGCAGCAGATACTGTAGTGAACACTATGATTTTGTAAAAAAAATGTTTACATGTGATTTGTCTAAACAGAATCATGAACATCTACTGAGATTCAAAAAGAATTGAGGCTTTGACCCAAAAACAGTATTAAATATGTAAGAACTCACATAAATACGTCACAGATCATTATATTATAATTATAATTGTTTCTGAAGGATCATGTGACGATGAAGACAGTAATGCTGGAGTAATGCTGAAAATCAAATTCATTTTATACTACACTCAATAAGTAAACAGCATTTTAAGTTGATCATGATGTAATGGCTATTCTGTGCATGTTCATCAATGCAGTTTTGGGATGTTAAAGCAAACTGGTGACTTTATGGCCTCTTGTTGTGCAGATGTATGGGCGAAAGGCATCATGGGAAGACCCGGCCAAGTGGGTGATGGAGAGTTTCCCCTGGGTGGCGAGTCCTCAGCAGCACGAGTGGCATTCATTGCTGCGTCTGCGGCCGGAGGATGTGGGCTTTGACGGGTACAGCATCTCTCAGGAGGGAAGCCCAGGCAAACAGCCTGCTCAGGGAAAACCAGAAGAAGACCCACTGGTAATGCGTCATGTTGTTGTTGCTTTGAATATTTTATAGACAATATTACTTTGAATGTATGGTAATAAATAGAAGAGTAATCAAATACTCATATTATAGAATAAAAATAGTGTAAAATGTAAATATGATAAAATAAATATATAAATATGATATAATATAATGAATAAATGCACTCTTGAAGTGGATTCACTCATTGAACAAACTATTTTATTAGGAAATCAAAAACTTTATATGAAACTATTATCATTATATTATACATAAATAATTGTATATGTTATATCTCTTAATAATATTTTATATTCTGTTAATATTTATGTCTATTGTTGTATGCATTATTAAACATCTATATTAAAATGTAAGATTATGATGTATATTTATATATGTATATTTTATTTTGATATACCTAAACCTCTGAGGTGTTTTTGTGTAAATGTATATGGCAATAATATGTTTCTGTATCTCCACAGATGAACATGTTACTGAGACTAAAGGAGACGGCGCACTGTGCAGGAACAGAGAGCTACGACAGCGACTCCACCAACAACAGTCACCAAGATGACATGATCGACTCCTCATTAGAGTCTTCTCTGTGAAAACATTTAAAAACACACTTCTGTGTGAAACCACAGGGTGCTGGAAACCCTGAAAATAGTCACATCAAATCAAAGAAAACCAGTTTGAAGAGCGTCGTTTCAGTGAACGGACTACAGGTGGCGCTATAAGAGTTTAATATGGAGAAAAACGTACCATCTGAAGACTGATGAAAAGTCTGGTTTATTTTTAGTCATATTAAACATCATAAATATGTCATGTTCAGTGACTTTAATGCACTAGTGAGCTTATTTTGGTGCTTGATAAAAAAGCCTTACAACTTTTGATATAAGTTGAAGTAGTTTGTCTTAAAGATGTGCAAGTTTCTACGAAACAAATAATGCAAGAACATTATAGCCTTCGAATTGTGCACTATCCATGGGACCTAACAGAGAAATAAAGTATAATATGAACTTTAATAAAAAAAAGCACAAACAAATATGTTTGGAAATATATTAAAGCTTTGATTTGTGCCAGGAGAAAATGTTGTGCCTCTTCAATAATTTCTATGCAATACAGAACTAGAAATTCATCATGGCTAAAATATTGGTCAACTAGTTCTTAACAGAAATCCATCATGATTGCATTTCAGTTAATTACAAATCTGCTTACTTTTAGATGCACGACTAGTCACAGCCTTCTCCCCAAATATTTCTACAAGGACAACTTCATCATACATGAGTCTTCTTTGTTGAGTGTAAGAGTGTGTTTGTCTAAAATAGTTGTTGAAAGGAGAAAGAAGATTTTTTTGTGTGTGTGTATCATTAAGGTTTATAAATAAGATCTCAGCTGGTATTCAAAAAGTCTGGCACAAGGATGTGTGTATTGTGTTTTTATCGTATTTGAGTTAGCTTGTCTAGTGGCAAACATTAGCATGAATTTCATCAAATGGTTTACTTAGAGTTTCTTGTTTCAAAGAGTGCATTTCGTTCACCTAAAAAAAACATTTGATTTCCTCCAAGTTTATTTATTTTTTCTGCTTTTGAACACCTCTTGCAGTATTTCTTTTCTTTTTTTTTTTTCTTGTTAGATCCTGCCAGGTATCCGTGCTGTTCTTCAAGTACTTTAAACACATCTACATGTGACAACATTTGTGTGAAAATGAACTAAGTTTCAAAGAAAATAATCTACTTTCCCGTGAATTTCTGATCATTTTGGACTGAATTCTGTGTATATTTTCAGTTGTACTATATTTTTGTAAATATTCGACTCATATTTTGGTTGTTTGTGTAGTCTTTAAGAAAGTGATTTTATGTAAAGTTGTTAATGTTTGATGATGATTTTCATTGTAAACTTTGGTCAATAAATGTGACGGCCCAACAGTCATTTTCCAGTGTTTTTTACAAGTGATTTTACAAAATGATTTTAATCTTTTTTGTCTTTCCATTGTTTGTGAATGGGATTGGTAAATCGTTCTTCAGACATGGACATAGATACAAATTATACTTGCAAGTTAAATAAAACCTTATGATTTCAACTTATGTAAAATCATATGTAGTCTATATGGATACATTTACTGCAAAAATCAGGGTTCTTGTACTTTAACCATAGATTAATCATTCATTCATTTTCCTTTCGGCTTAGTCCCTTCATCAATCTGGGGTCGCCACAGCGGAACGAACCGCCAACTTATCCAGCATATGTTTTACGCAGCGGATGCCCTTCCAGCTGCAACCCATCACTGGGTAACATCCATACACACTTATTCACACACATACACTACGGACAATTTAGCTTACCCAATTCACCTGTACCGCATGTCTTTGGACTTGTGGGGGAAACCGGAGCACCCGGAGGAAACCCACGCGAACACGGGGAGAACATGCAAACTCCACACAGAAACGCCAACTGACCCAGCCGAGGCTCGAACCAGCGACCTTCTTGCTGTGAGGCGAACGTGCTACCCACTGTGCCACCGTGCAGCCTAGATTAATCATGTTATTTGTAATAAAAACTGATCAAATGTTACATTTCAACAGAGACAAACACAATCATAAACATTTTGGTATTTTGCTTTGGATTTTTAATTTGTAAAAATATTTTTCCACACATATATACATTTTTTACAACAAACATCAGTACACATAATAATATAAGATTTTAAGTTAGAAATGTGCATCTACGTTTTTAAGATTATAGACAAGGTATCCCAAAACATTAAGAAAGATTATAAAAAATATTGGTATAAAAATTCTATACAAAATATTCATACAAATCATTATACAAGCTGCCAAAAACGCAGCTGAAAGGTGTCCTATAAAACAACCGTGCCAAACAGAAGCACCAAGTTTTCTTCAGTTTTGTGCAAGTCAACAGAAATTACAGAGTTTGTTTAATGATTATGACACGGTTATTTCCTCGTCCTCTGATTCTGAGAAGTCTGAGTGCTTGCTGGAGATTGAAGGCGACTTGAAGTGTAAATCTGCACTGAACTCGTGATCACCGCGCGATTGGCAGAAAGGCGCGCCCGGGCTTTCTCTCAGAACCGCGTCATGCTCAAACCTTTTTCCAACGTCGCTCAGATCTGGATTTGGGTTCATTTTCGTCGGTAAAGTTTGTTCCCTGCACCCTCCAGACGACAGAAGTTCTCTTTCTTTGGAATTTCGCCATTTCATCCTTCGGTTTTGGAACCAAATTTTTACCTGACAAGAACGAGTTAGCAAAAACATGAGCACACGTTTACCTCAAAAAAAGGTACGGTACCAAAAATATGTTTGTGGACAAAATCAACTTACCTGAGAGTCTTTGAGACCAAGTTTGGTAGCCAGTTTCTTTCTGTCCGGTTTGCTGATGTATTTCTGTTTCTGAAACATCTTTTCCAGCGCTTTACGTTGTACGTCGGAGAAAACTGCCCGTCGAAGCATTCCTCTCCTCGGCTTCCCTCGAGCTGTGAGTGGCCATGCGAAAGTTCCGGGAATTGGAACTGCTGATGACGATGCTATAAGAAAATAAATCAAATATATTAGTCTATTATAAGTAGAAATTATAACATTTTTAACATGGGTCCTTTATGGAAGTTTGGTACTAAAGTTAAGCTAATGTTTTTTTTTTTTAACTAGTCCATTTTGAGTGATACGAAACGAGGAAACTAATTAGCACATTGCTTGGTTCCCAAAAGCATTGGTATGGTAACAAGGGCGAGCAGTCATTCAGAGCGCTCCAGTGAAAGATAGAGGTGCTAATGAAGCGTGGACGGTAATTGTGTAGTAATGAACTGACTGAAAAAGGCTTAGGACAGGCCACTAAAGCCATATATTACGGCCACAAAAGAGATTTACACTTAAAAACTAAACACAACGGCATGGCAGGGACATTTTGAGAATACTGATGGCGGGGGACTATGTTTGCCCCCAAATATTTTCATTAAATGGACACGAAAAGCCATTCATACTGCTCAAGTTGTTTTGTTGACGTATTCACAGCGCGGTGAAAAGAATCAGTCTATTATCGTTGGCCTGAATGAGTGCACGATCCACAAGGCTATTTGTAGCCCACATTCATTGGAGTGATGGACATGAAGCTTAACGCAAAATAGACCCGGTTTTATTGGTTTTATCTGATGTTTATGTAATAGATTTAGCGTTTAATATGAATGCAGTTGTCGAAGTCACAGATTACCCTACATTTTATTTAACTTTATCATCTGTTGCTGTTTTCATGTTCTTGTTAAGCAATTTTCATGCTTCTACGTGAGACCAAGTTTTGCTTGGACGTCCTGTGAAGACTCCCCACACTCTATGTGGCCTTGTGAGAATATTGAAACACTGAATAGAAGCTAATAGGGGAATTAGTCCATGACTGGTAAATGCCTATCAGCAGCATGCTTAAGTCAACGACGGGTCTGTGTGTGGCTGCCCAGAGGGAGCTGACCAATTGGTCATGGTGCTGAAAGCATTGTTGCCAATCAGTAACTAAGTACACTGGCTCGGTGGGAAAAAGGCAGCAATGAAGAGACGCCAACAGTTTGCTTGTGAGAGTGGACCCGCCTTAAATTGGGACCATGACAATTCCGGCTAATTTGTGGATTAGGGGAAGCGGTGCAAAATGTCAGCAGTCACTGCGTTTGCTAAATAGGGCATCAAATTAGCGAGACTGATTCCACAATGTCCTACAAATTCCAGCAATGCAAGCAGATTCTGAAGGCCCATCAGTTTGACCGAATTAAGAAATGACAGCGATTTATTTATTTTTTTCTTTAAAAGTCAAGTCAAGTTTATTTATATAGCGCTTTTCACAGTGTAGATTGTGTCAAAGCAGCTTAACATAGTTCTAGTAAAGTCCAGATTTAAGAGTTGAAGTTCAGTTTAGTTTAGTTCAGTGTGGTCTAAATTTCACTGCTGAAAGTTCAAACACTGTGTATTTATAAAAGTGTATTGACCCACCTGGGAAATATGCTGCTCTGATGAATGGATGGAATGATCCGTCAAAACATGGAAAAGGAAATGATTTTGCATTCATCCCTTGCACTGAAGGTGGTGGTGAAGCTATGAGACAAAATAAAGTGGACTACAGTCAAATGAAATGTACAAATTAAGTATGACAAAAATGACAAAGCGTTTACAACATGACTCTTTTTGAAGCTTTAACATTAACAAGTTTTTTTTTTATACAAAAATCATACCATTTCGTGTTGTTGACGCGAGAATAGCATTCACTCCAAACTTCAGGTAATTTGGATCGCTGGAAATTGATGTCTGCGGGGAGCTTGATCTTTTTGCCAAAGACGTAGACATGGCGACGTGGACTGCAGAGGAGGTAGTGTTCAAAGTTGTGGCACCTGTTGCTGGAGGAGATGCACTTGGCGACGGGATGCTCCTGTGCATGAAGGCGGCAGGTCTGCTGATCCGCAACAGGTCCTCCACAAGGAAACTCGAGTGCGTGGTGAACGCCGATTGTAAAGCGGGAGGCAAGGAAAGAGCCGGCGAGGGCCGCAGAAAGCTCGGATACATGGCAGGTGGCGCAAAAACACTTGGCAACATCATTGCACCGTTTTCTCAGAATTTGACAGCGAGGAATTCACGTGCTGCTACTCTCACTGCAGAGACTTGCGTAGATTAGGGTCCAAGAGGGCAGAATGAAGGAGCTCTTGGCCGTCCCTCTCTCTTCCAGGGGTTTTATAGTGGACCGCTGGAGAAGCCTTTTCATGGGTGACAGCTCTAACAATGAAGTTCAACCAAACTCTCCACGTGAGTTCCGTTTACTCTAGAGGCGGCGCGTCCTGATTGGATAGAAGAAATTCGGATTGGATTAGACACCACAAACAAACCGCAGACAACGGCCTTTACGAGTAAAAGCAGTAGCTTTATAGTTAATTATCATAATGCCGTTACAATGATTGCGATAAATAAATAAATAACATAGGCATTGCTTAAAATGCTATAGAATTAACATTTAGCACTCAATAAGATTAATATTCCTGGAATCACAGGGTCCGAAAAAGACCTAATGAAAAAAACATAGACCTAATGAATAGACCTAATGAAAAAAAACCCATCATTTTAATCTTTTTTATTTGTAAGTAAAACAGTGCCGAAATTATTGCATGAAGTTAATTAGTCTTCAAATTGAATGATTATTTTTTAAATAGCCTACCACTGAAAACTCAAGAGTATTACAAAAAAGTTAAAACGTTGTCATTATAAAAAAAAAAAATACAGTGTATTGTTTAATTGTAACATTGTTTAAAAACATTAATTAAAAGTTACGCAGTAGTCTATAGCCTAATCCCTCCAACTTTTAAAAATAGAAGATCCATCTTAATTGACATCAGTAGTTCGATGTAAACCTTTAATTCTGTTTGGATCTTTATAGTGGGAAAAGGTTCTTTAGAATATTAAAATATTCTTTATAAAATCGTAGTTGGTTGGAGAACCAAAAATGATTCCGTGACATCGTTATTTTTCAGTATTTCTTATTTTGTGTTCAACAGAAAGAAACTGATACAGTTTTGAGTAGAGCGAATAATGATGAAAAAAATATATTTTTGCTTGTGAACTTTCAATTAGATAGATAGATACCATGGTTGACTGAATTAGGCTTCATAGGTCACACACATTTTCGTCTATTGAGTTACAGAGAGTAAAAAAGAGGAATTTCGTTGTGTGAGGAGCTGGGTCAGAGAACATGCTGCGCCACACGTGGATAAGGTTTAATGTGCTATGGCAAAGCACAACCTTTCAAGTTTTGCTGCTGAACCGCAGGGGGAAAATGGCCAACGCCTACCGATAAAATATATTATTAACAAGAAAAAGTGCGAACAAAAGGATTTCTCCTAGGAGGCTTTTATCGGGACAGACGCGCTCTTCTGTCAGATGCGCCAAAAGAGGTGAATCCCGAGGCCTGTGGGCTAAGACCTGTGACTAATTGCGTTTGACCACTGCTCTGTCAGGATTTGTCCCACTAACCATTCATTTTCTTACAGCTACCTTTACATTTATCTCCGAGGAGTCAACTCGTGCGCTTTGATTTGGACAGGAAAAAAGACGAGGGGAAGACATAGTCCGCGTGAGCCCTGAGCGATGACACGGCGAGTAAATCTCCATGAAATTATGCGCCAGGCGTTGCTCTTTAGCACAAATGGATTGTAATACCGAGTCTTTAGACAATATTTCAGAACTTTTTAAAAACGGGATCAGCTCGACAGCATTCTTATTCTTTCTTAAGAAGTCTTTGCTACAATCCTAGTTAAAGCAGAGAGATCTTTGTGGGGGAGGCATCAGTAGGGTGGCATTGCGCAAGAAATTTGGGACAGCTGTTCCGGCGCAGTACGTTGCAAGTTTTCTGTAGATGTTTCTTTATGTTGGCCAATCTACATTTTTAAGCTTTTTAAAATACTTGTTAATTATTACATTACATTTTAATTTCATTTTAAACCATTTTTAATTTGTGTTTTGCACTAAACGCAGCATTTTGCTGACAGCCATTTGCTCCTGCTTAAACAAGTATTAAAATCAACACGCCAATAACGACCACCGTTGATTAGCATGTAATTATTCCTATTTTAACAAATAATACCACCGTAAGATTTGCATCAGTTGTTTTTAGCACCGCCCGGGGCAGTCGTATTAAGACACCTCATCACCTTCAGAAAACCCAAGAGGACTTCTGCACGTCCAAAGCACTTTATTCTTTCTGTTGCACTTGAAAATCCCTCTATTGTACCTATCAAGCAGATGGTTTGCAGGAAATATAGCTTAGCCTCAGTGACCGAAACTAATTTCTGCTTGCTTTCCAAGCCATGGCACGATTGTTTTCTCTTTACCAAATAAAGGGAGTGCAGCTGGTCGGGCGCTGAATTAAACCCATTAAAGACACATTTCTAAGATATTATATCCACATAAATGTGCCTTCCCTCCTCCAGACACACATTAACGCGCGCGTTTTTTCATAACAGTTTGTACTGAGATCATACATTTCTTCATGTTTGGTAAGCTCAACGGCATAAATCGAAATGATTTGGTTTCATTATGTTATACGCATTCTCTCTGGAACGGAGTATTTTGTACATTAAATACCTGACAACTCCATGCAATTTCATTATTTATCATTGTTTTACATAATAATAATAACCAAAAGCTAACTGAAATTCTATACATTCTAAGTAATTTTGACGCAATATTTTAACACTGGATTTGCGTCGTTTTAACACCTTAGGCCTCTCTTTCTTTTAGTCCCTTTTTAAGACAGACCGAGCATCTGTTTCTGTAGATCTCAGGACGGCAAAACACTGAGGAGATTAACCAAGAGGCCGAATACAGAAACACATTGACAAGCATTAAATTGATATTAACTCTGCATTAAACACAATGCCAGAGCAAACACAAGTGTCAGAACAAAAATTTGCGTCAAACACCTGTTCTGTCGGTTAGACGGCTTTGCTGCCACACAGATCAGCGACAAGGGGATCTTTGTTCATTAACTTAGGCATTTGGTTTTGAAGCGTGTTTTGGCTAAATTTCATAGTTTTAATAACGCATACAGCATTTATTAAGCGGCATATCGCGTTTTCGCGAATGGAAATAAAGCTGTTGAAAAGGAAACGGTCAGTGACTTGCAATGTTTATAGCACATTTTTGCTGTTGTTTGTCTGATTACAGAAATATCTCGAAAACATGACATTTTGAGTTACGATACGTATTTACGTATCTTTCAAAACTATTAATTCAACTAAGAATTGTAAGTGAAAACAGACAAATAAGGATCACAAGATGAAATTAATATATTTCGTTTTTGTACAGGGCGGCGCGGTGGCCCAGCGGGTAGCGCTGTCGCCTCACAGCAGAAGGTCGCTAGTTCGAGCCTCGGCTGAGTCAGTTGGCATTTCTGTGTGGAGTTTGCATGTTCTCCCCGTGTTCGCGTGGGTTTCCTCCTGCTCCGGTTTCCCCCACGAGTCCAAAGACTTGCGCGATAGGTGAATTGGGTAGGCTAAATTGTCCGTAGTATGTGTGTGAATGGGAGTATATGGGTGTTTCCCATATGGATTGCAGCTGGAGCGCATCCGCAGCGTAAAACTTGCTGTATAAGTTGGTGGTTTATTCCGCTGTGGCGACCCCAGATTAATAAAGGGACTAAGCCGAAAAGAAAATATATGAATGATATGTTTGAACAATGAACAACGAATGAATACATTAGGACTGTAAATGATAATAAATGAATATTTTCTGTGACATACAAACTTTTTAAATCAAAAAAGTCCTATGCTGCACCAATATCGAATTATGAATATGCTAGAAAAAGAAAAAAATTAATTAAAACATTAAATAAAAATGACAACTTTATTGGTTTTCCCCAAAATGTATTTAATTTAAAGGGAAAAAGTGATTTTTTTATTTCAGAATATATTATCATTGGATATTATTTGTCATGAAATGCTTTGAGAAACCAAATTATGCTGAAGAAGTTGAAAACAATGGATTGCTTTGTGTTTCAGTTTTTGTAATTTGCTTAGATAAGTCTGAAATAAACATAAAAACCAATTTCCCATGGATAATATATTTCTCATCATCCCCTGTTCTGTATTTAAATGCATTGCAATACAATACCCATCAATTGCTAATTCACCATATGCATTTAAAAGAAAACAACAAGCTTTTGTGATTAAAAAAATCTCACAGAATCTGTTCATTAGATTTAAATTGGTCATGGGAGCTCAGGCCACATCAATGTGCCAATGTATTTTCTTCTCATTTTAATCTCATAACGTTTCACAGTTACGGCAAATCTCTTCAAGAGTCCTCAGCACCTGGCAGGTTGTTTTGAAATAGAGCTTGTAAATGGCTGTAGTTAAATTGTGTTTATGGGGAAGCCCAAGCGTTGCTACGCAGCCTGAAAAAAGGAACAATCCTCGTGGTTGTCAAGATCACTTTAAATTAAGGGCTTGTTGCTAACAAGCAATCACTGCTGCAAATAAAATGACCCTTGGTCATGCTAACCTGTGCCATTTTTCTTGCTGATGCTCATAATAGGAAAAGCCACTCAATGAGCTTAAAACGGGACATAAAAAAACAGGGCTTGCAGGGAGGACTCCCTATTTAACGCTAAACGCTTGTATGGGGCTGTAGGGTGGTGTTGAGAGTTTGAGCCCATCAGCACAATCTTTAGCTTTGTTTTAGACCTGAACTCAGAGAGAACCCTGTCGAAAGGGCCCTATTGAGGACGCCTGATAAGTTGAACATGGGGCAACGCAGACGTAGCCGAGGCGCTTGTGTACTGAGGAGGAGCTGGGGTTGTTCACTGGCCACTTGAATGGGGGACGCCAGCGCCCGTTGGCTGGCTGGTATTGATGTGGTTTAGCCGAGTAATCGGATTGAAAGTGAGCCACGGTATTTGTGTCAGTTCACATTTCGTCAAATGGATAATATGCATGGCCTTGGCGTGGGGATTCTGTATTGAGACTTTGGCTTGCAATTCAGTGTTATGAAAAGGCAAAGCCTCATTTAATTCAAATATAACTCTCACTCGACCATTTACAGATTGCTATATTTGCATAACAGCAAAGAACTTTTGCCTTTTCAAGGCCTGGCTGTGTGTGTGTGTGCGGGTGCTTTTCCTGTGCTTCTCTCTGGCCAGGCCTTAAAAGGGGGAAAATGTACGCGAATGTGCGAAATAAATGTGTACATTGTAAAGGAGTGGGTTTTCTCACAGGGATAAGCAAACAGGGCTAAGGGTGAGAAGAAGTTTGACTATGACATTTAGCTTTTTCCCACTGCTGGAGCAATATGTCGAGTTGGACAACAAAGCAAATGTGCTACAGTGGTGTAATTCGACTTAAATGACGTGCACTCTCACACGGTAGTGATTTTGAATGGGATTTCGTTGTGGACTTTGTTGAGATTCAGGGTTTTTGTAATCTCCTTTTTGTAGAGTCTTCATTTGAACTGCAATTATGTATGTATTCTTTGGATTACAGTTTTTAAAATATGGAGCTTTAATAATCATTTGAATTAATATAAATCTTTTTAGCAGAATTCCAAAAAAACTCAAAAATGGAATTTAATCCCAAAAGAGAAGCGTATTTAGTTTCACAAAGAACATTTTATCCTCTTTAAATTACCCAGAAACCAATTTTCTTATGAAACAGAAAGGATAGGATAAGAATATGACTTTTAAAAAAGTATATCTTATTAATAATCTCTTTTAATTAATAATTAAACAAAAAGCCAACTCAAGAAAAAAAGGCCCCATAACTATTAAACAAATATTGAAGAATTTTGTTTAGGGCCAATAGGTATTAAAAAACTAAATCTAATAACTGGTGGGTAGCCAATGGCTCTAAAGAAAAACAGATATTTCAATCCTCAACCATGCTATAAGTAAAATGAAACAGACTTAAGGCCTAAAATCTGAGGAGCAGATTCAGAGAAAGCTTTTTTAGCAACTTCATTTCCATCAACTCATATAAGAAAACCTACAACTACATATTTTATTTAATTAAGATGACAGACAAGGCATGTAATAATGTAAAACATTAGGCAAATTATAGATACTGGAAAAATATATATTAATTGAGAAGTAAACTGGAGAAATTTGAAAAACAAAGTGCAAAGTGGTAATTAAATGTTCAAATCATGTAAAATTTGATTGTCCTTTTATTGGAAAATTAAACATTTTATCATTCATTCATTAATTTTCTTTTCGGCTTAGTCCCTTTATTAATCAGGGGTCGCCACAGCGGAATGAACTGCCAACTTATCCAGCATATGTTTTACGCAGAGGATGCCCATCACTGGGAAACACCCATACACACCCAGTCACACTCATACATACACTACGGCCAATTTAGCTTACCCAATTCACCTATAGTGCATGTCTTGTGGGGGAAACCGGAGCACCCGGAGGAAACCCACATTTTATCATACTTTGATAATTATTTGTTTAAACAACACAGAGACATCTCAACTCTTATTGATGAATCATTTAATAAAAAACACTTGTACATTTAACAAATCTATGATTATGTATTGAATGACAATACAAGATCACTCATTTTAACAATTCATTATTTTCCAATGTATTTATTTATTTAAAGAAAAATGTTGTTAAGGTCAGATTGCACAGTTTGATAAACTGTTTAATAATTCTAATGTACTACTTATTATTTCCATCAACAACCAAAGTTAAAGGACATTATGGTCTCTGCAAAGCTGTTCAGTTGAATATATTTTATTATTAATTTACTTAATAAGAAATATAAAAATTATTTTAATTTCTTAAATATTATTTTCTTGTGAATAATATTGCATGTTATTGCATGGTGGCACAGTGGGTAGCACGATCGCCTCTCAGCAAGAAGGTCGCTGGTTCGAGCCTCGACTGGGTCAGTTGGCATTTCTGTGTGGAGTTTGCATGTTCTCCCCGTGTTCGCGTGGGTTTCCTCCGGGTACTCCGGTTTCCCCCACAAGTCCCAAGACATGCGCTTTAGGTGAATTGGGTAGGCTAAATTGTCCGTAGTCTATGAGTGTGTATGGGTGTTTCCCAGTGATGGGTTGCAGCTGGAAGGGCATCCGCTGCGTAAAACATATGCTGGATAATTTGGCGGCTCATTCCGCTGTGGCGACCCCAGATTAATAAAGGGACTAAGCCGAAAAGAAAATGAATGAATGAATGTTTGACAGACATTTTGACAGTAACAAAAATCTTCTAAGAAAAAACCCATGAACATGCAGATCCTGTTGTAAATAATAATGATCAATCACTATGAAAAACTTTGTTCAGTTATTAACCCTTTAGCAGATGAAATTGAAATAGGTTCATGTCGTAATTATAAGCTTACCTTCTCTTGGTTGTTTTGTTCAGATGCAAAAACTTCTAAGTCCGTCTTACACTTTAATAGATTCTATGTTTAGGTTTATTTTACAAAATTTATTTTAATGACATGAAAATAAGTAATTAAATAAGTGACTAATAACCTTTTTATTCCCATTCAAGTTAAATTACTGAACCTAAACATAGGCACCTCTCTCCAGTTGGGTCAAAGAAAGTCTTGAAAAACTTAATGATAGCAACTTAAAAGTACTTAAAAGTAAAAATTTGTTTAATGACATGGGTGTGACGTACTTGTACTCTATTAAGGTGGTTTACGAGGACATGCATTGTGTCTTTTTAATTTCAAATGCTTAAAACTCATATTTAATGGGGTCTTTTCACATTCAGATTTTGCCACAGGTTTCCTGTGAAGGTTGAGGTCAGATATTTTAGATGAAATCTGATGAGCTCCTTCATATTGTAAAATATTTTAATTGATCTTTAATAATGAATGGTTCTCAATTTAAGAGAAAACTCCTCTTCCAGTTTATTCTAAAACTATATATTTAAAAGCTGAAGGAATTCATGCACATATGTAGTGAGCAAAACATGCTAAAAGCATAGACAGCGTTTTCACTGTCAGCACTGTGGATTAGGGGGTATACGTCACTGCACAGTGCTCATGAATGTGCACAATATACTGTCACTGAGGAGAAGAAACTGTTGAATAAAGTCATTATTTTTGTTTTATGTGAGCAGAAAAGTTTTCTTGTAGCTTGATAATATTCCGATTGAACTTGGATTAAAGTTCTCCGTCGCTACGACGGATTTCCGTTAATTGCAGTGATATGACGAATTTCTGTCAATTGTTGGGTTCCCACCTGTCCTTGTAATAAATGTCTTAATTTTAGCTTGATTAGGTGTTTAAATAAGGGAATATGAGTTGTGTATTCAGCCTGCGGAGAGGGATGTAATTAAAGCAACATAGACTCATTCTAAAAACGTAGCCCTATATACGTTTCTGGAGATTGCGAATTGTGTAGCCAGAAGTACCTACGTCTTTAAAACGAACGCTTCTTTTCACGCTTATCAGCTGACTTCTTACCTCCGTATGGACGGCTTTTCCACTGTTACCGGTTTGTCCAGTTAGCTCACCATGTACGGCGGAGATGCAGAGAGGAGTTGACCACGATGATGGGGTTCGAGTCCGGCAAAGAACAGTTCCAGAAAGCAGGTAAGACAAAAACAGAAGCCAAAAAATAAAATAAACAAGTCAATAATGGTGTGAGAATGTGGTAAAATCTGAAAATGTGGTAAAAATCAGGCAAGGGCTTCTCTTTTTCTGGCTTGCTTTTTAAAACTGTCGGTTGGGTTTAGGGAACGAGCAGAGTGGGTCAGTCGATCGGTCAGTCATTCAGTCAGTCGACAGTCAGTCAGTCAGTCGATCAGTCAGTCAGTCATTCAGTCAGTCGACAGTCAGTCAGTCAATTGGTCAGTCAGTCAGTCAACAGCGGCCTCTGGTGGATTAACGTGAGAACACTAGGCAATGGCATTTGCGAGAGAAATTTGAGACTTGACAAAGTGTACACAGCGGCCTCTGGTGGATTCGCGAAAACAAAACCTGCAAAAAAACGTAGCTCCTGAGACGTATTTGGCGCTCTTCAGAAATGTATATAGCGGTACGTTTTCAGAATGAGCCTGGGTTGAATTAAAGCCTGGAGTGGAGCGAAATCACGTTCCTCGAAGTTCCTCGAGCGAGTTCTGTATAGGTCATTGATGTAGACATTATACCACAAAGCGATGATATAACAGACCACTACCTCTTCCTATATAAGCTGTGTTTACCTGAAATTAGCAGACCTGCACAGATATATCGCCCTGGTAGAACTATCGTCCCGTCCACTAAAGATGAATTCACAAATAACTTACCTGATCTTTCTCTATTTCTAAATACACCCGCAAACGCAAATGACCTTGATGTAGTAATCAGCAGTATGGATGCTATCTTTACTAACACACTAAATACTGTGGCACCCATCAAATTAAAAAAGGTTAGAGAGAATAAAACTACACCATGGTATAACAGTCATACTCGCGCTCTCAAAACAGCAACCCGTGCCCTGGAACGTAAGTGGAAAAAAACTAAATTAGAGGTCTTTAGAATTGCGTACAAAGATAGTATGTCCAGCTATAGGAGGGCTCTAAAATCCGCCAGGGCTGAGCACCTCCGCAAACTGATAGAAAATAATCATAACAATCCTAGATTTTTATTTAACACTGTTGCTAAATTAACAAATAATCGGTCATCTTTGGAACAAAATGTCCCACCGCAAATTAGTAGTGATGACTTCATAAATTTCTTCAGCGATAAAATAGAAGGTTTCAGACAGAAAATAGAAGATGTTAAACTTTCGGCACCGCCTTATACTTCAGATCCATTAAACATTCCGCTGAACCAAAATAATCTACAGTGCTTCAAAATCATAGAACAGGAAGAGCTAGATAAACTTATAAATGCTTCTAAACCAGCTACATGTATGTTAGACCCAATTCCAACTAAATTACTGAAAGAATTGCTACCTGTAATAGGAGAACCTCTTCTTAACCTCATCAACTCTTCTCTATCTTTAGGCCATGTTCCAAATCCTTTCAAGCTAGCTGTTATTAAGCCTATTATTAAGAAACCACAACTGGACCCCAGCAACTTAGCTAATTATAGGCCTATTTCAAATCTTCCATTTATGTCTAAAATACTAGAAAAAGTTGTTTCTGCCCAATTATGCTCCTTTCTGCAGATGAACAATGTTTTTGAAGTGTTTCAGTCAGGTTTCAGGCCTCATCACAGTACAGAAACCGCATTAGTGAAAATAACCAACGATTTACTCTTAGCTGCTGACCAAGGGTGCATCTCGTTATTAGTTTTACTTGATCTCAGTGCTGCATTTGACACCATCGACCACAATATCCTCATAGATCGCTTAAATTCTACAGGTGTCCGGGGACAGGCTCTACAATGGTTTAAGTCATACTTAACTGACCGTTACCAGTTTGTAAATATAAATGGACAGCTTTCTCAGGTCAGGCCAGTACAGTATGGGGTGCCTCAAGGATCAGTTTTAGGCCCTTTGCTGTTTACAATATACATGCTACCCCTGGGAGACATTATAAGAAGACACGGGATCAGCTTTCACTGCTATGCAGATGATACTCAATTATATATTTCAACAAAACCTGATGAGACGTCTGAACTGTCTAAGCTAACTGAATGTATTAAAGATGTTAAAGACTGGATGACCAACAATTTCCTTCTCTTAAATTCAGACAAAACAGAATTATTACTTATTGGGCCTAAATCCTGTACGCAGCAGATCTCACAACTCGACCTGCAATTAGAGGGACACAAAGTTAGCTTTAGCTCTACTGTAAAAGATCTGGGTGTTATACTAGACAGCAATTTAACCTTTGAAAATCATATCTCCCATGTCACAAAAACAGCCTTCTTTCATCTGAGAAATATCGCTAAGTTACGAAGTATGCTATCCATCTCAGATGCAGAAAAGCTAGTTCATGCTTTCATGACTTCTAGGCTGGATTACTGTAATGCTCTGTTCGCTGGTTGCCCAGCATCCTCTATTAATAAACTTCAGCTAGTACAAAATGCAGCTGCCAGAGTTCTTACCAGGTCTAGAAAATATGATCATATCACCCCAATTTTATCTTCCTTACACTGGCTGCCTGTTAAGTTCCGTATTGATGATAAAATATTGCTTCTTACCTATAAAGCTTTAAATAATTTAGCACCTGTTTATCTTACCAACCTTCTGTCTCGCTACAATCCAACCCGCTCTTTAAGATCTCAAAACTCAGGGCTGCTGGTAGTACCTAGAATAGCAAAGTCGAGTAAAGGTGGTCGAGCCTTTTCAATTATGGCTCCTAAACTCTGGAATAGCCTTCCTGATAATGTTTGAGGCTCAGACACACTCTCTCTGTTCAAAACTAGATTAAAGACCTATCTTTTTAGTAAAGCATACACTCAATGCATTGCATAACGGTATGATGCATGAATCTGCTCCACGCAGGTTTTTGCATCTCGTTTATATACACTATGAACAGCAGCTACGCTAATTATTCTCTTTATTCTCTATTTCCACCTGGGGATACTCATCCCGAGGCCCCCAGAGACTATGCAGTGCCACTAACGCAATCCAAGACCTGTGAAGAGATGACCCCAAGGTTTCCATAATCCCATACCGGGCCGTATCCTGAGGAGCTGCTGTGGTGGTCATGGAGGAGTGGAGAGAAAAGGACTGATTCCTGTGAGACCCCAGTGAAAGACGAGTCTTCTCTGACGTCCAGCGTTCACCAGCCTCCGGCGCCTAGACTGCAGCTCTGCACAAGACGTTTGGCCATAGGAGAAATGGTCGTGCCCAACTGAGCCTGGTTTCTCTCTAGGTTTTTTTTTCCTTCACTTTCGCAAATTGGTGAAGTTCGTTCCTCGCCGCTGTCGCCACTGGCTTGCATGGTTCAGGACCTGTAGAGCTGCGCATCGATGGATTTGCTCTTCAGTGTTTGGACTCTCAGCAGTGAAAATTAAACCACACTGAACTGAACTTAAACTCTAAAAACTGAACGGACACCATTCCAATTCACTATAATCTTCTATGTGAAGCTGCTTTGACACAATCTACATTGTAAAAGCGCTATAGAAATAAAGATGAATTGAATTGAATATAATCGCTCCGCTGGGGATCCACGCCGGGTTTTCGATTTCAACTCACAGAAAAACTGCTCTGTCCACCTCATTTTAAAAGTTATTTATATGTTTATTTTTTATTTCATGAACACAACATCTATAATACAATATTTAATGGTTTGGGAATTTTTCAACACATTTAATAAATAAAACTATACAAACATGTCCAAATGTATATCAGAAGTGTGGGTATCTTTCTTTTAATTTTCTGAATGTAGCATGTTGATGGTGTTGCATGTATGTTTTTGACTCTACTAGGGCATAGAAATACCAAATATTTTTTTGCAGAAATGTTCAAATAAAAAACTCATTCATTTTCTTTTCAGCTTAGTCCCTTTATTAATCAGGGGTCGCCACAGTGGAATGAACTGCCAACCTATCCAGCATATGTTCTACGCAGCAGATGCCCTTCCAGCTGCAACCCATGACTGGGAAACATCCATACCCTCTTATTCACACACATAAACTATGAACAATTTAGCTTACCCACTTCACCTATAGTGCATGTCATTGGATTGTGGGGGAAACTGGAGCACCCGGAGGAAACCCACGCAAACACGGGGAGAACATGCAAACTCCACACAGAAATGCCAACTGACCCAGCTGAGGCTCGAACCAGCGACTTTCTTGCTGTGAGGCGACAGCGTTACACACTGCGCCACCACGCCGCCAAAATAAATAAAAAAAGGTAAGTTAATATCATTGTTTAACAATAGCTTTTAAAATACACAAACTTGCAATATTGAAGTGGTTTTAAACATCTCTTCTTTATATTCTTTCAGTCTCAGCTATTTAAAGTTTGAACAAGTCCAGAAACTTGCTGTGTATGAAGGATCAGGGAGCTCTCAGATTTCACATCAAATATCTTAATTTGTGTTCTGAAGAGAAACAAAGGTCTCAGGGGTTTGGAATGACATGAGGGTGAGCATAATTTTCATTTTTGGATGAACTTACACTTTAACAGCGTCTTTTCACATTCTAAATTTGCCACAGGTTTCTTGTGAGGGTTGTTTTTAGGGGTAGGTTTACGGTAAGGCAATATAATAATCGTTTTTTAGAATATTACATACATTACACAAATGTACTTTCAACGAGAGTCCTCATAATCCAAAACTAGTTTGTGCATAAAAAATGAGGCAAAATATTATGTACAACAAACTGTTTCCATAAAAAAACAACTAGTCAAACATGTACAATCTCTCCAAAGACATAGAGGCTTTTGCATCTGAAGTGTTCACATACAAAGTCAACAGGTGGGTCAAAGTAAGTCTCAAAGTATAAGATCATTGCACCTTAAAAGTACATGTAATGATCTAGACACAACTACTGCTATTCCCCAAACCATTCCCCATCCTCCTTTACAGAATAAGCCAGACCTTTGAACCTGTCTCCATTTTCTAGGACATGCTATAATCCATGTCCTAGACTTTCATGTGTTCACCTCTAAAAACCAACGAGACAGCATTGCTCCTTCTGTCGGAGAGTGAAGGGTGGGAAAGGTGGTGTTAATATCAGCATGTCAGACCTGAGATTAATCCTAATCTCCTCTCTGTGTGTCGCAGGCCGTAGGGTTGAAAGGCATGGTGGAAGTACCAGAGGGGGTGTTCAGGCCCAGAATCTCCTGCCCAGAGAGTATAATGCCAGCGGTGGAGCCTGCTGGTCCAATGGAATCCAGCCGGAATCCCCACCGATCCATGCTTTCAGCGCACACTTCCTGAAGAGGTGCGTGATATTGGCCTCCCACCTCTTGGACCCAAAGAAAGCCTGGGCTAACAAGCTGTTTCTGTACCCCAAAAGCCTTGTTTCTGGCGCACATCAAAGTTAAAGCCACTTCTTCAGAAAATGTGGAGATGTGTGCAGGAGAGATGAACGCTAATCTCTACAAGAAATAATTCCATATGGAGGGAGAGATTGGGAGCAACAGGTGCACACTTGACTCGAGTCGTTTCAGTCACAGGCATACTGGTAAGAGGAAATCATACTGGTTTGTATGTTCAGCAATCACTATAAGATGAAACTGAATTTGAGCTCATGATTGAGATTCAATCTTTAAAGATGCCAATGATGAGAGTTTCTTCCATGTCCTAATGTCCTTGTGCAGATATTATTCTCCATGAAGATAAAGCTCTTCTTTTTGAACTTTTCTTCTAAATGCGATGAAGCCCATTTCAACCAGCAAAAAGATAACTAAGGCTTAATATATCACAATTTTACTTTATTTCTCATTATTTTTGATTGATATTGAACTTCTGTGTCAATCATTTCTGACTTTATTACTCACAACTCAAATTTTGACATAACTGCAACTTCTAATTGTGACAAATTATAGATTTGGAATGTTCAATTTTGCATTTTGACATTTTTCAGATAACTCAAACCTCATATCTCACAATTTGGCTAAAACCTAGCAATTGTGATTAAAATATGAATAAATGTTTAGATCTCCTTGTCTTGTTAATTTTGACTTTCCATTCAATATCATAACTTTTTTTCTCATAATTGCCATAATTTTTATTTCCCACTTTTGACTTTATTTCTAGGATTTATGGATTCATTGTAGTTTAGACTTAAATCTTGTATTTTCTAACTTTATAACTTACAATTTCAACTTTATGTCTTCTGATTAGGACTTTATATTTCATAACTGACCTTTTTTGCATAAGTTAAATTTTAAATATTGTACTTTCAATTTATCTTGTAATTTCAGCTTTTTCCTCACCATTTTATCTTCATATCTCAAGAATTCTTATCAGCTTATGGATAAGATTGTATGTCTCAAACAACCCAGGCTCATTCTGAAAACTTACCGCTATATACATTTCTGGAGAGCTCCAAATACGTCCCAGGAGCTACGTTGTTTTGCAGTTTTTGTTTTCACGAATCCACCAGAGGCTGCTGTGCTTTTTCAGATCTCAAATTTCTCTCGCAAGTGCCATTCGCGCCTGCTCGCATAAATCCACCAGAGGCCGATGTCGACTGACAGTCAACTGACTGAATTTCTGACTGACTGATCGATTGACTGACCCACCCTCCTCCTTCCCTAAACCCAACCAATAGTGTTTTCAAAAGCACCGATTGACCCACTTGCCTAAACCCAACCGACAGTTTTAAAAAGCAAACAAGAAAAAAGAAAAGCCCTCGCCTGATTTTTAACACGTTTTCAGATTTTACCACATTCTCACCCTGTTATTTACTTGTTTATTTTATTTTTTGGCTTCTGTTTTTGTCTTACCTGCTTTCTGGAACCATTCTTCACCAGACTCGAACCCCATCATCATGGTCAACTCCTCTCTGCATCTCAAGTCCACCGATGTACATGGTGAGCTAACTGTACAAACTGGTAACACCGGGAAAGCTGTCCATTTGGAGGTAAGCGGTCAGCTGGTAAGCGCGAAAAGGAACGGCGTCATACTGCCCTTTTAAAGACGAAATGCAGCCATACGTACTTCTGGCTACATAATTCGCGATCTCCAGAAACATATATAGGGCTACGTTTTCAGAATGAGGTTATGTTGGTCTCAAAGCATGTACAAAGCAAGCACCTCATCTTGCATTTGCGATTTTTTTCTCATAATGTCAACCTCATATTTCACAACTTCATATCTGACAATTTCTGACTTGATTGTGACACAATTTGAACCTCCCAATTTTGACTTATCCCAAATAATTCTCAATATCTCAAAACGAGATGTTATATTTTCCAGTTTGACTTTATTTTCTGAATTGCATTTGTAATTTATCATATTTATTTATTTTGACTTCATATCCAACAATGGGACTTATTTGAATCTTTATCTCACAATCGCCTTTTGTAACTAAGACGGAAACGAGATTCTGTAGGTGAAATAAGACTGAAGCCAAGAGAAGCACAATGCTTTAAAAGTAGAGGTAGAGAAAGAAAAGGACAGAAAAAGGCCAAAGAGCGACTTCAATTCTTCTTTTCTGAGGGGACTTCATAAAGTGAACAGCCACTCTAGACTCAGTGTTACTTTCCGCCGTCCACTGATGGTCAAGACTGATGGCAGTGAGGATCTATACATTCCTGCAAGACCTTTGACCCCCTATACATTCTAAAGACCCTCTTTCAAGATTGGCATTAATTCAAAGCCTTGGCAGTGCATTGCCAAACACGCAGATTAGACCAGACCACAGATATGTCTATGAAAACTATATCACACTGTATATACCTGCTGTTATGTTGAAGAGGCAAGCAGTAGTAATGCTCACAAGACAAATTTATTGTCTTTCTTTTCCTTAAAGAAGGAGCACTAGAGGCCTCTCCTCGAGCTTCGCACAAAAACCCATCCATGAGTAAAGAGGCCGGCTGAACACTTGGCCTGCCCAGCTGCCTTGAAGTGAATGGGGTTTCTTTTTGAGGCCATTCAATGCTTTCTGTCTCTCTGCATACAATGTAGGTGTTACTGCTTAGAGAGAGAGTGAGAGAGAGAGTCAGGAAAATAGTCACTTGAGAACTGAGGCTGTTCTTCATTCTCAGTCAGTCATGAAATCATTCCTTCTTCAAATGAGGAGGGGTCCCGCTAACAAAGGGCCAGGGGACTCTCAATGGCCATCCTAACATTTTTATGGGACCCTTTCTTATCCAGATAATAAATCTGATTTTGAATAAAACATGGATCCTCCTGTATATTTTTATATGCTGTGGACGGCCATTAAGCCGATATCTTGTAATTTGGGAAACGCGTGTTCATTAGCCTGAGGATTGGTACACATGATCACACAGGCCATTTTTCCTCTCTTCATATTAAACGATATTCCATTTTGTTCTAATTTGGATTTTATTTTGAAATTTTATTAACTATTTTTTTCTCCCTAATAATTCTCAAGGCTAGGGACAAAAGGGACTTTTTCAGCAGTCTATAACCCTTGCTGGGTCAAAGCGAAATCTAAAGACTATTAGGGCCACATTGAGAACAAAAGGAGAGGTGGGGGGAGTTGTGAAAATAGAAGCCCGCTATTCTCCCGCAGTCAAATGGGATGCGGAGATCGAAGTTTCACTTCAGATTTAACCATTTTCATGGAGGTCGAGGGCTTGAATGGGAGTCTGCTGGATGTCCACTGCAATGCAGGGGACCTTTATTCTCTGCAGCGTTTCAGGCCGCAGTTTGACTTGCTCTCAATAGGGTGGCATGTTGGAGACCTCGACTGGAGGTGGCGAATGGTGCAGGCACGCGAGCTCGTCCTCTGGCAGGGGGTTACTAATCAACACCCTGGGCTGACTGTCGGGCCCGACTTCAAGAGACTGCTTCTAAGAGGCCAGAAAGTCTCTTCCCCTCCCCACTGTTGTTTTGAGTCACTATAGAGAGACTTTTTGTGCAGCTGTCTGTGATGGCGAGCACACGCCGTCAGTAGAGACATGTCTATGTTAGATTTCTGTAAGCAGAGCATGAGTTATTTGGAGCTTCAGAGAGAAAAGTAGCTGGTTTGATTGTATACACCAAAGTCTCTTCAACAGGTTTGTTGTCTTTAATTAGAAGAAAGTTTAATTCAACACTTAGACACTTGCCTAGATAACCTAATTAACATTTAAACAACCTTTAAATTGCACTTTAAGCTGAATATATTGAAAAATAAACAGAAGAATATTACATACTGTCATCATGACAAAGACAAAAGAAATTAGTTATTAGAAATTAGAAGTTATTTATTAGAAATTAGTTAATAAAACTGGGCCTCACGGTGGCGCAGTGGGTAGCACAATCGCCTCACAGCAAGAAGGTCGCTGGTTCGAGCCTCGGCTGGGTCAGTTGGCATTTCTGTGTGGAGTTTGCATGTTCTCCCTGTGTTGGCATGGGTTTCCTCCGGGTGCTCCGGTTTCCCCCACAGTCCAAAGACATGTGGTATAGGTAAATTGGGTAAGCTAAATTGTCCGTAGTGTATGAGTGTGTATGGATGTTTCCCAGTGATGGGTTGCGGCTGGAAGGGCATCCGCTGCGTAAAACATATGCTGGATAAGTTGGCGGTTCATTCCACTGTGGCGACCCCAGATTAATAAAGGGACTAAGCCGAAAATCAAATGAATGAATGAATGAATAGTTAATAAAACTGTTAAATACTGTTTGTGATTTAAAAATATTAAATATTTAAATATTAAATTATTACAATTTCTATTTCACAGGAGAACTAAAAAGTTTGACTTCAAATATATAAAGCCAGTAATTTCTGGTGCATTGAAACAACACAGTTTTATTAAACAGTTATGTCCATTAAAATAAGAGTTTGGTCACCCTACGCCTTTAGAAATAGAACGAATTAAAATTTAGATTTATTGATTTATATATTTTTGAGTAAATCACCATGAATTCAAGAACTACGTTTGAACTTCTAAGATTTTGCCATCATCTCTGGCATTTTTGACTAGTGTTTATTACAATTCTGAGACAAAAGCACATACAAAAGTACAGAAATCAAAACAAATACAGTCCTCTTCAGAAAGCGATTGTATGCATCTTTAGCTCTCAGTTTGAGAGCCGTGTCGTGTTCACCGTACCTTCTCTAAGATTATACCACACGCTCAACCTGGTTTCCTTTCAGTCAGGGCCCCAAATCAGATTTCTCAAGGGTTGCCGTCACACACACACCCACACACACACAGATAAAAAGCCAAGAGGAACTTGCTGCTATTCCCAAGAAACGCCTGCTCTCCGCATATTAGCCCCTGTTGAAAAGGGCTCTCTGCAATTGAAAGCGTTCACCGATCATTCATCTCCCATTGGCTGCTACTGGTTCACCAAAATGTGCCATATCTGTAACACTTGAAAAAGTCCAAAGGTTAGACGACAGTGAAAGCCGGCAGTGTCTTGGTGGTTATGGTGTTTGCTCCCTCTTTGTGGTTTCCCAGCAGGATGCCTGTTTTCCGGTCACATTCACGTGCCGGAGGCCTTCACCTGTTATGGAGCCACCACCAGACTTTTAACACCAGAATATCCGCCTTTGTGCTTCGCCTGCTCCGGCCTTTTCACCCCAACAGACTGTAATTTCATCCGTTTTTCATGCCTTTAGTTCCCATGAATGCCTTACATTTCCATGTCTAAACATCAACAATGAGGGAATTTCATGCACCATACAGATGAGAGACTGCTGCTTGCAGCTGTAAAAACTTTGAACTTGTTTAAAAATGAACTTTCTTTTGGTCTACATTTGAATTATCAACTTTAAAGAAATATTCAGGTGTTGAAACAAGTTCAACTCAATCAAAAGGACTTGAGGCGTGATGTTGATTACAACAAATTAAAATGTCATTCATTTCATTTCACATTATGCATTGTTTCAGTCACAAGATGCATTCTAAAAGTATGATTAAACATCGACAATGTACAAAAACTAAAACAAGCTTTTTTGCATTCTTAAAAAGTTTATTGTATAGACAACAACATTGTCAAACTTATTCCAGTTCACACTGATCTGTAAAAATGACTAAAATGCTGTAATATGCATTCCAGTTGGTGTTAATGTCATTTTTGTTTTGTTTTTTATATATAATAATTTTTTCAGGGTTTTTACCTTTAATGGATAGGATAGTAGAGTATTGACAGGAAAGCATTGGCAAAGGACCACGAGGTGGGAATCAAACTCAGGTCACTGTGAGCACCAGAGTGCGTGTGTCAATGCACTAACCACTACACCATTGGCACCAACTTAAAATAATTTTTTTTAAAGAAACTTTGTGAATCTGCACATATATGGTAGTTGGTCATTAGTTTAATGGTTGTCAAGTACTTACTCTTGCCTGTAGACCGAATATGTAACATGCATAATATCACGGTTTTCACAGAATCTCATTTGATGATATCGATACTAGCTTAAAGAGTTTTTCAAAATTCCATTTTCAGGCATCCAAAAAGCTGTTGTTGTGGATATGAATGACCAAAATGCATAAAACGTTTTCAGTTTAAAGATGACAACATTCATATAAAATGTTATCATTTTTTATTCAGAAAAAAATCTGTAGGAAAACAGAGGATATTACTAGTACAATTTTCATTAAGTTTATACAGACATTTCCTTCAATCTTTAAACACAGTGCAATACAAATGTAAAAATAACAAGAACAGTTTTAACAAGAAACTAAACTAAGCTGAACTAAGGGTACATTCACAAGACAATGTACTAAAAATGTATATGATTGTTTTGCACTTCAAGTAATGCTTATACATGAATGTTCACACAAAATCACATATTTTGTAGTTTATACAGAGACCATAGTGGTTTTAAAAAACTAGTTTTTTAAAGAAACTTTTCTAAATTGGGTTTTCAGGCACCCAAAATGCTTTGTTATGTAAATGAATGGCCCAAATGCATAAAATGTTTATGCAAATGAGAACGGTATCATTCTCAAAAACTTTAAGAAGTTGGTGTTGTCAGGCTCTCAAAACAATGTGGCCAAAACACATTCGTACAATTTCAATGCTTCATTTAGCTGCTATTTAAGCACAACCAATTGTATTCTTTTTTACTGCTTTCCCACTGATTTGCGCCATTGCTGGAAATTGGTGAAATCATACCTTTTCAACGTCATTCTCACTCCACATCAAACTGTTCCATGTCATGCATTCAACTTTGGGGATTACGCTCAAGACAAAAAATATGCTATCTGTTATAGTTTTCAGAAGGCTTCAGTCAAGCAGTACTTTTATCAGCTTCAAGATAATTACTTTTATCCTAAAGAGGCTGTCCGTCTTTGTGAACTACTTCGTCTCTGAGAGCAGATCTGGGCATCAAGTGGCTGAATCTGCTGGATGGGACACCCTTCACAAAAGTGTATAGAGCGGTACAGACAGACGGCATTACCCCCTCCTAACGCCGTGCTTTTTGCATTTGAATGCGTCCGCGAGCTCCTTCTCTGGCAGAGAACCACGCCGCTAACATCTCTAATCCTTAAAATATTGTCAGACCCCATGAATGCTGGCAATCCGTGCATATGTGTAATTATTCTGTAATTCCCCCACAAATGTGATTTCTCTTGCGTGCGTTACGAGTCGTTACCCCCCCTACTCTTTTGTCATCCAAATAATTGTTTCTCTCTTCTTTTTTTTTTTTGGAGGATAAATCTGGGAATGGAAAGGGAGGCTCAATAGATAGAACAACATGAGCAAGTCTCATATGAGCGTGCAATTTACATACTGATGGTTTCTCCCATCTCTTGATTTCAACAAAGGGCGCAGTTTGAAAAGATGAGAGTGAAAACGAGGATGAATTCCGAGGCGTCGTTTCAAAGAGAGCAGTATTCTTAATGGACGTGCAGCCAAGGCACGTCCAAAGACTTGGCTGGTAGACTGTGGGATGGGATAGCGGTTTTGAGAGAAACTGTTAAATCTTCAAGTAGCAAGCAATGTTGAACAGGTTGAAATGGACAAGATCTTCTAAAACTTTATGAAAGTCGATTATTTATCAAATTAATAATACAAAACAAATAAGTGTTTCAAACAAGTTTAAGTAAAACTGAAACAAAACTTAAATAGTTTTTTTGTTTACTTTTTTGTAACTACACTATAGGATGACAAAACCATATCTTTTTGTTTTAAAAATTGAGATTTATACATCATCTGAAAGCTGAATAATTCTGCTTTCCATTGTTGGTTTGTTAGGATAGGACAATATTTGGCCGAGATACAACAGTTTGAAAATCTGAAAGCTGAGGATAAAAAACAAAATATTGAGAAAATCACCTATAAAGTTGTCAAATGAAGTGCTTAGGAATGCACATTACTAATGAAAAAGCGAGTTTTTATATATTTATTGTAGGAAATGTACAAAATATCTTCATAAAAGATGAACTTTACTTAATATTCTAATGATTTTTAGCATAAAAAAGAAAAATCAATAATTCTGTCCCAATTCTTGCCAAACATTTACCAGTGCAACATAAGATCTGGGTCACAAATAAGTTCTTTTTAATGTTAAATTATGCCTGTGAAATTCAAAATAAACTTTTTTATTCAATTATTCATATACAGTTTTAGAATATCAACCCTGAGAAATGACTATAAATCAAATCTTAAAATCTCATTTATTTCTCAGAGACATTAATGACATTAAAATAGTTTACATTTACTAATCTTAGTACAGATCTCAACAATCTATTCCAATTTACCAGGATTCTAAACTTTAATCTGCTCCAAAATTTCAATATAAACATTTCTCATCAGACTCTACTAATATCTTCAAATGAAGTCCTATTCACTTGAATTTACATCTAATATACATAAATAAAACATAATTGCTGACTTCAGATCTTATGAACGATAAAAGAGCATATTCAGAGATCTTCCAAATATCTCCTCATTAATTTCGCTACAGTCATCACATTTTTAGAAACTCTGCCAAGTTGCCTTGAGAAATGTAACCGTATTTAATTCACAGCAACTGAATTAAGCCAGAAACCTTCACCCTCGGCTCTCCACGACTAACTAAGATGATACCAATCGAAACTGTTAATTACCAACAAGGGCTGTTTGAAGAGGATACTTTGAAGATGCTGTATTCTTCTCCCTTTCAGCTCCTCATATTGGAAATAATGAGAGTGAATGGTGTGGGCCGTGGAAGGGTCTCGCCAGTTTTAATTTGGAAACCTCTCCAAGTCATTGTATTCATTAAGACCTTATACTGGCAGCGGCAAACAAGCTGAACTTAAAGTGCAACTTCACACTTCTCTTGGGCTTCTTTCGGCACGCAAGAAAGGAATCCCAAATAAGCTGAGCCTGCTTGCGATTCTCTGGCTTAATTAAGACACTTGTGCCCGACTATAGGGCTTTCTTTCCCATAGAGTGTGTGTGTAAAATGAGCATGAAAGGAGAGAGAAACCACAGACCAAGTGTTTGGAGAGAAAAACATCGAGATTAATTAATGGACAACTTCACTTGAATAAGATGGGGTTTGGAGGGTGTATTCGGGGGGGGTGGTTCGCTGTCCAGATGGGACAGCTTAAGAAACTTTGCTTTCTAAACAAAATTTCATCACTAGCTATGTTTCCATCAGCCTGTATTAATGCACATTTTCATCAGAGGTGAGTGATGGAAATGGCAAATTTCGAGACATTGCAGGCAACAACATTTTCTAGCTTTAAGTGATTTGTCAGTCTAGTGGAAAGAAAACAGTGTAGAGTTTCATTTATAGCACTTTATCAATTTGTAGATTTCAATTACAATGCATATTTTTTAAAGCCATTTTCTCAAAAGAATCATACATCTCCTCATATATCAGCAGCACAAAAACACTTTACAATTTATTCTTAGGTTCTTTACAGAGAGATTTGTTCATACGTAATTTCCTGATTAATTTCATGATTTCTATTCTACAAAATGTTTTTTTTTAATGATTAAGTTATTTAATTTAAAATAATTCATTCATTAATTTTTTTTTCGGCTTAGTCCCTTTATTAATCAGGGGTCGCCACAGCGGAATGAACCGCCAACTTATCCAGCATATGTTTTACGCAGCAGATGCCCTTCCAGCTGCAACCCATCATTGGGAAACATCCATACACACTCATTCACACACATACACTACGGACAATTTAGCTTACCCAATTCACCTATACCACATGTCTTTGGTCTTGTGGGGGAAACCGGAGCACCCGGAGGAAACCCACGCCAACACGGGGAGAACATGCAGTGCCAACACAGAAATGCCAACTGACCCTGCCGAGACTCGAACCAGCGACCTTCTTGCTGTGAGGCGATTGTGCAACCCACTGCGCCACCGTGATGCCCTTTCTAAATAATATATATTTTTATTTTTTTATTTATTTATTATTTTGGCTATTTGCAGTATTTTCTGAATTATAGAGCGATAAACAATGTTGACATTTTTATGGTAGAAATGAATGCAAATTTTATTTAATTAAATAATGACGTATTGGCACCGTTAAGATCCATATAATTCCTTCATGTTCAAGTTAACTTAATTCATTCATTAATTTTCCTTTGGCTTAGTCCCTTTTTTCATCAGGGGTCGCCACAGCGGAATGAACCACCAACTTATCCAGCATATGTTTTACACAGCGAATGCCCTTCCAGCCGCAACCCATTACTGGGAAACATACACACTCATTCACACACATACACTACAGCCAATTTAGTTCATCCAATTCACCTATAGCGCATGTCTTTGGACTGTGGGTGAAATCGGAGCACCCGGAGGAAACCCACGGGAACACAGGAAGAACATGCAAACTCCACACAGAAATGCCAACTGACCCAGCTGGGACTCGAACCAGCAACCTTCTTGCTGTGAGCCGACAGTGCTAACCACTGAGCCACCATGTCGCCCAGTTAACTTAATTGTTTTTACAAATTTAAATGAATTGAACATAAAAAAATTAAGTTGTCCCCCCCAAAAAAACACAGGAATTGTGTTAATTCAGCACATTTTAAATAAGTAGTTTGAACAAGCAGCAAAAATAATTTTTTTGAGTGTAGAAATCCGCAGATTACATATTTGGATTTCACATATATACCTGTAAAATATGTCATATATGCAAAGTATACATTAAAATATTGCAAAAAAATAAAAAGTTCATGTATGGCCATATATCAGATTTCCATATGGTCTGCGATTCTTAATGTAGTCAATGCAGCTGAAGTATGGTGATAAATGCTTTGTAAAACGCTATTTACCTACATTGTCGCGAAAAAAAAGAAAAAAAGATTTGTCAAATAAATGTTAACATAGTGAACATTAAAGACAGTTGGAACTGTTATATTTGCCTTGTTTAATTTACTGTTATCAATCCAAATTTTAATGGAAACAAAATTGCGACCATTTGCATCTTTTTTTTCCTTCTTATTTTTTTGCAAATTTAAAGAAAATCACTTTACGTTAAGATGCAAACCCACTTACTGTCTCTTTCATTGCTTAACCAGGCTCTCGAATGAAAGGTAGCAGCTTGCGCTACATAAATCCCATTCCCTACTGATTTTATGAATACATTCCCACTTTCTCTCTGCCTTTAATGTTTTCCTTGATCTAAGCTTATCGTTTCTTTCGACTGGGGAAGACGCATGGGGTGAAGGCCAGCAACAAAAGACATGAAAAGCTGCTCTCTCATATTTCTTTGAGATTTTATCTAATCTTCTGCGTAAGTCAGATTATAAACAGTGGCTTTAAAGGCCAGCGAGCCTGTGATCTTGAGGGGATTTGGCTACTTCTTGGGGTGTCCAGGTTCATGATGTCCCTCTTCAGGCTGTCAGTCATTGTACACCTCGAGCAGGTGTGGCCCTCACTGTCATTTAGTGATGGATCATGGTAAAAGTGCTTTCACCAGCAGATTTTGCACACTATGATGGAGGCTTTTAATCAGTTTGTGTTCAATTAACACAATAGAGCAGACTAAAAGGCATTCATTCAATTACTGTATAAAAAATACATCTAAATTTTGGATCTGTGACTTGATTTCTTTACAACTGAGAGTTTACACACTCAAAAACGATTTTTGCAGCTTGTTCAAACGACTTACTTAAAATGAGCTGAATCAACACATTTCTTGAGTTTTTTTGGGGACAATTCATAGAGTTTTTGGGGACTCTATTTTAACGATCTAGGCGCAAAGTCTAAAGCGTATGGCGCAAAAGCATTAAGGGCATGTACGAATCTAATTGTGCTATTTTAAGGATGGAAAAATACGGTTTGCGCCACGGTGCATGGTCTGTGCTTGTTCTCTTAATGAGTTATGGATGTGTTTTGAGAATAAACCAATCAGAGTCTCATCTCCCATTCCCTTTAAGAGTCAGTTGCGTCGCGCCATGGCACATTTGCTATTTACATGGCGGACTTTGTAAGTGGAAAAACTGAAAGCTTCACTAGTGAGAAAACGGTTAAACAGAGCATCTGCAGCGCGAGGATAAAGAATGAGCCTCCTCCATTCGGCCTCTTTACTTTCTCTTTCTCTTTCGTGGATAAGGAAACGGTGTTGTCCGCACTCCACTGATGACATCCATTAGCCTACATATTTAATTTTGTTTGTTAAGCGCAAAGATTTGTTTCAAAACTATTTCTAAATTCAGTTCCAATTTCCAGCAAACGAATAAATGAGCAATAATAACGAAGTGTGGTCAAAAAACGGAGTTATATCCAAATACACGTCCTATGCCCCATATGTGTAAGTGTTTAAGGCGCACAACTGACTTTCAGCTGGTCTATTGCACAGTCTATTGTAGTTCCTCAAAATAGCAACGCGGCAACAATGCACCTTAACACACCTCTTTTCTAGACCAGAACACCCATGAGTCCACAAAGTGGCGCAAATGGATTTGCTATTTAAACAACGCGGGCCAAAACGGGAAAATTAAGGTTGCGCTGGACTAAGAATAGCAACACATCGCGCCAAACACACCTTGCGCCTTATTGCGCCACGAGTATGATAGGGCCCTTTGTGTTGGGACAACACGAAGGAATTGTGTACAACTCAGAATTATTTACAGTGTAGCTTTCTATAGCTTTCTAAATGTTTATTCATAAGATTTTCAAGAGTTTAATTGGAATTCAACTCTGAGTTCATATTTCATAACTCTAACAATTGAATTGAATTGCGACTTTGTGAAGTCGTAGTTTATATGCTCTGTCAATAAACAGTTGTGAGTTTATAAGTGTAATTCTGAGATTTAAATGTGCAATTTCTGTGAAAAGATGTTTGGGAATGTAAACCCACAATTGCAAGTTTTCAATATTGTTGGACTCAGTAGAGAAAAGTTCACAACTGTGACACTTATGTTTCCTATTTTTTTATCCTGTTTAGGTGCCAAATATAAAAACAACTGTATTATTATACAAGTACACTTTCTTACATTGAATAAATGTAAAACTATTAGCACTAGTAATATGTAACACAAAGTCCATTGAGTTCATTTACAAATCAGAGTTAATTTAACATCACGCCTCTGGTGTTAAATTTAGGCTCAGATTAAAATCTTCGCTGATGGAGGACTGTGCATGAGAAAGAAGCTGGTGTCCAAATAATGGCCAGATTAGCTTGGACAGATGGAGGGGTCACAGTCCAACAGTTAAACACAGAGCACATAAAGACAATGTCCAAGCAGAGTCTATTCCCTTCAAAGACAATGTCAATCAAACCCACTTAAAATTTCTGATGGACATCTTTACAACATTCCTTAAACAGGTGGAAAACATGCAAGTGTCTCAGTAAAACATCTCATAAAACTGTCCTAAAAAATTTAATTCAAGAGTTCACACTTAGCTGACGATTGATTATAACGCTTGTTTGGCATGCTGTCCCGGGAGTAGGGCTGGGTATCGTTCCAAAATTTTCGATACCGATACCCTGAATTCGATAGCGGTTCCGAACGATACTTTTATTTTTAGAAATATATTTTAACAAGATTACATAACACATAATCTCAGAGAAACTTTGGTTTTATTTTTTCAGGATGTTTGTGATACTTTTCACAGCAGGCTTATCTCTAAGACCAATAAACAAAACCACAAAATGAACAAAGTGTAGTTAACACAATATATTAGTGCAAACAGTTTTAATAAAGTTCAAGCAGTTTTAAGTCAATCAATTTTAAGTATTTGTGAGGCTTACTGCTGCTTAAAGGTTTAGTTCACCCAAAAATTGAAATTCTGTCATTAATTATCTACAAATGAAGATATTTTGGATTTAATCCAAGAGCTTTCTGATCCTCCCATAAATAAATCGTTGAATAAAGTTATTTTTGTTTACTTTGCGCACAGAAGTATTCTCGCAGCTTCATATAATTATGATTGAACCACTTATATCACATGGACTTATTTTGACTATGTTTTTGGTTCCTTTCTGGGCATTGAAAAATGCATATCCAGTAAATCTATGGGAGGATCAGAAAGCTCTTGGATTAAATCCAAATTATCTTTATTTGTGTTCTGAAGATAAACAAAGATCTTATGGGTTTGGAACAACATTAGGGTGAGTAATTAATGACAGAATTTTCATTTTTTTGGTGAACTAACCTTTTAAGATCACCTGAAATCAGTCAACAGTTCTTCTTCAGAAAAATGAGCATGTCTGCTTTTTCAGGAGACAGACAAGCCCGCTCCTGGCTGATAATGTCCCCAGCAGGGGAAAATGTACACTCTGAGGGTGTGGATGATGCTTGCACGCAAAGATACCTTGATGCCAATTCTGAAAGCATTGGCAGAGTGTCCTTCATGTCCCACCACCAGGTTACTGGACTTACTGAGGACAGTGTAGACGGAAGCAGTCTGTACTTATTTATCTCTATCTCAATCTTCTCTGTAGTGCTGCTGACGCTGGTCTGCATTCTTGCTTCAATTGCCATGTCCTCCACAGCAAGCAGCTCCTCAAGGGCAGAAAGCTTTGGCCTCTTCTATTAACAAATAAGTAAATAAATAAATAAATATAAAACTCTACAAAAAATTAATTCAAACAAGTTAATTTTCTTCTAAATTAAAAAATTAAATGGGAAAAAATAGGATTTCTTTATATTTTCTTACTAGTGCTGTTGTTGCAGATGCACTGTCTTCATCAGAGCTGTCATCTTGGTTACCTGCTCTCTCTTCAAGTGCCTGTTCTATCTGCTCAGTCGGAGTCTATATTCAATAAAAAAATAGGTCACACATATTGATCTACAATTCAAGTGAAGTAGAAGATTACCAATATGAATTAACACCTGCTCTAAGATCCTTTTCATTAGCTCCTCCTCCAGTCTGGTCCACACTTCATTTGTCACTTTTGACTTGAATCTGGGATCCAAGGCTGTGCCCTCCTCTAAAAACTGATATTCCTGGCCTAGGAATCTGATATTGCCATCCTTCAAGACAAAAACACTGAGTCAATTACTGAATAATTCTAATGAAAACAAGAGCAAATTCAACAGGATTACACTGCACACCTGGTATGAGAGGTCATTCCAGATAGTGTCCTTGATGGTCTTTGTGAAGTAGGAGTCCTCTTTATTCACTGTGAAGTGGTGCTGGAGTTTATTTAAGATAGGCAGAATCTGACCAAAGGTTGGGCTCCTTTCAGCAGAGACGCAGAGGGTTGAAGTGTAAAGTATCTTTGTAACTTTGACAAACTCTTCTGCTTTTCTAAAATCCTCATCAGAAACTCTCTGCAGTCTGTAAAATATGATCAGATTCATTAGCTGGACTATAGATTCATGAGCAAAATCGTTCACACTGAAAATTGAATAAGCATTTAGAATGAGAACAGAGTTTTTACCTGTCCTTGTCCAATAATTTCTTAAGACGATGGTCCATGGAGGTGGCCTGGATGGCAGGGAACTGTTCTAGGAATCGCTCCACCATGAGGAATAAGCTATTCCACCTTGTTTTCACATCAAGGTTGACCGCATGTTCTGGAAGACCTAAAGTGGGAAAGAGAAATTTATGTTTGTGTGTGTGGTTATCAAAGTGGCTGTTTATTTGCAGAAATGTTTTACTGCATGATTTAGCAAAGGATTTTTATTAACTATTTGGCCAAAGATTTTTGCACTAAGGTTCATCTATTCTGATTTCTACCTACCAAGAAGACGCTGCTTCTCTTTAAGGATAGGTTTAGCCAGGCTGGATCTTTTTAGCCACACCACCATTGCTCTGATCCTTCCTGCCCACTGTGAGACTGAGGTAATTGTGTAAAGCTTCTGAGCAGCAATATTGAGAGTGTGAGCAAAGCAGCACATTTTTTGAATATTCATCTTTTTTACTGCTACATCCATGTTTGCTGCATTGTCCACTGTCACAGCAACTACTCTGTCCTTTATATTGAATTCATCAAGAATATCTCCTATCTCTTCTGCTACAATGTCCCTTGTCTGGGATGTGTATACTGCCCTTGTATGTAGGACCTTCTCTTTCATGGAACCCTCTCTCACATAGTGAACTGACACTGTCAGGTAGTGGTCCTGTGCAATGCTGGTCCAGCCATCAGCAGTCACAGCCACATCCCTCACATCTTGCAACTCTTTCTTGACATTTTCTTTTTCAACTGCATACCATGCAGGTATGAGGGTATTGAGAGCATGTCTCGGCTGGGGGACTGATATCTGGGGTTTAAGGTGCTTATCATCTCCCTATAATTGACATCATCAAACACAAAAAAGTAAAATTAGCATTATTTTATCATTGTTGCCTACTATAAAAAGTTTTACAAATTATCTAGGTTAAGAGACTACCTACAAACCTGGCCAACAGCCTTAATGGTAATAATATTACAACATAATTTACAGCTTACTGAACTTACCTCCACCATGAAGCCTCCACAGTAGAAAAAGGCAGCAAACCTTTAACAATAAAATTTGTAATAGCCCTGTGGCATTCATCTTTCCTTTCTTTGTTCATTTTTACTTTTTCTGCCAGTGTAAATGGATTATCACTTGATGGTCTCCTAATTCCAGGGTTAGCAGGAGCAGAGACTATAACATTAATGTGAAGAAAACATGAAAGCTAAACTGTTAATGCAGCCAAGGATAAGGACATTTAAATAAGATAAGTTTAATGTGAGGTAAACTTCATCATTTACTGTTAACCTTAAAGCATTTTAGTATCAACTTAGCTAGGTATTTAAAGCCATCGAAACAGTACATAACGTTACACAGCGTACGTTAGGTCCAAAAAAGAATTAATAAATTTACCTCGCACAAACTTAAACTTAATTTTAACAGTACACAAGCAAGAAATGCTAAAAGTTAACTGATTTGGTATGTCTGTTTACCTTTCGGAGCCCCAGCCATCCTCAGTTATCCTCATCAGTCACGGAGGATGACGCTTGTGGTGGGCACGTTGTTGGAGGCCCTGAGTCAGGAAAATACTGAGAGGATGATGATGATGACTGCGCTGGCGTCATCTTCTTGCAGTCAAACACGGAGCAACTTTCTGCTCGAAAATTAATTCCGTGTACTGTCAGGTGTTTTATCATATTTGACGTGTTGCCAGTCTTGGTCGCGATAACTGGCAGCCGCAAGCAATCATAAGCATGTGATCCTCTCGAAATTAGTTTATAAATAAACTTCACTTCAAGAGTTCACACTTAGCTGATGATTGATTATAAAGCTTGTTTGGCATGCTGTCCCGGGAGAGAGCCCTGAGCTCATAAGATCCTCGAGCCCGGGGCTCCCTCCCGTTTGCAAGGCGAGAGGGGAGTTTGGGCTCAGGTAGATCTCGAGAACTCCCCAAGATGCCTTAATTAGCTCGGGACAGCAGCCGCGTATTGAAGAACCCCCCAAAAGGCCATAAAGATCAAAGCCATAACCGGCTGCTGAATGGAAAGTGTTAGAAAGATGGTACCAGGAGAGGGTTTGCAGGAGCAAAGATGGAAACGGTGCAGAAGGTGAATGGTTTAGGTTAGAGTGATCGCTGCTACTGAAGTGGTGTACTGGCAGCCAATTTTGCAAAGGCTATGTGTGCTCCCGTAGCAGTGTTTACCTGCCGTGACCGGGCGAGAGAGTGAGACAGATGTAATCATTTGAATGCGGGATGTATGAGCTCTGCTAGAGAGACTCTATAATGGCAGTGGTGAAATGTCAGGATAAGCTCAGCGGAGCGTCTCTCCTGCTGCAGAGGTGCAATGAAGTCAGTATCAAATAACTCTTATGCAGGCGTTTTAACAGTTGTGACAGTTCTGGGGAGTGTAATAGTATAAATAAATGGAAGTGTATGTGAGCTCTGGCGGAGTGTCCCTGCTGCGGCAGTGGTGCAGAGGAGAATTTAAGCTAAGCAGAGCATCTCTGCAGTTGCAGAGGTGCAATGGAAGTTAATAATAACAACAGGTAAATACGCTTCCGCAGAGGCGTTTAAACTGCTGTGGCAGTGCTGGGGAGTGTGTCAGTAGTGGTATGTTAAACGAAAGTGTATGTGAGCTCAGGCAGAGTGTCACTGCTGCGGCAGTGGTGCAGAGGGGAAATGAAGCTCAGTGGAGCTTCTCTGCTGTTGCAGAGGTGTGGAGGAACTCAATATTGAAAGGCAAGTACACTTCCACGGAGGTGTGTCGGTAGTGAATGGCTAAATGGAAGTGTGTGCAGAGGAAGAATAAGGCTCGGCAGAGCGTCTTTGCTGTTGCAGGAATGTTAAATACTGTCAGTAGTGATATGTAGAGATGAAAGTGAATAAGGGCTTAGCTGGAGCTTCAATGCAGTTGCTGTGGTGCTATGGGTGAGTGTAGCTCAGCGGAGCGTCTCTTCTGTTGCAGAGGTGCAGTGGTAGTCAGTATTGGAGGGTTATGAGTGCTCCCACAGGAATGTTAAATACTGTCAGTAGTGATATGTAGAGATGAAAGTGAATAAGGGCTCAGCTAGAGCATCACTGCAGTTGCAGTGGTGCTATGGGTGAGTGTAGCTCAGCGGAGCACCTCTGCTGTTGCATTATGGGATTGAAATTTGATGTTAGTTCAGAACATCTCAAAAATCAAAAAGGCTAGTGTGAACATGGCATCGAAGGTGTGGCTGTGTGAGTGGAAATGTATCATTTGCGTAGAGTGTGAATGCAGAAACAAGAGAGAATCAGAAATGAAATTTTTTACAACATAGTACATGTACGGCAGACAATGAATTGTTTTAGCTGATATCCATGCGAGGCGTCTTAAGGGCATGGGCAACTGTGAATGGAAGCGCCTTTTGTTAATGCATGGTGTGCAAGGATGGTAGAGGTGGGCATTCGTCCCCCCACAGGATGGCATGTGAGAGCTGGGGATATGGGGTGTGGCTTGGCTGGTGGTCCTGGAAGTACCTCTTGAAGAAGGAGTAGGTGAAGTGATAGTGGAGTGGAGTTTAAACCCCTTAGTGATATAGAAATTTGTTTAAAATGCAAATGTATCTAACACAGAGTCAATGGATGAAACATTACTCCATTTGTCAGAAATGTCCTCCTCCTATTCATAGCAGTCAAGCGGGAAGTTTGTTTCTTTGCTGTTTTCACATCCAACCGACTTGCCATCATAAACTTGCATATGACACTTTGTGTATGGACATATGAGTCACTATGGCATATTACGATTGGATTCTATGCTCGATGTGTTGAATGTTTTTCACTAGCTGGGTAATCTTTTCAGAAGTTATATGGCAGATGTGGTAGATGTGGTAGAGTTTTTTTGTTTTTTTTTATAAATAGATCAACTGCCAACATCTAACCCTGAACTTTAAAAACGAAAACGATGTCACCACTTAGTAGAAACTGTGAATGGAATGTTTGTTATGGGCTTTACTTTAATCCATGATTAAATAACATTACGTTTGGAATCTTAACATGATTAAAATCATGAGCATATCTGGCCCAATTCATTCACAAGGTCTTTTGCAACTGGGTCCATTCATAACTGTCAAGAGAGAGGGCGGGACCATCTCAAGTTTTGGGAGCTTGGATGGTGACACTTCTCCTTTCAGCTATTAGCTCAATGAAGTGTCAATCAAAAGTGCAAAAGGTCGGTAAGTCAAATTACTTCAAGCTGTTAGAATTTTATGGATCTGTGGACAGGTGGGAGGCTTGAGAGGTGAGTTTCTTTGGTTGAAATCATTCTAGTCACGCGAGTCTCGTCTTTCAAAAGGTTTATAAAATGTTTAGTCTTTGTTGGAGAGTAGTTATTTTTGCGAGGCTTCCCCTTAAAGCATGCTATGTACGTTACCGCGGGTGGACCGCTAGGAGAGCGGTGAGAGTTCGACTTCATTGCAATGGCTTGGATCGCCAGCTCGATTGTCGTCCTGGCGGGCCTGGATGGCGCTGAGCCGCAACTGCAGTCTCGGGGACAGCGGTGCTCTGGCTGAAATTGTAGTTGTTTGGTTCTTTCCATGTCAATAGGCTAAATGGTGCAATGCTGTAGAAGGTTCTTGGAGCTGGAGCATTTTTGTAGCAGGAAGCATTCTTCAAAAAGAAGATGGCTGTTATATGGAACTTAGGGTATTTATAGTGGCTTAGGAATCGTGTGATTGGTGAATCATAAATTGGATAATGCGGGACCAGCCACACGCAATCATAAGCACGTGATCCTCTCGAAATTAGTTTATAAATAAACTTCACTTAATGAGGCGATAATGGTATCATTTTCAAAAGCTTTCACTTGTTTTGAAATATTTGTGTTTGTGCCAAAATCAAGGGCAAGATACTACACTGTATAGGTGAAAAGGTTAAATAAATTAACTTCTAGTTATCAACATATTTACACAGTTGATAGATCACAAGTATTACAGATTTTCCCAAATGTAATGCTTAAATATCTAAACGAGGCCTTGTTTAATTAAGTATGTGCTAATTTGCAAACATTTCTAGCACAAAAATCTGAACATTGAATGAAGTTAGGTTCAAAATTCTTATTAGATTTTTTTTGGGGGGGGGTTGTCAAAAGTCAAAGATTTTTATTATCTTATCAAATACATTTTAATGTCTTTAGGTTGGGGGTTGAGCGTTGGGCTAATGACCCACCTCATAAAAATTAGATGTTACGAAACACCAACATGGTACGGCTAAATATCAACTTCGATATAAACGGCCCTGGCAGTAAGTAAGTAAGTGATTTCTAAATTTAATTTGACTTGTATTTCATTGCAAACAATACAAGAAATATTATTTAATGTGTTACTCATGATTTTTTTTTTTTCTCAAAATAAACATGTAATCCAATTTTGGTTCTTGCAACACATTTAAAAAAAAGTTGGGATAGGAGCAATTTAGGGCTAGTAATCAGGTTAATTAGTTAAATAATGATGGGATTTGAAACAGGTGATGTTAACAGGTGTTTGTAATTATGATTTGGTACAAAGCAGCATCCAAGAAAGGGTGCAAGCCTAAGCTGAACAACCATGATCTCCGTTCCCTCAGGCAGCACTACATCAAGAATTGTCATTCATCTGTAAGCGATATAACCACATGGGCTCGGGACTACTTTGGCAAACCTTTGTCAAGTACCACAATAAGTAGTTACATCCACAAATGCCAGTTAAAACTGTATTGTGCCAAAAGAAGCCCTACGTTAACAGTGTCCAGAAGCGCCAGCGACTTTTCTGGGCTCGGAGGCATCTGGGATGGACCATCACACAGTGGAAACGTGTGCTGTGGTCAGATGAATCAGTATTTCAGGTATTTTTTGGGAAAATGGACGCTGTGGGCTCCGGACCAAAGAAGAAAAGAATCGTCCAGACTGTTACCAGCAACAAGTGCAAAAGCCAGGGTCTGTCATGGTCAAGTGCCCTTGGCAAAGGTAATTTGCACTTTTGTAATGGCACCATTAATGCTGAAAAGTACATAGAGGTTTTGGAGCACAATATGCTGCCTTCTTTTCCAGATATGCAGGGCCGGCCCATGGAATAGGTGGTATAGGCAAATGCTAAGGGCTCTGTACATCCAGGGGGCACCAGAAATGGGGACAAAATTTTATTCTTAAATTCTTAAAACTAGTTGGTATTATGACTTCAGAAAAGAATAAGCCCACAATAATTTAACTGCGTAGTGCAAAGCCTACTAAGTAGTAGTAGTATTAATAATAATAATAATAATAATATAAGACGCCCCCTCTCTTCCGAGTAATTAGACTTTACGACTTTCACGGTGTTCATTTTCTTGATGGGTCAACAAGCTCAACATGTCAAAACGTCCCAAACTGTCTGGTGCACAGAAAAGAAGAGGAGGAAAAACGCGACAAAGACAGAAGTATTGTTAGGATAAAGATGATTATTTTGCTGTATCCGAACGATGATTGATAACGTCATTAACAATTTGCATGACACATACCTGTCAACCCTCCCGTTTTTGCCTGCTGTCATCCCGTTTAAGTATTTTCCCATATTTCCCCCATATGTTTAATCTTTCTATGAAAAGTGAAAGTACCATCAATACAGAGCGATCTCAAATGTGATATAATTGCAAGAGCTGTTCAAGAGAATTGAACAGGAGTGCTTTCGCTTTATTTTGGCTTGAAAGTACATTGAAATGAATATAAAAAACGTCTGCATTCACTTTCTTTCCATTAAAGCTGTGCATAGATCGTTGCAACCTCTAAATCAGCGTATGCATGCTGACTGACGGACGCGCTCCGTATGATAAACTGTTCCCAGATCAGCTTCTGTACACACTATTTAAAAAGGAGCGAAAGTTTGTGATATTTGGTGATTTTGTGTGTTTAAACAGACAAATACACTTAATAATATGTAAACATGTCCGTCCTGCTTGTTTTATTTTAAACACAACTAATTTTCTTTTAAATGAGCATAAACAGTTACTAAAGTAATCGAATGCTTTCATTAGCCTATAATTTAAATTGTTACTTATATGAATTACTAATATAATTTGTATAATCAGAAAAAGTACATTGTGTATTATACAGTATAGTCTACATCATGTATCTCTAGGTTTTTCATTTATATTATTTCATCTTATTTTATTCTTTAAATCACGTGTTTATTATTAGACTGGTGTCAAATACTCCTCTTCAGTCTTCAGATGTGCTGCTGAGGTTTCTCAGTCTCACCGTTGCAAATCCTTTTTTCTAAGTATTAGTAAGTTACTAAGTTTTGAATGTGCAATTGCTTTATTTAAATAAAAGAATGTCCAACACAAAGCTATTTAGTTTCTTATGAGTATATGTACACTACCAGTGGAATTTACTGCAATGTGACGGGGTGCCCCCTGAAATCTTGCCTAGGGAGCCAAATTGGTGAGGGCCAGCCTGCAGATACGCTTGTGCATATTTCAACAAGACAATGCAAAACCACATTCTGCACACATTACAAAGACCTGGCTGCAGAAGAAGAGGATACAGGTACTTGACTGGCCTGCCTGCAGTCCCGACCTGTCTCCAATAGAGAATGTGGGGCGCATTTTAAAGCCAAAATGTGACAGTGAAGACCCTGTACTGTTGTACCCTGCCCACCTTGAAACACTTCATCACTTGGTGTCTTCAGTCCCAAAATGTCTATTAAGTTTTGTGAAAAGGAATGGCAACACTACAAGGTGGTAAATGCTTTACTGTTCCAACTTTTTTTGAAATGTGTTGCAAGAACCAAAATTGGAATACGTGTTTTTTAAAAAACAAAAAAATAAAAATCACAAGGAACACATCAAATAATGTTTGTTGTATTGTCTGCAATGAAATACAAGTCAAAGTAAATTTAGAAGTCACTACTTTCTTTTTTTTTAACTTTTTTTATGTGCTTTCCTTTTTCTGATTTGGGATTGTATATTGCAGAGAAGTGCAATAAATTAAGTTAATTATATGTGCCAAGCCTTTGTGTGTTGCTTGCATAGGTTGTTTATCCAAATCTGACCAATCAGATGGGGCCTTTACTGTCTTCATTCCAACCTCTCCAGTAGGTGGTGTTAGGTGAACCTAGAGATAAAAAATAAAATCTAATGCTGGGAGACAAGAGAGGAAAATGACAACAGCCAGTAAGGATCTGAATATGTTATGCAAGCGTTGTTCTTTTTACATGGCCTGACACGTCTCAGTCCCTTTCATGTGATTTGTAAAAGCGCGTTTGTCGGCATCCGCATTGTCTTGTTAGCTTAAAAGCCTTTGACGTTGGAGGTAATAGTTAACATGTCTTTAAAATAATCAAAGATCTGGTAGCAAAGCCCAGCATGTGACTCTGTCAGTCTTTCCTCATTAACAAGAGAAGAACAAACCACAGGAAGGAAACAAGACAGACAAGACGGACTGATTTCCACCAACAATCCCTCATTGTACAGCTTCCTATGTGTATAAGTCTAGTCTGAGCTAATTGAATTTAAAATGAGATCTTCCTTCAAGGTTCATTCATTATCCCAACAGAGTCCCAACAGAAGCACAATGGTTAGAAAGAACCAACAAATGAGGCATGTTTAGATGTTGTTTTTCATGATGGCAACTATATTTCCATCAAAACTAGTGAATGTGTTGAAAACTCGATTTTTGCATATATCATTTGTGTTTCCATCCCATGTGTTCAAGGGAACATAATTGTCACTGTTATTAATAAAAATACAACCATTGAATATACAGGTATCATGCATGTCGTAATCATAAAATTAGTATAGTTTTTAAAAAATTTAAATATTATTATGGTTACATTGAAAGATAATTATTATTTAGTTAAATAGATGTGGGGTTGACACTGCACAAAATAATAATGCATCGAAATGGATATTGTTTCTAATCTTTGATTTATCCAAGATAGTAATAATGTAAATTGTATGGAAAATAGTAGAGTTTAATATCTAAAACAAAAATCTATTTAAAAGGTATTTTATGTAAACAAACTAATTTAAAAGGTTAAAATCCTTGTGTCCTGTTTTTGGTTTGTTTGGATGTCTTTGGGCCTCGTTGCATTTATATTTCAGTAAAATTGCGCCAGTGTTTGTTTGAAAGCAGAGACCCACCATTTCAGCGGCCCCATATTTGCTTCTTTAGAGCGCTCTGAGTTTTGGGTGTTAAGGCTGATTTATACTTCTGCGTCGATTGCACGCTGATGGTCCAGCGCAGCCTGCACCGCAGTTGCATACGGTTTGCCGTGGCTGATGCCGATCCTGACTCGCACTTCTCAAAAAATGTAACTACACGTGATGACGTGTATGGCAAACTGTGTGATTGGTCGGCTTGGTAGCGTTGAAGAGTGTGGGTGGGAGTTGGGTGTCGAGAGTTGCAGGAGAGGAGTGAGCCCATTGGAGCAATGTTTAAAAGCGTCAAGTCTCATGGAGGAGCTCCAAATGGATACTATTGTTTTGTGTTTACCTTATGATTAAAGTTATTGCATGCCCCCGCCTCTGAATGAGCGAGTTTGAGCTACTTGTACAGTAAGGTAGCATTACAGGTATTTCCAGTGTAAACAAAACACCCACGAAGAAACTCAACAAAGAGGAGCATAGAAACCCCACTGGCAGCTAGCGTTTTGAAAGTGTTATTGCAGAGCAACACAAACAAAGCAGAAGTATAAATGTATGGCTATATGCAAGGCATGCGCCTTGGGTTGCAGCGATCACTCGAGGCAGAAGTATAATACACACCTTCACACTTATTCAAATGAGCCATGCTAACAAATCAATGGCAATGGAGTTTTAATGGAACCAAAGTGTGCAACTCAGGCTCATTGGAAATATGGGCCCAGGGATACATTTTTGAGAACCAAGAAATATGTACCCTGGGTTATGTGTGCTTGCAGTGTTTGTTTTCACAAATCCATTAGAGGCCGCCGTGTACATTTCTGCCAATCTCAACGTCCTTCATGTCCGTGAGAGAAATTGGTAGGCTTGTTGTTGTGCATAATATTTTAGTTTGATATCGACTGACTGACCCACCCCCTTCTTATCACAAGAAGAAATGTAGTCTTTTGTGAGGTTTTTGCTACACATTTAGGAATTTATTCAGTAAATTCTTACTGGATCTCATCTTATCTTATTTCCATCCATTGATTTTTAATGCAATATCTCAAATGTGCATAAAAATGCATAGATGGAGGCACAGCTTGTGTCTGAGAAAAAAGCAGTTGTTTCTCTATGGCTGAAGTGGCCATATACCTGTGGTGGTGCAGAGCAGAAGTTTGCTGTTTGGTGGGCAGAGTCTGATGCTCCTCATCCTTTGTGTGTGTTCAGAGAGGGTGGACCCGGTGGGCTTTGATTCTCAAACAGACTCCCTTTCAGCCGCTTCCCCCGAGCCTGGCTCTGAGCTCCTCTGCTCACATCCTCGGAAAATTCAGGAGGAGAAAAAGTTTATGGAAGCGAGCAGTAGTTTATTCACCAGGCCTTTCAGAGCCTTGAGAGTGAGAGTCTATAAGGAGGCAATCAAGCATGTGCTGGGAATAAGCTCAGTTGCCTTCCTACCTGTGACGGCCCCCCTCAAGTGCGGCTAAGAGACTCGTTGAATGGAGGGAAGAACAATGGGCGAGAGGAACAAACAATTCAGAGAAGTCTATCATTCTGTATGCTGTTATCTTAGCCACTGAATAAAAGCAGTCTCCCCCTCTTTCAGGCCGACAGTCAGCACTATTTTAAGGGACCAGTAGCACTCCACAGGTCCCCTTCAGAGGCTCTCAACAGGTTCATGAGGGCAAGAAGTGCTGTATATTAAAAAAACTGAGATGGTAACTTCACTTGACTGGAGTCACAGAGAAATGGAGTGAGTAGCAAGAGCTGACAAATATTTTTGAACTTTCCTTAAAGGACCTTTTAACAGAGACTTCTTAGAAGAACAGATTTTTTGTGTGAATTACAAAAATAATAATTTTAATATCCCATCTAAAGGTTATATACGGAACCATTGCCTTTAAAGAACTTTTAAGATTTCTGAAAATAAATTCTTCACCATTTACTAACGTTGTTCCAAATCCCTTTTACATTCTTCAGACCAAAAAACTATTCAATAGTAAAAGTAGATTGAGGTTTGGGCTGTCAAGCTTCAAAAAGGAGAAAAGAACACATCACAAAAGTGGTCCAAACAACGGTTGCACTGTATTTCAAGTCTTCCAAAGCCATACAATAACTTGAAAATGAAATGAAACAATGAAAATAAGAAAATAAGAAATGTTAGTCTGTATTTAGTGAAAATCTTATGGACACCAGTCAATTTGGAGAGTTTTAGAGCAGCTTTGATATTCTATCTTAAATAAATCCCTGTAAAGTTCTTTATTTTTATTTCAAGTAACCAGAATATTACAAATTTTTTATTGGATCAACTTTTCCTAAATTTAAGATCATTTAAAAATGTAACCCAGTGATTGGGTTTGTCTATGTATTACGCTTATTCGCTTTTAAGGAACCCAAAACACATCTCAATCATTCTCCACTACATTCTAATTTCTCTCCCTTTCTTCTAATTTTTTTTCAACCAAAAACCCTCTCATGCCTAAGTAATGCCGTCCAAGAACGAAAGCTCTTGTGTAAAGTCGTAAAGCGGGGCATCCTGGCCACCAGTGCTTTTCCTCACAGATGCACTGGCCCCTGCCTGTGGGAAAAGGGAAACCATGACTTATCTGAACATATGGTTTCCCAATTCAAGTCAAAATGTCTGAGCCCTGTTGCATCTGGTGCCATTTTAGTTGGTTAAAAATGCCACACAGGACTGTGACGAAAGGAGAAGAAACGGAGGAAAATACAGTTATTACACACCCATGGGCTCATTTTTTCAGCTCATTAGCCACTGGCCTCCGTGACCAATTAGGCTTTGTCACCATTGCCGGGGTCATTATGCTCACATCTTCTTGCATGCTCATTCAGCTGTCTTTAGGGAGAAAATAAAAGACGGAGAAAGAGAGCTCATTGATAGAGGCAGGAAAAGGCAAACCCTTATAAATTGATTGAAAATTAGAGAGAAAGTGCTGGAATGTGTGGGATTTAGTGATGATGCCTTAATGACCCTTGTCTGGTCATATGTACAGAGTAGCACTTTTACTCAATACACTTCGATTGAAAACCTTCAACTTTGCTTCGCTAATCCAACAAAGCATCAGCAATTAAAGAAAATAACAAAACCGTCTCACCTGAAGTCAAAAGTTAATCTCTGCTTTAAAAACTCAGCAAGCAATCAAAAAAAAAAGCCACTTGTGAGTTTGCTAAATGCGTTACCTCCCCTGTGCAGGTCAGTTACTGGCCAGTTTGTGTAAATGGGGTCCATGGGGAGAGGGTAGAGCCGGTGTCAATCACAAAGTTAGCCCATACAAAAGGCCATAATTGGCGTGGGTCCACCTCAGCCCAGCATCCGAGAGCACTGTTGGCCCCGTGGGGCCTCGTGAACCCCCCACCACCTCCAGACTGACCACAGTCCATTTATCAGGAATTGGGGGGGGGGGGCAGTTTGGCAGGCCCTACACACACTCCCCTGCATAAGCTTTGCACAGAGACACACACACACGTTCGACCCAAACAAATATGCTGCAGGGACCGTGGCAGACACACCATGTTACAACAAATTTACAATGGGCGCACCATGGAAATGGCTGGGTCAATATGATGAGTAATGGTGTAACACTGTGCGGATAATATCCATATATTACATGTTTAGCTTTAGTGATCGTCAAAGATCATTTACTGGGCAAATGAAATGAAGGAAACATTAGGAAATTGATTATGGAAGATCATCATGATATCATATTAATATTAAAATATAAAATAGACAAATTATATTTAAATATTAATGAACAAATGACATTTAGATATTTATTTTTTGTATTGAAATTGAAGAAAATGACATAATTAACACTTTTTAAACATAGATTACAGGCATAGATTAACACAATAGAACAAAGATGCAAGTTTTTGTGGATTCTAACAGTATTGAGCTACAGAAACTCAATAATCAGTTGTAAAACTATGCTGTATAGTCTTCATTGTCAAAGTAATTAAATACAATTAAGTTTCATTAAAGCTAAAATCTATACATTCTTGTGTCCAAATGGTTTAAATTTGCTTGAACTCGTACACAGTCACAGGTCTTAAAATGAAATAACAACTGAAAATATTTCACTGTGTCTTGGTTAAACTTTTCAACGACTCCACAAATCGCGTGTTCTGAACTGTGGTTCCTGGTTAATTATAAACCCAACTTGACATATCAGATCCTGTGATGTGACTATTGCAGATGCACATATCGATGCAGATATCGATGGTAAAACGATATATTGTGCAAGTCAGTTTGAGTCAGACTGCAGCTCCTCTCAGCAGGCCATGTGTCTGCTCTCTCTGTAAGTGAATGGAAAGCAGGCTGCTAACAGCAGGTTGAACAGTAGGCTAATTCCCTGTGTTTAATACAAAAGGGCCAATTATATGCTAATCAGCAGATCTCAGCTCCTCATCCTTCACCAGCAGCACAACACAACATTTAGTCATGCTTTCTTTCAGAGGAGCTGACAGTCCTCCAACTGAGCCCAGTTAAAGACCACTCACTGCAGACCAATTCCTCAAATGAAGAGTCTGCTAATGAAGTGGACAATGACTTTATTGAGTATACAGTGGAAATTAGCAATAGATTCATACTTAAAATTATACAAATTGTATTAGAATTCAAGCAAAACGTGTCTTGAAGACGAGCTATAGGCCGGTTGGTTATTATTTTTGTTTAAAATGTAGATAATTATTTTAAAATAAAATAATATTTTTCAGCTTAATATGCCTGACATTTTGTTATTTGATGCAATTAAATTCAGATTTTTTTCAAAACATATTTGGGGCCAAACATGTCTAGAGACCAGTTGGTTAAGAACATTTGATTAAAAAAATTATAATCCATTCATTCATTTTCTTTTTGGCTTAGTCCCTTTATTAATCTGGGGTTGCCACAGTGAAATGAACTGGCAACTCATCCAGCATATGTTTTACGCAGCTGATGCCCTTCCAGCTGCAACCCATCACTGGGAAACACCCAAACTCTCCCATTCACACACATACACTACGGACAATTTAGCTTCCCCAATTACCCAACACAGGGAGGACATGCAAACTCCACACAGACATGCCAGCTGACCCAGCCGAGGCTTGAACCAGCGACCTTTTGTGAAAGAAGAAAAAAAACAATTATGCAAATAATTATTACAAAAATAATAATTATTAAGCTTCAAAATCTATATAGTAATTGTTTTAAATAGAAATATTTTTTTCAGCCTAATAGTAAAATGTTTGTTAAATGTATTTTAATGTCAAGGTTAATTTGGAGCCAAACAATATCAGCTAGAGACAATTAACTATTAAGCTTTAAAAAAAATATTATAAAAAAAATATTATAAAAATAATAATAATAATAATAATATATTTGATCCAGCTTAATTTGTTTGATATTTTGTTAGGTAATAAAATACAATTAATAAATGCTTGGTGTAGTTTAAATGCCCAAATTCCATTTTGGTTCCCTGTTTTTTGTTGTTGTTGTTTTTTTTTTGCTAAACAGATGAAATTGTACAAAGTGTAATTTTAATTACAAAAATGTATAAGCCTAATAACACAATTCTACTACAAATATTATCTAATGCAATAAAATTGATAAAATGTTATGTGTGATTTAAATGTCCAGATTGATTTGGAGCCAACTATATGAGTTAGAGACCAGTTGATAATTGAAAATTATTTTAAAAAGTAAATATATATTTGTTATATCTTAATTTGTTCGATATTTTGTTATCTAATGCAATAAAATTATGATTTTTTTAGTGTGGTTTAAACGTCCAAATTCCCATTTGGTTCCATTTTTCTTTTTTGTTGTTGTTTTTAACTTTCTAAGCAAATCAAAATTGTTTGAAATTGCACATGCTAATCAAATCAAAAGAACAAACTGGTCAAATTCACTTTCACCCTCACAAAATTCTTCCACCTTTCACAACTGTCAATGAAACCTCTCAAAACCAGCAACAGTAACAAAAAAACACAGCATTATCTGATAGGAAGCGAGTTCAACGCGTCTTGGCAAATCATTAGCGACCCTTTGTTTTTCTTCCTAAAACCAAACAGCATGCCTTACCCTCTTTCATCAGCCAGCCCAATTGTTTTAATATGAACTTCCTCGAGTGTTTTCATGAACATCTCCACCCCTAAAGACCCCAAGAGTCTTTCTTAATCAAATGTACATTTACTAGTCGCTTGACTTGAGACATCTGCCCCAAGCAACCAGTCAATATTGTGGAGCCCGCGGTTCAAAGCAGTCAGTTCATTAGCTGTGTCAGCTTTACAACCAGAAGGTAATGGGTTTGAAAGTGAGCAACGACAATGCGCCGCAATGCAGGCCTCATTTAATAGTGATTTATCACCAGCCAAAAGCCCTGTTTAACCTTTGGCCAGCGCAGACCTCCCTTCCTCACTCAAAGGCTCTATTGTGAGCTCCCTGGGGTCTCTGACTGTGTGAAGAAGTAGAGGATGATCTAGTTAAAGTCACTTTATATTACTGGTAATATCATTAGAAGTCCAGCACTTAGATGGAGAGCGGAGTGTGGAAAAAGTGGGTCATATTTTGTTGTGTAATGAGCAGAATTTCAGTTCAATTTCAGTTCAATTAAAGTCATTTTCAGTCATGTTTCTTTTTTGCTGTTGTTGGTATTATGTAATTGATTCTTTTGAATTGATTCTTGTATTTTTATATGTCTGGTTTTATTGTAGTATTTGAGTTTTAGATTTTTCATTCAATAATAATAATAATAATAAAAAGAGAAATGTTTCCTTGGCAACTATCTGACAAGAAAAATTGCGAAAAAAATGTTCAAATTTAAGTCTACAAAAATAAGACTACATAAGTCTTCCGCAGAGTGTTTACACTCATCATATTAACCCAGCCAAAATAATCCATCCCACCATCCATCCATCCATCCCTCCCTCCCTTGCTCCCTCCATCCATCCATATAGATAGATAGATAGATAGATAGATAGATAGATAGATAGATAGATAGATAGATAGATAGATAGATAGATAGAT
>CAIGQV010018127.1:4457464-4482659 GCA_903798115.1 Danio jaintianensis | reverse complement strand
TAAGTCATCTAACCTGGCCCGACCGTGACCTCAGTGGAGTGTTTGTTGATGATTTTGATTTTGTCAGAGAAGCCGTTTCTCTCCACGATGCAGGAGGCCGCCTGTGCCATGGGCTTAAACACCTGCGTGCCATTCACATACCGCTCTTATTATTTCATCTTTTATTATCTTATGAATCAATACTGTATATATGAGCAGGAGCGAGCACCTCTATGGCGTAGCAGAAATCAGCACCAGCTGTCACTGCCATCATAGAGAGTAAACCTGTCCCGGTGCCAATGTCCAGAACCACCGGCCGCTTCCCGCGAGCCTTCACCCGCCTCACTGCCGCTCGAATACCCTCATAATATTTCTCATTCTTAGGAAAACCGAAGGCAGAAGCATACATTTAATGTTACCATAAAAAAATGTAAATTGCAAACATGGAACCCAGAAAATGAAGGCATTTGCAAAAAAATCAATCTAAATAAAATATTATTTCATAGAGTTCCTCTGAATCCTCTGAACATTCCTCTGAATCCTCTGAACATTTCATTTTAGATGTGAATATTGCATAAATTTCATGATCATGTTTTTAGTTTTTTTTTAATGTTACCATAAGAAAATCATGGATTCCATAGAAATGAATATAAAAAAACATGGAATTAATAACTAAAACAGCATTTCATTTCCTAAAAATGTTAAGCTTTACTAATGGAATTGTATATGTAAATTTCATACTTACTTATACCATATATACGTATATATATTTTAAATAAATCTAAAAAAAATCTAAACAAAAAAATGTTTTCACCATTTATTCACAGCAATTCTGATTTTCTTTCTTACGTTCAACTTATTTTACAAAACGCCATTCATCATACGAGCTAATCCTTTTTATAGAACAATTATTTTGGATCCAGTATATCTAAAAAGCAGTTTTGCATGTGTCCGACAACATACTCACTCTGTCTTTATCATGGAGCATATCTGCATAACAGGACCTAGAAAAGACACCAAACACAATACGTTAAAATTATCTATATAACATGACTATCATTCGATAAACATTATAATTCAAATGTAAGTTAATTACTCGTCCACGTGTTAAGCAGCAACAAGTCACTGTCAAGTATTTTCGCGTCAATTTCATAAGTTTGGTTATTGAAAACAATATCTAATTCCAGCCCCTCATAAGCAGCTAAATAATATTTCGTGTGTAATTAAGCTAGCTAGCGTGACATGAGTCGGTTTACACACCTCGCAATCTCCTGGTGATAGTCATACTCCTCGCTTTCCTCAACCCAGTCCAGCGCTCCTGTTGTTGGATTCGCACGACCGCAAAACGTCTTCATTGTCTTTTCAGTATAAGTAAATAAACGTATGTGTAAAACTGTTATGTTTAATAAATATGTAAATCTTTTACAGGCAGATTAATCCAACATGATCTGTCCGGGCGCGGCCATGTTTTTTCGCGAAGTCACGCCTCTGAGAGCACGTGACCAACTCTTGTGTTCAGCCATTCATCCAAAATACAAACGCATTTATGTGTCATTTTGATGTGTTTTGTCCTTATTAATGTATTAAGAGATACGATACAAATTAAAGTTTTGATGTTAAACTGAGATAAGTTTCAGCTCTGACGAACATTACAATGGTTTTACTGCAAATAATAATAATAAAACAACAAAAACAAACAAAACAACATGGTAATTGTAGTTAAACTGTGGTAAAAAGGACGAATTTAACCATAGTTTAGCCACAATATTTGTTGTGCTACAAATATGAATGTGCAATAATTAAATGTAACACTTATTAGCTTTTTACAAAAAAGAAAAAAAAAATCAGTGGAAATAAAACAGTGTTTAAACCTTTTGTGTTTCCCTGTCTCAAGAGGATTTATAAAAATATATGAAAGTTGCTATAGACTGTACATAAATTATTTGTATATTACATTTCATGGCAGCATGTTACAGTTGTTGTGTTAATAATTGACATTTATAATCTTCTCAATATTGGACACTTATTTTCTTAGCAGATTTTGCTGCGAACACATTAATTTGCGTGCAACCAAAGAGATAGATGCATCTAAACATGAATGGTTTAGCATTTACATTTTATAATAATAATTTAATTTCACATTATTGTTATTATTATGGGCGGTGCGGTGGCGCAGTGGGTTTCCCCCACAGTCCAAAGACATGTGCTATAGGTAAATTGGGTAAGCTAAATTGTCCATAGTGTATGCGTGTAAATGAGTGCTTCCCAGTGATGGGTTGCAGCTGAAAGGGCATCTACTGCGTAAGCATATGCTGGATAAGTTGGCGGTTCATTCCGCTGTGGGGACCCCTGAATAATAAAGGGACTAAGCCGAAAAGAAAATGAATGAATGAATGTTATTATATCCCATTTTTGTAACCTGTTTTGCCCCGTCTAAAAAATGATTATGAATTTGATTCAATATATAATATTGACTGAAATACCTTGCAAAATATTGCATCATCATGGTAGTTTTGAGATGTTAATACATTCATTAATTTTCCTTTGACTTAATCCCTTATTTATCAGGGGCCGCCACAGCGGAATGAACCACTAACTATTCCAGCATATGTTTTACACAGCGGATACCCTTCCAGCCGCAACCCAGTACTGGGAAACACCCATACAGGCCAATTTTGCTTACCCAATTCACTTATACTGCATGTCTTTTGACTGTGGGGGAAACCGGAGCACCCGGAGGAAACCCACGCTAACACTGGGAGAACATGTAAACTCCACACAGAAATGCCAACTGGCACAGCCGGGACTCGAACCAGCCACCTTCTTGCTGTGAGGCAACAGTGCTAATCACTGAGCCTGTTGTCCCAGTCGTATTTTCATGCTTTTACAGTACATCGATAACCATTTATGTAATACCCTTGATTTTATGAATCAATTTTGATACATTTTGTTTAAAAATGCATTACTTTATTAACTGACAGTCAACCACAATATACACAAAGTGAACCACAATATACAAGTTTATGGGGATGTTATGTTTGGTCAGATTTACTAAAATTTACATTCAAAAGTGATTATAAATCCAATTAGCCAGATGCACTGCTTTCTTGTATCTGTGTTGTGAAATTATTATACAGATTGTTTTGTAGGAAAGCATTTGGCAAGATCATAATGTAGTATAATTTATCATCATAATGGCACTGAGCAGGCAAGACAGAACAGAAACAGATAGGCTAGTCTTAATGGATACTGATGAATTAATAATGAAGTTCCTGTCAATACGGCCGGATACAGTTCACTTAGATGGTTTCTCAAGTGCACTTTGTAGTAGGCAGACAAAATGGTATGCTGGAAGAGGGCACCAGGATTTCTGTGAATATAGGCCTGTATCCTGGTGGTAAAGGTGGTGCGTTCTGGTCCAGAAAATCTAATACCAACTTCCGCACTTCTTTAGGTACGTCCCCTCTTATATCCAACAGCACAGAGACATGCTCCTCACTAAAAACACACACTTTGTTAATAACAGTAAATAGCATCTCCTGTTAAAGAATCAGGTTTTACTGTATGAAGATCTGTTAGGTTTGAAATCTCACCTGATATCAGGGTACTTGGTTAATAATCCGGAAATTTCCAGTAGTAGCATGCCTGGGTCTTTCAAATTGATTATGTCAGCCAGTGCAGCTATCAAAGTCGTGGGATTCACCTCGCCTATGGTCCCATCAATCTCCTTTAAATGTAAAAATGCCATTAGAGCAGTTATTTCATTTTAGGGGTTTGTGCAGGGGTGTCCAGACTGTCTGTAGAATCCTGTCTGGAAGTTTCTAGAATTTTTAGTAAAAACTTGATTAGCTGGTTCAGGTCTGTTTCATTAGAGTTGGAATTAAAGGGATAGTTTGCGCAAAAAGTAAAATGTACTCATTTAGGGGCCTTTCACAGCTGGTCATTTCATGTGTTTGTTTCTGATCAGATAGCTATTTGATTGTGAAATAGCCAGGTGTAAATGGCCTCTAAATGCGCATTCGAGATGGATATAAATGCAATCGCTCAAGCCACTTCAGCAGGTGGTCTGGGAAGAATGTGATTCCAGATGAAAATGGACAGGTCTAAATGATTATGGTTGTTGAAAACATGTGAAAAAAAAAAATATATATATATATATATATATATATATATATATATGTGAAGAGAGTTTTATAGGCTATACAATGATTTAGCCTATAATAACAGTAAGTGTGGAGCCCGCCTTGTCTGCTTCTGGTGATGTTTTAATGGAACACGGGTGAAGTATAAAGCCTCCTGTAGCCTACATATAAAAAAGTGTATGCTGAATAAGATGTATAGATTACATTTCATTAATTTTCCTTCAGCTTAGTCCATTATTTATCAGGGGTCGCCACAGCGGAATGAACCGCCAACTTCCAGTTGCAACCCAGTACTGGGAAACACCCATACACTCTCACATTCACTCATACACTACGGCCAATTTTTGTTTTACCCAATTCACCTATACAGCATGTCTGTGGGGGAATCCAGAGCACCCGGAGGAAACCCATGTGAACACGGGGAGAACATGCAAACTCCTTACAGAAATGGCAACTGGTCCAGCCGGGACTCGAACCAGCGACCTTCTTGCTGTGAGGCGACAGTGCTAAACACTGAGCCTGATGGTTTAGTTGATGTAACCTAGTAAAATTAGCATATTGCGTGGGATTTGAAGATCAGAATCATATCCGTTTAGTGGAGACGCATTTATGTGGCCAAATGTAAATGGAACCATTTTTACAAATCAGGTAACTATCCAATCAGAGAAAATGCATGAAGTGACCAGGTGTAAACAGGCCATTACTCCCCCTCATGTGGTTTCAAATCTGCTTGAGTTTCGTTTTGATGTTTAACACAAAAGAAGAATGTTAGAAACCAGCAACAATTGACATCCATAGCAGCAAAAAACAACAGTCAATGGCTATCGGTTTCCAAAAGATCGTACTATGCATTTAACAGAAAAAAGAAACTCAAACAGGGTTGGAACAAGTGAATGGTGAGTAAATGATGACAGAATTTTCATTTATGGGTGAACTGTCCCTTTAAATTATGACGAACAGTGGTGCTTCAGGAGCAGGACTGGGCATTCCTGGTTTTGTGCTAGTTCATAGATAATCAGTTATTTTGTGTCAGGTTTGGCGAAAATCTTTGTTGTTTAAGGGGTTTTGTTGTTGAGTTTAAAAGCCATGCTATAGTGCAAAAATAAATGAATGTAAATGAGCCTTCACCATGCTCTGAAGGTGGTCCCTGAGCTGCTGAGCATCCTGGGTCATTCGCTGGGCCAGCTGCTTTTGCTCATCACTACTTCTGCAGACCAATCTCTTCTGCATCACTGCTCGGACATACTCAACAACAGTTAGCCACTGGCATTCCTCCTTTAACCTCTGTAGATGATAGAGATTGCATTTAGGGGTCATTTGTTATTTACAGGAGTTGCTTTTAAGATTGTCATTTCAGTAAACACTAACCTGGCGACATGGTTGTCGCACTCTGTTGTAAAGTTCACAGTGACGTTCTAGAACCCCACACATATTTGGGGTCACATCTCCCTGGTCCAGCCAGGTACTAGAGAGGAGCTCTTGTAGATGTGGTTGCAACTCAAACAAGAGATGATCCATGACTAATCGACATGCCTTTCTCACAGCACGGTCCAGGGCAGCCAGAGGTCCAAGGGGGATACGTGAATACCGGTTTGAAACAAAGGAGCAAATCTGCTGCTGCAGACTTTCTGTGGAGGTTCTGGATGTGCATTTAAAATACAAATTCAAACACACTTAAAACTGTTTGAAACACATTTTCAAACAAGCTTCACATAAATACAGACATACTGTAAAAAGATACTTGTACACCATCTCACTTGAGAATGATGCAGTTGTTGATGCAGGCCAGAAGGTAATGGAGGTAGAACTTGTTAACAGTTGGATCCTTGCGATGCTCCTTACCAAATTCTATGACTGCGTCTCGAAATCTGTTTAGATGTAGTGACAGGAAAACACAAAAACATTGGAATTCATCCATTATAATTGTGATATCCTGGTATTGCTAAACATACACACCGACTGAGGAGCTTCTCCATCTCATAAAGACCCATTTGGATTGTCTGGTCCCGCAGAGCTTCACTTATCATCAAGGCCACTCGTGCATTCTCTTCTAGCATCTAACAATCCAGATTCATAAATATCAGTGGTGAAATCAGACAAAAGCTTGATCATTGTAGATCAAGCCATTGCTGAAGTACCTGAGTGATGATGGTTGGAAGGCTGGTGTGGTAGTAGCCCTCATGGTCAATATCTGGTTCCTGATCCCTCTGCCAGTCTGTTAGCTCCACCTCTAGAGCCTTGTGCATCCACTCCGAGACACTCTTCTACACAATCACAGTAAAACTTCTCAAGAACTTGTGGAATAATATAACAACTTTGTAATAATAATAATATAATAACTTTGTTTATACAGACAAGATGTGGAAAATGTTAAAAGTATAGAAACAATATCCCCATGCAGGGTCTTACCCGAACTTTTTGGACATATTTGTTTTGCAGCTGCTCAAGACCTTCCTGAGATATGAGAGGTCCCAGGTTCTCAATTTCTAGTTCAGCTAGAAGGGCTGGCTCACCCATCATCTCTGAGCTTAAAGAACACATTCTAATGTATAAGACCTTTTCATTACAAGTAAACCAAAATTAGATATAACTTTAAGATGTATCTACCTGTTGTATATGTGCAAAACCCAGTTAAGAACAGCAAAGATTTCCCCACCCTCTAACTCCCATCCACTAACCAGTCCAAGATGGGTTTGCAAGAACTGGTGGCAGAAGTGCAAGTAAGCTCTAGTTAAATGGTAGTGAGCTGGAACACACTGTTCCAAACAATGCCGCACTGTTGAGAGATCTCCCATAATGCAGTGCTGTAGCGCAGACAAATGACTTGCAAGTCCTGGTCCTCGAGTGTGCAAGTAGGACACACTACGGAAGCGTGCTGATACTGCCTCTTCCATTACCTAACCAAAAAGTTTAAACAAGTACATATTAAATGGATTCAAATTCAGAAGCATTTATAAATTTTGTTGTATTTAAGTAGCAAGTCAATGCTCATCAATAAAACCTTGAAGAATCGGTCTCTCCAATTACGTGGTCTTCCAGCTGGCATGGGTATGTTGTGTCCCGATGCTGACCTTCGCTCCTCTAGAAAGAATTGATCTAGTGCTTCTTCACGTTCCACTATCCGTACAGCTGAGACAAAAGGTGTTGGGTTCTGATGAGCAAGTGACAACCCGCTACCCACCACTGCCCAGAGCTCCTTGGCAAGGGCATCTACCAACCGTCCAACTCCTGAAAAATAATTCCGCACCAACTCTTCATCCTCAGAGTTCAACTCTGTTCTGGATGATCCCCTGGGTCCCTGGAGCTGTAGCAGTACCTCATCCTGCCAGCGCTCTAGTTCCATTAGCCGAGCATGTGCTTCCAATAGTCTCCTAGATTCCACTAGCCTTTCTGTCTCTAGCACCATACTTCGTACTAATATAAAAGAGAAGACATAGCAAATGGCTTTGCATTAGTTTTAAAATCCTGATATTTAAGTGGGTAATGGGCGAGTGTTATCAGCTGTCTAACTATAAACTTGTCAGTTTTAATGGCAACATTCTTGTTTTGCCTTAGTAGACTTAAAAAACCTCAACTGAGAACAATTTTATATGTATGTAATATATAGAGCTGATGTTAGGCAGGAGTGTCTCCTCCAGGACGCTATCCTGCAAGGTTTAGCTCCTATTTTAAATAATCAAACCAATTTACTCAGAATTAATATTCTCCAGACAGGTATGCTGGGACAAGTTGGAGCTAAATTCTGCAGATCAAGGACTGGACACTTCAGCTCTAAGAGATTCAAGACATAATTCCATAGAGGGTATGTAATATAGACATAATGTGCATAATGAGTTGGGAGTCCCTAACCTTTGTAGAGTCGTGGCAGGTTGCTTACTGCAGCAAGAAGCTGACAGTGATTAACAGAAATCTCCCGAAGTGTTTCCAGTGTAGTTACTTCTTCAGAATTTTTCCTGGACTCCAAGTTTGCCTTGTACAAGTCATGTGACGCACCTCTTAGCTCAGCTCGTGCCTCCCGCAATTGACCAAGACCCCAGTCAACACCCTCCAGATAGGACTGTACAACTGACTAAAGAAAAAATGCAAAGGAGTAAAAGACATTTTTATGCAAAGATTTTTTGAGGCTTTCTAATTAAACAATTATCAGTACTTACCTTTAACCTTGACTGAATTGATGCAGTTCGCTGACTCTCTCTTTTCTTGTATTGTCCAAGTTTCTCCAGATGCTCTGGACGACAAAAGACACCTGAAGCCCATTTTAGCGCAGCACCCCGTGCCAAACATTCAGCTCTTTCCAGCTCTTGCCACACCTCAACTGGGACAAGGGCCTCTGTCAATCAAAATGGGAAAAAATATGTAGCCCATATGTTACGAAGCTTAAAGAGCTATGCACAGCAGAAAAAAAAAATCAATTGAATACTTGTTCAGCTTCCTGACTTGGTCATTGAATGACTTAAACACTAGAATTCTTCATTTTTCCTGGTGGTCACGAGAAGACTAGCGCAAGACTACATTAGCTAAAAAGTGTTTGACATTAGCTTAGTCTGCAGATGAATTGATCTCTTCTCCAAAGAATGACTCAGATGTGCTCTGATCATTTCTATGTCAAAAGTTTCAGAATTTCCATTTCATATGCCTTAATCCCATGGGTGTTCATGAGCTGAAACACCCACTGGGAAGTATGTAGGAATACAATTACTGAGAAACAGCTTTTAGGGCATGATAAATGACAGCATCATGCAAAACACTCTCAGAGGTTCATAATGCAGTGACCAATTGCAAGACCTTGCCAGCTATTCAGAACTAGCCATATACTTTTTCATCAGCTTTAAAAAATGTAAGTATCTTTTAACATTACATATGCAGACCTTGTATTTAAATCAACACACACTGTTAAACAATGATCATACAATTCTATAAATATATTTAATGTCTGTGAAAATGAGAGACTGAAACATTGATCAATAGTTAGACTTCATTAATTACATAATTAAATGGTGTTGCTGTGCTGTCCATTATGTTATCATGGTCTTCTCTTATTGATGGCTTATTCTTCAGAATTGTGGATAGTAAAGTACTTTACCAGGAACTCAACTAAAACCACAATAATTTATAGCTTGTGCAAAAACAATATTCCTTTGCCTCAGAGGCTTTTGTAGCCATGTCCATAAAGTTTTATACATTAAAACTCATGAATCATTGGTATTATGCTTTATATATTGCTACACCTCTATATATTAGCCCTTAAATGTCTTGTGCTCTGGCTTGTTACATATCTGACAAACAGTCAAGGCACTTGGCTGGGTGTTCTGGGGTATGGGGTCAATTATGAAGGTTCCCCTGGCAGAAACATGCTGCTTATATTTAATTTTATGACTTACTTTCTTTCTTCCTGAAGGCAAACATACACTCGAGATCTCTCTACCAGTGCAAAATGATTACATTAGAAACAAACTCCAAATCTCAGCAGTGCGAACAAACAGAAAGGATGTGTACCTTCATGATTGTCTCGGCCATTCTTGTCTCCGTCTGACATTTAGGCTTGTTGTTCCACCGTTCCACTTCTAAGAGACTGCCCTGCCCAGAGGGCCTGCTCAGTGCTGCCAGATAGAGCAATCAGCAGGGACAGAGAGCGTAACAAGGGGGAAGAAGAGAGAGGGTACATACCCACTTCATCGCCAGCCTTCCTCTCTCACACTCCCAGACACATCCTCTGCTCAGAGGCCGGCAGGAAGGGAAGGGAGGAAGGGAGAGAGCGCAAGAGGGACGGAGGGAAAGCGGGCACTCCGCCCTCTAAATGATCCAGATGGTGAGCAGTGAGTGTGGGGGTGGCCTTCATGTGCAACAGTGCCTCTCTGTGTCTGAGGTAGATATAATCCAATATGTTTCAGAGGAAGTGCTCAGGATAATCGAACAAAGGTTTTACATGGCTTGACATAATCATGCCAATCAGTTCTATTGTTCAGAAAGTTCTTGCCGATAGCTTGTTATCGCTCACAGCTGCTGGTTGTAGAGCAAACATGATAGGAATCCAGGTTCAGAGGCCCCTTAATGAATGTGTTTATTTGTGTAAGTGTCGTGGCCTGTGACCCCATGACTGTGTTTATGCCTTTCTTTATTCTCCAGACCCAGTCTCCTCCAAACACAAACCCATACAAACATCACAAAATTAAGTTTGAGTGCACACACACAGCTGATGTTAGTAAGTGTATAAAAATAGACTATATTTACTTGGGTCTCTGGAATGGTAAACTGAGGGTGTCTGCAATCTAAAATTGCATAGATTGATTAAGAGGCTTTGATGTCTCTGGGCAATAATAATAATACTTCAGCAGTCCATATTCTGCAACAGCTTGTGCATTGTCATTCTGACATAATTCTAGTCATTAAAGGACACTTATTTTACCCCTTTTTCAAGATTTAAGACAAGTCTTTGTGTCTCCAGAATGTGTCTGTAAAGTTTCAGCAAAAAACCCATCAGATTATTTATTACACCTTTCAGAATATTGTAATTTTTTGCTTTGAACACTATGTAGCTATTTTTGTTGCCTGTGCCTTTAATGCTAGTTCTCCCTCCCCATCGTCTCAATCGTCTCGTCTCAATCTCCGCCTCGGCTGCATCAGATAAACAGCACAGTGACAGACATTAAGGAAGCAGATCTCACATAATATTTGTGAGAAATACTACAGTAAGAACTTTTCCTATGATTATTTGATGTATTTGCTGTGGAGTTAATTCAAGCCTTTCTGCAACGATGAGTCACACACAATGTCGTTACAAAGTTTACGCATGCACACACAGTGGATACACACACAGTGCGCCATTTAACTTATGTTAATATAAATGTTACAGGATACATGTTAATATCCACCGCTGTATGGATATCCGTTATGTTAATGTACAAAATAAACCTGATTTAACATCCACAAACAGGGATTGAATCATCTTCTTTTATAATTGTACTGACACGTGGCTGTGGTGATGAATTACAGCAATTTTATTTTAAGTCTTACTTTACTTACTTTATTACAAACATGCACTGTTTTAAAAATGTTTTAATCTTGTAAAACTCATTCTTGATCACATTTGATAATGATTGATGATCACAGTGAGCTGAACAGTTCTTTTAATCGCAGTTGCTTTGTGCACATCCTGTCTTGTTGATATGATTATACACATTACTATGGAGACATGTGGGTGGGTGCAATATTACTGTGGACACACTATACCTACACACAGTTCTGTCCAAACAGCTTCAAAAAGATGATTTTCATCATAGGTGCCCTTTAAAGTATTTAACAGGCCTTAGAGTAAAAAGTTAACGCTGAAATGTCCAGTAAAATGAAATTTGGCATGGTAGAACATCCTCTTAGTGTGAATACTGTAATTTATACTTTACAAATTACCCATGTGGTTTATTTGATTATTCATATTGGCAAAATTTTAACGAGACATTGAGGGGCAAAATTGTCTACTCTCAAAATGAATAAACCAATACATGTATTTATTCATTTATTTGCTTTGCTTCTAAATAAAAGGTAGGAAATTAAATATTTTACGTTATATATTAATTTTTATTGGTTTGATTCAGATTGTTCTGTGCTCCTTAATAGTTTGCAAGCCTTCTAAAGTAAATTTTGAAAGATGGACCTACGTTTTTATTGTTTTTCCGTTGCAGTTTGTGCTAAAAATAGCTGTGACTAGACTGTTGTTTGTGCAGAGCGCGATAATAAGCAGTGGACTATGACAGACTAACAGAGCCTTTCCACTAAAGCTAATAGGTCCCTTCAGACTGAGATGTAGCTTCTCGTATGAGGGTGGAGATGCATCCATTATAACTATCAAACAGATATACTCTACACAAGAGTTGCTTCTGCCAATTTATCCTTAAGTTTGCCACCCCTTTGGTTATGTATTATCAGCTGTGGGCTATGCAGCTGTTTATTTTCAGGTTACCTTCCTCTTTCACCACCTTAAATTAAACACCACCCTACCGATTGAAGGGAACAGGAAGTCTATTTCAGAAGTAGTCATTTAAACACAGGGAGGACTTCCTGTCTGACATTCCTGACCTGGGCTGACTTCCTGCTTCTTCTCAACTCTCCCAGACATAGATAGTCAAATGAAGACATTTTATGGGTTTAGTTTTTAAAAGTTAGTTCTCCCCGAATCACAATTCAATTTAGTCTAATTTCAGTGTCAGCGTTTCATCTAATTGAATGAATGTTTAAGATGCTTTCAGTTGCATGAAAATGTGGAATCTGTTTGCAAATTGCTTAAGTGCAAAAATGTCTATCTTTAAAGAATAATTCACAATGGTCAATGCACATTCACTGCTTTAGAGCAAATGCTTTACATTCCTGCATAGTTTCACTATTCCTGTGGTCAGGGTTGGGGTGGTGGCCATGGTTTGGAGTTTGACTTAGGATGGGGTTAGTTTTTTGGGAAGCAAATTTTGGGCAACATTTGAAGATATTCCATGCACTTTGGCTTTTTGCACGCTTGTAGTTCAGCTCTTTTGGTCCTTTAGGTCATAAAAGTATGCTTGAGTATTCTCTCCTTTTAATTGGTTTGTTGGGATGTCTTTGGTCCATGTTATTTTTATATATCAGTTGTTATACTACACCAGAGTTAGTTTTAATAAAACCAAACCAGCCAAGTGTGAACGCCCTTAATCTATCCAGAAAATGTAGGAGTTTCTATTCAAATAACAATAAAAAATTTTTTTTTAAATAAATAAATATATATATATATATATACTTTGCAGATCAATTTGGATATTTCCTTTTAAAATGCATTTAATATTTGGTAAAAAGACTGGTAGGCAAAAGTCTGAAAAAAATAAAGCAATCTTTTGTATATGTATCTGCCTTTAAAAAGTTTTTTAAGGTAAGATTTTACTTGCATACATTTCCAGATAAAAATGTATCAAATTTCTACACCGCAGTGGTTAGTCAAATTATGTGCATTTATGAACAAAATTCAGTCCCATAGGTAGGTGAGAAGTGAGAAAAGGCTAAATATATTTTACAAATGATTTTTGGCACTAATATAACTTTCTAGATAATTTAGCAAAAGATATGTTTATAACTGATGGTGCACTAAACACTCATGGTACAAAATTATCTGATCATACATACAATAGTGTTTGTTTCTTAAGATATTTTTATTTATCTACTCTGGGTAAAAAAGCAACCTGCAAGCGATTTGAATGACATGATATTGTAAAAAGCTGTCGGCTACAACAATCCCAATCTTAAGCTAATACCTTGTTTTCTAAAATAAACATGTTAGGCTAGAAATGTTATTTGTACAGAGAACATGAATCTATTCTTGAAACCTACTTAACTTTGAATTCATTTACTGTTCTAAATAATCTTAAACATTTTATTACGAAATCACAAGCTTGTCTGAATTATTCACTTCTGCGGCTGACACCCAAAACTATGTTGGATCTCACGAACAAACCTCTGCTTCTCCACGCAAGACGTTGATTGGCCCGTTTAAAGTTGGGCAACACATCTGACTGCCAACAGCAAGCGTTGCCATATTTTAATGTCATTCAAGGGTGTTAGAATGAGCAGATTAGACGGGGGCCCCTAATTATTTTGGCTTTAGTTCTGGATTAACCCTCTGTTCTGTCGACTTCAATTCACACTCGCCGTTTGATGAAATGTGAACTGACATAAATTCCGCGGCTCACTTTCAATCCGATTATGCAGTTAAATCACCGCAGTTCGAACCCAAGCAAGAGATTCTGGCAGGCCGCTATTCTCCGGGTCCCCCGAAGCCCTGACAGCTCCTCCCAGAAACACAGGGACCCACGCTACCTCCTCACAGGACCCACGCTACACTCTTAACCCCGCATGAATAGCGCCTATTCAGCGAGGTAACGCTCAAGCACAACCTAAATATTGTTTCTATGAGCTGCAAATAGGTGGCACCTTCAAAATAATGCTCGTTTCGCGAATTCACATCGTCCCGCGTCTTTCTAAAGGGAGGAACAGCCAGGAACGGCCACGGCCACCCCTGTGGCCACCCCAATATGATTTTGCTGTTGATATTATTAATTTAAATGTACTTACGTAAATTTACAATATTTCAATAAATAAATAAATAAAATGCAGCCACTAAATTATTGTGGATTGATTGGTGCCACCGAAGTAGCTGATTCACTGGCCCTCCCCCTCCCCGATAGTTGTTGACAGCCCGCGCACACCTTCAACAGACAGCAATGGGTTACGGGTGTGTGTGTCATACTTTCTATGTTCTCTGTATAATAATAACCTTTCTAGTTAAATACTAAATGTGTGTTACTTAACAGGGCTCGGAATTAGGTCATTTTGGTTTCATTGTTAATATCATTGTTCGACGACGAGAGACGAAACAACGTTGGGTTCACAAGATTGTACACTTTTTATTAAGAAATTATTCTTTTTGAAATGAAAAATTGTGTTTTACTAGATTGAAAATTACAAATCCAAATAAATAAATAAATGCATTTTGAAATCAGCTTTTCAGAATTGAGCTTATTTAACACCGCCATTGTTTGCTTGTTGACTTACAAGGGCCAGAAACCTCAATGATTTTGTGGATGTATTTTGCAAAAAAGGTACATCAATAGAAAAAGCTGTATTAATAATATTGTGGCTCAAAAAGGAATATGGGCGACGCGGTGGCGCAGTGGGTAGCACGTTCGCCTCACAGCAAGAAGGTCGCTGGTTCGAGCCTCGGCTGAGTCAGTTGGCATTTCTGTGTGGAGTTTGCATGTTCTCCCCGTGTTCGCGTGGGTTTCCTCTGGGTGCTCCGGTTTCCCCCACAAGTCCAAAGACATGCGGTATAGGTGAATTGGGTAAGCTAAAATTGTCCGTAGTGTATGTGTGTGAATGGATGTTTCCCAGTGATGGGTTGCAGCTGGAAGGGCATCCGCTGCGTAAAAACATATGCTGGATAAGTTGGCGGTTCATCCCGCTGTGGCGACCCCAGATTAATAAAGGGACTAAGCCGAAAAGAAAATGAATGAATGAATGAAAAAGGAATATGGATAAATGATATTATTAGAGTCTGTATAGTCAGTGTGTGTGTGTGTATATAGTAATGCCTTTTGTTCAGTTTGTTCATTTGTCTGTTTTATTAATTAATTAATTAATATTCATTAATTTTAGACATGGCATGTGCTGTATGCTGTACAATAAAAGTATGTGAAAAATAACTGACCTGAAAAGTGTTTTTAAACTAAATATTGATTTTTATTTTGTTTGCACTTGTACTTGCTAAATTATTTCAGTGAAAATTTTCAATATTTTAAGAGTAATTAAATGAATTAAAACCACATTATTTTATTTACCAGAAACAAAAATATAATATTACACTGAATTCATTATTTTTTTGTGTGCCACCCCAAGATTTGGTGTGGCCTCATCTGGCCACCCCTAAGAAAAATTTCTGGGGGCGCCACTGGGAACAGCGCTATGTTACAATGACCGGGTTTGTGTTGTTTGGATTAAGAGGAACAAGAAACCGATTTACCGTTGAAAACGTTTAAATTCATAGCGTTATTTCGGTGCAGTCGAGTTGAAATGACACGGTGTTTAGCGTCTTTCTCAAGGGAACAGCTTCGTTTTGGCAGCGTGAGGGAGATCATTTGTTTACAAGTGTCCCCAATAGCGCATTCAAGCAAATTAATTCATATTTATTTGTGCTAATGACTGTGTCTGAGATTATAAAAGGTAGAACTGTTTTCAAATCTTTTTAAAATCATGTACCAAGTTTGAAGTAGGCTCAGAAAAACACCTTATTAAAAAGTTACATTACATTTACCCTGAACAATAGGCTATTACTTATTTCTTTAGTTTAGGCCTACACATTTTAATGAATGTAAACTTTGTTAAACATTTTGCTTTAGTTTACACATTTTTAACCTTAAATTTGGAAGTCTTTGAACAAATAGGCTAACCAACTGACATTGCAAACAGGCTATTTAAATAATTTAAAGAAATGGTTGCCTTAATAAACGGAAAAATAAAATATAGGCTAACGCTGTATTGCAATACCAGTTAATTTTTAAACAATCATGCTCGTCTTATATATTGCTCTTGAGAAAACTTTAGCATGGTTTGTCCGCTGTTGTGTTTTGTTTGTCCTCCAGCAGAGGGCGATGTCCGCGCGGATCCTGCAGAGAAACTGTTTGCAATTCATAATTCTTTAAGCCATCTATGACTATTTAGGTGGGTTTTCCCATGAATTTTGAATGCATTTTCACAGTAATTACGATCACACGAATCTGAATATTAAATGCTTCATTTTCACAGAGCTGATATAGTTGCTCCATGAAGTAAAAAAGATGGCTTTATTTGGACACTCACACAGTAACTATTTGATTTTGTTAAAATGTGAAATTATATAATTAGCAATATTATAAAATATTTATATTGAGGTTATAAATCAATTATTAGTAATAACAATACTTTTAATATTATATATATATATAATTAAGTAAATAAGAAATAATGTTTTTATACTTATATATTAATATACTTATTTCATTTTATATAATTGTATTAAATATATATTTAAATATTAATCACATTATTTTCATACAAATATCACAAAATATATTTATATAAATGTTCAATATGTGCATTTTCTGCTCATTTTGTATGTTGCTAAAATGTAAATTACATTTTATTTAGTTAAATATGAAATTCATTCATTCATTCATTTTCTTTTCGGCTTAGTCCCTTTATTAATCTGGGGTTGCCACAGCGGGATGAACCGCCAACTTATCCAGCATATGTTTTACGCAGTGGATGCCCTTCCAGCTGCAACCCATCACTGGGAAACTTTCATACACACTCATTCACACACATACACTACGGACAATTTTAGCTTACCCAATTCACCTATAGCGCATGTCTTTGGACTTGTGGGGGAAACCGGAGCACCCGGAGGAAACCCACGCGAACACGGGGAGAACATGCAAACTCCACACAGAAATGCCAACTGACCCAGCCGAGGCTCGAACCAGCGACCTTCTTGCTGTGAGGCGAACGTGCTACCCACTGCGCCACCGCGTCGCCCCTTAAATATGAAATTATATAATTAAAATATATAATTTATTAATTAAAAGTAAGAAAATAATACATTTAATAATAATTGTAATAATTAGCAATAAATACATAAGTAATAAATATATATTAGTATATATGTTTAATACTTAAATAGTACAAATACATAACAAAACATAACACATAACAAAAAAATACATTTTATTATAATACATATATTAATCATACATACATCATGTTACAAAATGTATTTATTTATATTAATAAAATATATTTATTTATAAATTTATTTATATATTTAATATATGCATTTTTCTTTTATTTTGCATTTTGATAAAATGTTACATTTTGTTTAGTTAAAATCTGAAATGATGTAATTAGTAATAAATATAAATAGGTAATGAATTAATAATAGTAATAATAATTGGTAATAAATAATAAGTAATCCATTCTAGCAAACAAACATTTTAAACTCTTAAATAGTACAAATGCGTTTGCAAATTGCAGCTCTCATGCTGTTTTACTGTCTTCAAAATTGGTTCAGATTATCGAAAAATAGTGCATTACTAATATAATAAACATAGTGTCTCATTTTTATAGCCAAATAGTTGTAGATACAGTTGTTTAGTAAAGAGTTTCAGAGTTGCCGAATCTTACACGTTTCTTTGATTTGTTCTCGTCATATTTAGAGCCTTTGTGCTCTTCAAACAAGTCCAGTGATTAAAAAGACTAAGAAAAGAGAGCTTTGAAATCTCCAAATTGGTGTGAAGTTTAGCAACTCAACAAAGCCTCTTTTGCAGATCTCTGTTTGATTTGACACTCTTGTTTGCCATTGCAAAATCATTCTTTTGTTGTGTCTGGATAATCTTAATGATTTCTTTACCAAAAGCGAGAGGGAAATATCAGACGGATACTTTCACAGAGGAGCTGCTCTTATAGGGAGAATTCAGATTTACTTGCATCTAGAAGAATTTTTTTTTACGTCAAAATAACTAAATACATATGAAAGGAAAAATTATAGGCATGTTGTATATATGTCTGTATGTTTATTTATTTATACAACTTTATTTATACATCTTTTCTGGTTCTCAAATTTGATTGGCTGAAAGTCATGCGATATTCTACTAGCATCTGAACTGATCCCACCTCTTCACCTGTGTGTGTGTCAACTTCTATTAATGACTATTTATTAAATAGAAATTTATTATAATTTATGTTTATGTATTTTAATATTTTGTAATATGTAATATATTGGATAAATATTGCTTAATTAAGATTTTACATATGTATTGTAATATTTACATATTTATATTTATAGTTACTTTATTGATATTAAAATATTGATGAAAATATAGTATAAATTAATATTTCTATAACACTTACACAAAATATGATTATTTACTACATTTATATTATATTATTCATAAATTATGTATTGTATAAGTATGATTATACTCAAAAGAATTCATAGAATAATTACCTAATTAAAAATTGCTTATTATTATTATTATTATTATTATTAAAAAATAGCTGAATAATAGCTTAATAATTAATAAAGCTTATTAATTTAACAAAATGTTAAAATGAATATTACATATTATTTAATGTATTGTAAAATGTAAAATTATATGTTTACTAATATATAATTGTTTCGTATTGGTTAGGTTTAATATATAGTTGCATTCAGAATTACTAAACCCCATTTGAATTTCTTTTTATTTCCCAAATGATGTTTAACAGAGGAAATTTTCAAAGTATGTCTCATAATATTTTTTCTTCTGAAGAAAGTCTTATTTGTTTTATTTAGGCTAGAATAAAAAGAGTTTTAAATTTTTTAAAAACCATTTTAAGGTCAAAATTATTAGCCCCTTTAAGCTATATATTTTTTCGATAGTCTACAGAACAAACCATCTTTATATAATTACTTGCCTAATTACCCTATCCTGTCTAGTTAACATAATTAACCTATTTAAGCCTTTAAATGTCACTTTAAGCTGAATGCTAGTGTCTTGAAAAATATCTAGTAAAATATTATTTACTGTCATCATGGCAAAGATAAAATAAATCTGTTATTAGAAATGAGTTATTAAAACTATTATGTTTAGAAATGTGTTGAAAAATCTTCTCTCCGTTAAACAGAAATTGGGGAAAGAAATAAACAGGGGGGCTAATAATTCAGGGGGGTTAATAATACTGACTTCAACTGTATTGTGTGCAGATGGAGACATGCAGGAAAGAGCAAACATCCTGGTGACGGAGCTGTTCGACACAGAGCTGATTGGTGAAGGAGCTTTGCCAAGTTATGAACACGCACACATGCACCTCGTCCAGGTAAACACAGCTGGAAGACCAACACTCACTTCACTGACCCTTTTAATGCCTTACACACCATGTCGTAACCGGCATTCTTTTCAGAGTGGTCTTTTCAGGCAAGCAAAATCTCTAGGGACTTCTAAATCACATCATAAAACATTTTATATAAAGATTGCCTCTATCTGATTCATTTATCATTGCCTCTATTCAGTTTACATCCTCTTACATTGCTTTTATATATTGCAATTCTATTGTTTGATATGCCTTTCTTTTATTTATTCATGTTTTTTCCCCCTTTTGTTTTCCCTCATGTTTTGTGCCGTTATGTTGCTTGGTTGTTGGTTGCTTTACTTTTAAAGGGGCTATACATTCATTCATTTTCTTTTCGGCTTAGTCCCTTTATTAATCAGGGGTCGCCACAGCGGAATGAACCGCCAACTTATCCAGCATATGTTTTACGCAGCGGATGCCCTTCCAGCCGCAACCCATCACTGAGAAACACCCATACTCTCTCATTCACACATATACACTACGGACAATTTAGCTTACCCAATTCACTTATAGCGCATGTTTTTGGACTTGTGGGAGAAACCAGAGCACCCGGAGGAAACCCACGCAAACACGGGGAGAACATGCAAACTCCACACAGAAATGCCAACTGCCCCAGTCGAGGCTCGAACCCGCGACCTTCTTGCTGTGAGGCGACAGCGCTACCCACTGCGCCACTGTGCCGCCCAGGGGCTATACAAAAGAAATGTATTATTATTAGTCAACACTCCTCACACTGTCCTCATCTTCATGTTTAATGGTCACAATATTTATCAAAAGTAAATCTTAAAAAACTGCTTTAGATTTTGATCTTATTTTATATATTATTTATTGTTGTCGATTTGTCTTTTTACTGTTATTTCAGAAAAGTGTTTATGTGTGGAAATGTTACGTTTTTGCATTGAAATAGCCAGAGTAGCTAATATGGCAATAAACTTATCTTTCCCTCTCCCTCTCTGGCACAGCCGGGTTGTGAAGCTGTTCCTCATCGCGCCACAGTCTATGCCCAGCTGGTGGAGTCAGACATGCTGTGGAAGTGGGCACAGATGCGGCCCATAGAGGTGGACGGGCATAGACTGATGCCCCCGGAGGCTGTGGAGGAGTGTGCAGGAGCACCATCTGTCTGTGACATCCAGCTGAGTCAGGTGCCTACAGACGCCTTCACTGCCATCAGCCCCGTCTGCACCATGTTCAGGTACACACCGTTAATCCTCCAAAAAATCAAGATTTAATTCTTTAAAAAATGTTTATGAAACCTTTGCTGATCACAGCTGGAGACTCAAATATTTGGGCCAGATTGATCTGTCATGTATGGAGCTTGTGTGGTTATTTTTGTAAACAGAAGACTAAAACTATTGGTATAAAATACAAATTCAGAATCAGAAGTGGTTTATTAATCCCTGGATGGAAATTAAGTCTGTTAAGGCAGTTTCAAAAACAAATCCATGGGGAAAAAATCAATATATTCATTCATTCATTTTCTTTTCGGCTTAGTCCCTTTATTAATTAGGGGTCGCTACAGCGGAATGAACCGCCAACTTATCCAGCATGTTTTACGCAGCGGATGCCCTTCCAGCCACAACCCAACACTGGGAACACCCATACACTCTTGCATTCACACACATACACTACGGACAATTTAGCTTATTCAATTCACCTATACCACATGTCTTTGGACTGTGAGGGAAACCAGAGCACCCGGAGGAAACCCACGCCAACACGGGGAGAACATGCAAACCCCACACAGAAATGCCAACTGACCCAGCCGGGGCTCGAACCAGCGACCTTCTTGCTGTGAGGCGATCGTGCTACCCAGTATGCCACCGTGACGCCAAATCAATATACAATAATAAATAAATGAAAACTCTTTAAAAAAAGGGTCTTATGAATATAATAATTTATCATTCCAGTATATAAACAAAAAACTAAATGACACCAGCAACAGTTATTAAAATAAACTGGGTAGTATTTAAGAATAGTGTTACATTAGTAAATGTTAGTTAATGTATTTACTAATATTAAGTATGAATAATCTTGTAAAGCATTTATTAATCATAGTCCGTTATTTACTAATGCATTATTAAAATCCTAAGTTGTACTTGTTAACATTAGTTAATGCACAGTGAGTTAAATAATGTTATTAACATTAACAAAGATGAATAAATACTGTAATAAATGCATTACTAATTGTTTGTTCATGATAATAAATACATTAACATTAACGAATGGACCATTATTATGAAGTGTTACCAAAACGTTACCAAAAAGGAATTAATTGAATAGATTAATAGAGGGGATTGTAAAAATATGGAAAAAGTGAGAAAAAAAAAAATGTATTAATAAAGGAATATGTTGATGAATAGAGATATTGTTAAATTGACTGTTGGTGCTTAAGACTGCTAATGACGTATGTTTTTGGTCTATGTTCTAAAAAGGACATGTACAAATGGTGAATTGAACATATAATATGTAAAAGATGCAAAAAGGATGAAATATGCCTCATGTAAAAAGAAGAAATAAGTAAAAGAAGAAATAGGGGTGGGGAAAATAATACGCTTGTGCTTCATCCCACTCCATTGTGATCATCACGAAATGTATTTTGTGTATGATTTTTTTTTTTGTTCAAAATAAAATAAAATGTAATAAACTGATATAAAATAATAATTACCAAAAATAAATAAATAATTGGTTTTGGAATTTTTAAACGCTTGTCTTGTAGCTGTTTAAGGAAACCGCTGCTGATCCACCAGCCAATCGCATCAGTCGACTGCATGCTTGTATAGAAAAACATTCAATGTTGATAACTTGATCTGTTTATGTTTGATCTGATGCTAATGTTATCTAGGCATGTTTGACAATATGTCATATCTGGATGCATAGTTAATATATATTTTAATTTAAACTATGCAATACAATTTGCTTTTGACAAACAAAGTATTAAAAAACTAAAAAGAAATGTTGTAGCAACTACCATTAAAAATAGATTTATCTCTCAAAAATGTTCATCTAGTGAAGACATGAGTTTTTGAGTCATTCATTGAAATGCTTTATACATTTTTTGATACTTTATTTGTTCATAATCATGAGAATTTAAAATGTTCAAAATGTGATTCAGTTTCTCCAGAATCCTGCAGCTCTATTAATTCTCTGGATTAAACTCTGCCTTTTTGAAATGAGGAACTGTTGTGTTTTTGTCTGTAGTGTTGATTTCAGTAAGCCGGTTAGCAGCGCTGCTCAGTCCTATACGGTGCGCTTCAAGTCTCAGACTGGCGGGAAGGCACAGGTGGTCTTATCCTGGTGGGACATTGACATGGACCCTGAGGGAAACATTGTGTGCACTATGGCCCCCAGCTGGAGCTATGCAGACCCTCATGCTTATCCTGTGAGTACAAATAATATAAAAAAAGACTGGTGTGTGTTTGTTGAGAAAATTAAAGAGACCACCTAAAAGTGATCCATTCTTCTGGATGTATTATGTATGGGTTTGAGTAAAATTATGATATGTGCTTTATTCTCTAAATGTCTGATAACATTTTTTGCAAGTTTAAAATAAAAATATTGTCATTTAGAGCTTTTTTTGTGTTGATTTGTTGTGATGTAATACTGTGAATTGATTTGATATTGATCTTGAGTAATGTCATCATGCTAAAAAAAGATTTGATTTCATTCAAAATGATGATTTAAACAGTTAAAATATTAATGAACAATAAGATAAAACTGGCTACATTTGAGTGTTTATAGTGTCCTTGTTATGTTACAACTACTTACTATATTAATGACAGACATTACATGCAATAGCGCTAAACCAGTGGTCACCAAGCTTTTTTGCCCAAGACCATAACATCGGCCTTGCTGAAAGGCAAGATCTACCGATCAAAAAAACACAACAGAAAAATAAAGCTACATTTTTTCCATAGAAAACATCATTTTTCAGTAGAAAGCACGAGTGTGTCACAACATGTGCATGTCATTCCATGCTAGTGCATGCAAACCGTGCGCCTCCATTTGAAATAATGAACTTGAGTGCGCAAAGGACGCAATATATAAACGACTCATTACTTCGAGGCTGGCTCCTCACAGGTTGTGGGATGTCTTATCAAGAGCTTTCCATTAAAATTTAAAAGCAGCAGTTGGATCAAGAAAAATAAAGAGAGATCACTATGGATTTCTTACTTATTCTTCTGTCCTTCTCTGCATCTACCGGTAGTCATAAAAATCTGCCAGTCAATTGGGATCGACGGGTTGGCAACCACTGCACTAAACCAACTCCTACCCTTAACCTCATATTATGTTGTGTTATTAAAAGGTTAGTTCCCCCAAAAATAACAATTCTGTTTTTAATCCCTCACCCTCATGTCGTTCCAATCCCTTTGTTGATCTTCTGAACACAAATGAAGATATTTTAGGTTAAATACGAGAGCACATTCCAGTAAAGGAACCAAAAACATTGTCTAAACATTCCATGTGACTTCAGTAATTAAACTGTAATCATGTGAAGCTCCAAGAACACTTCTGTGCACCAAAAACCCCCTGATAAAATCAACTTGAATGTATGTTTATTTTTGCATCATGTGGTATGCAGTGGAGGGATCACTGGATGCAGAGCGTCTACTTCCTCCCTGCAGAGGAAAACGTGCCAGAAGGGGAAGAGCTGACGCTAATGGTCTCTCATGATGACTACAGTCTCTGGTACAGCCTTACACACAGGTACAGATGCTCTTCAGCATGTCCACTGTAAATGAGCCAGACACATAATCTGAGGAAACGGTCATCATATTTTTGACATTCTGTCTTTGAAGTGAGGAAAATGATGTCCGAGTGGCTCCGTTTCGGCCGTGCTGCACTTGTCAGGCCCACCTGATCTGGACGAGACCTCGCTTTGGAGAGCTGAACGATGAACAGAGGACTGAGAGTTATGTCAATGCATTGCGCAGTGTGAGTCATACTTATTCATGAAATGTTTTATTTGTGAGATTTACTGACGATGGCTTTTAATGTAAGGTGTATTCGTGCAGATTCTGAAACCCGACAGTGTGTGTTTATCTGTCAGTGATGGAAGCCTGCTACCAGTTTTTGCTCATCTGCTTGGATCGAAGAAGGTTAGATGTTTTTTTGCTAAACAAATATGGGTCTGTTTCAAAACCCTTAGCGTTCTTTCTACATCAATGGTCTCAAACTCAATTCCTGGAGGGCCGCAGCTCTGCATAGTTTAGCTCCAACCACCTCCAACTCACACCTGCGTAATAGTCTCTAGTAGTCTTGAACACCTTGAATATTTGGATCAGCTGTGTTTGATTAGGGTGATTAGTTTTGATTAGGTTTGATTAGGGTTTGATTTAAACCGATCAGAGTAAATATTGAAAGTAACAACAACACTTACACCTGACGTCAGTAAAGTTTGATCTTAGCATGTCGCTAAGCTAGTGTATATGGTAGTACACTCTTAAAAAAAAATGCTGGGTTCCACACAATCGATTTGAGTTGGGACAACATAAAGGAATTAAGTTAACGTATTAGTTTTTATAAATTTAAGTGGATTTAACATAAAATAATAAAGTTGTCCCCAAAAATACAAGAATTGTGTTGTTTAACACAATTAGGGGGGCAGGGGGGCAGTCGTGGCCTGGTGGTTAGAGTGTTGGACT
>CAIGQV010018127.1:4442384-4452464 GCA_903798115.1 Danio jaintianensis | reverse complement strand
GGACACCATACTTGGCCACACTACACTTCACTTCACTTCACTTAAGCTCCTTCAAGTAGTTTGAAGAAATAGCAAACGTCATTTTTCTTCAGTTTATTGGGTAAATATTGTTTTTTTGGCAGGTAAAAATAATTAATTAAAAGATTGAATTAAGGATCTCAATGCACTACATAACTTTCAAATGATTTCAGTAGACTTTGCATGTTAATATGTTGTAAAGCTTATACTTTTTAGACATTTTCACTATATATTTTATAAGTGAGCATTTTCACGTAGCATTGAAAGTGTACTTATGACTAGTGTTGTCATGATACCGGAATTTAATACTAATCGGTACTGAAATTTTAAAATGCTCAACAGAAATGACTTTGATTGGCCGTGAAGGTCATCAGTTCACCAAACTCACCGCTGTTTACTGAGTGTAACTACAGATACAGGGACACAGGAGCGTTTAAAAACCGTGAAGATCAGCTGGTCTGTTTTTAAGCTGACATACAAGCGATCCGCTGATGAATCGACTGATCTTTAAGAACGTGCTCAACAGCACTTACAAATGAACATTTTTAAAATTTCAGCACTGACTGGTATCAAATTCCAGTATCGTGACAACACTACTTATGACACCTTAAAATAATGTCTAGGTGGGCAGCTCACTAGGTTTTTAAACAGTACATGCACTATATAAATAATATTTTGTGTCTCTTTTTAGGTGTTCAGTTTAGAAAATTCTGGAATGGCCAAACAAGTAATTGAACAGGTGAGAGTTTAAACAGAGTTTTTTTCTTTTTCTTCTTTGAGTTCATCCAGAGTTTGTTGGTACTAAAATGTTTTCTTTTTTGCTCACAGGTGCTTCATGCTAACTCATTAAAGGATGAAGTACAGCTGCTGGGAATACGAGCTGATCAGCTCTCATTGGCTGATTTAGATGGAAATCAGGTACTGAATATGAGACTGAATCTGTGTGTACACCATGATACCCTGTATGTGTGATCTACGTAAATTTATGTAGTTTCAAAGACCGTGACACTGTTTCTTGAGCACTGAATCGGCATATGAGAATGATTTCTGAAGGATCGTGTGACACTGAAGACGAGAAAATTAAGCAAAACATTTCATCATAGCATTACAGGAATAAATGACATGTTTAAATATGTTAATATAAAGATTGTAACTTGTAATTATATTTCACAATATTACTGTTTTGGCAGTATTTATAATCAAACAAAAAACACCTTAAAGGGATGGCTGAAAATTCTGTCATTTCTTTCTTGTTGAGACAGAAACAGAACAGAAACAGAAAATAAAGGACAATATACTGAAGAATGTTGAAAAACGTTTTTATACTATTTTATGTGGCCACTTTGGATGTCAACATAACATTCTTCAGAATATCTTGTTTTGTGTTCAACAGAAGAAAGAAATCCCTAGCATTTAAGAACCACCTGAGTGCCATTTGTGGGTGAAGTGTCCCTTTAAACTGTGTAAATGTGTTTTTTGTCTCTTCAGATTTCAGTATTAATGGGAGAGCCGTACTTCAGCACCAGTCTTCTGCCGTGGCACTCACTGTTCTTCTGGTACTGCCGCACCGCTGTAGCACAGCTGCTTCAGCCAGACGCCACCATCCTGCCCCGTGCTGCCACTCTTTATGTAGTTGCTGTGGAGTTTCGGGTAAATCCTTTCTTTTGGATACTTTTTAGGAATGCTAAACACCTATATAGATACTTGTCAATGCAGATCACTAATCAGCCAATCACTTGTCAGCAAGTCAGAGCATTTAGGAATGTAAAGATGATCTGCTGAAGTTTAAACCGAAGAAGGTCACTGGTTTGAGTCCCAGCTGGGTCAGTTGGCATTTCTGTGTGGAGTTTGCATGTTCTCCCCGTGTTGGTGTGGGTTTTCTCCGGGTGCTTCTGTTTCCCCCAGAATCCAATGACATGTGTTATAGGTGAATTGGGTAAACAAAATTGGCCATAGTGTATGAGTGTGTGTGAATGTGAGAGTGTATGGGTGTTGCCCAGTACTGAGTTGAGGCTGGAAGGGCATCCACTGCGTAAAACATATGCCGGAATAGCAAGAACGGTTCATTCCGCTGTGGCGACCCCTGATAAATAAAGGACTAAGCCGAAGGAAAATGAATGAATGAATGTGACGTGGTTCCTCTTGGGGCTGGTGTGAGTATTTCAGAAACTGCTGATTTACTAGAATTTTCACACACAACCATCTCTAGAGCTTACAGAGGATGATATTAAAAAGAGAAAGCATCGCCAGTAAGCATCTGTTCTGTGAGTGAAATGTCATGTTGACGCCAGAGAACAGAGATGAATGAGGCTACAATTCACACACACTCACCGAAACTGGACAATAGAAGATTGGAAAAAGGTTGCTTGATCTGGGAGTCAATTTCTGCTGCGACGTTCAGATGGTAGGGTCAGAATTTGAAAAGCATTTGAAAGTATGGATCCATCCTGTCATGTATCAATGGTTCAGGCTACTGTTGTAATTTCTCTTGACTCACTTTAGTGCCAATTGAGGATTGTTTAAACTCCACAGTCTACCTTAATAATGTTGCTGACGAGAGTTCATTTTGTCAGCATAAATGAGGGTGAAATATTTTCGTTGACTATGGCTTGACAAACAGACACTTAACAGGTCCTGTTCTCTAGTAACGTCACTGAAAACTATGAATGCTCTGATCTGCTCAGCTAATCAATGAACAGCCATATTGTTGACGAAAAAAGTTGAGACTTAAATGTAGTTAAAACAATTTAGTCAAACTAACCACAATGTCACAGTTCAGATCATCTCAAAATAGTTTCCTGAACATGAGAGTGAGTTCACTAAACTCAGCTGGCTTCCACAATCACCAGATATTACTCCAGTAGAGAACTTTTGGGATGTTGAGCAACGGCAAAGTCTCTAAGGAATGTTGCCAGCACCTTATTGAATCAAGATTTAAAGCAGTTCTGAAGGCAAAACTGGGTTCAACCCAACACTGTATACCTCAAAGTAGCCAGTTAGAATACATTTCCACACTGATTGACTTCTCAGTTGCACTTTTGTATTTGTCCATCAGGATCTGTGGAGAATCCGGTTTCCCTGTGGAACTTGCGAGGGCTTTGATGTCAGTCCAATGGATGAGATGATTCAGGTAAGAACTGCTTCAAGGTTTTGGTCTCGAATGTAAATGATTATTCTTGGATTTAGCAGTTGATTAAAGCCTAGTTTACACTACAGGATTTTAAGCTCAGAATTTGAGCCCGATTTGGAAGTTAACGAGCTCGCCGACAGATCGGGCTGTGATCGGGGAAAAATCTGGGGGTGCTTGGCAGTCTTTATGTGTGAACTACTAAACAACGCATCAAAGGGGCTCACTGACACCTCGCAGACGGAAATCCAATATCCAGCATGCTGAATATTCTAGAGCAGTTGGCTGACTTGATCCCATGTGCGGTCAGATGTAGTGACGAGCTGCAGCCAATGAGAGCATATCAGCATCAGCTGAATGGCGATTTTGCTCAGGAGCTCAACAGAAGCGTCTGTGATTGGCCAGAATGGGCATCGATACAATTGCTTCATTCTTCGTTAACACGGACACGAGAGTTGGCTATATTAACAGTGGAACTAGAACTCTAAAACTATTAGTATTACCATAGCATTCATTCTGACTGTTCTCATATAAGACTTCATATTGCCTATTTACATTCAAAGCTTTTATTGAGATATTAAAATTAAGCTTTGAATGTCTGTCATCATATTTTATGACGCCATTACCCTAAAAATACTATCTTTTTGGTAATACAACCTATAATAAATATGTAGTTAAGACAGTAGAACACCCTCAAAGGTCTGGGCCTCGCTTTCATTTTCAAACAGCTATTTCAAAGAGCTATTTTGCAGCACAGAATATGCTGTTTTGAAAGATATATCTGAAGTAAATTTATGTTTTTGCTATCAGAAAGTTATGTTTATGTTAGCAGGAAGTTGCTAGGCAAAAAAAGGCACGCATATTTAAAGTTAAGACGGGCATGCAGTCATTTTGACCTATATGGTAATTAAAGGTAGAAATACTCAGTTCTTTTCTGTTTTGTAATTTTAAAAAAAGGACAATGTTAGAAAGGAATACACAGATATTTAGGAACTGTCAGGGTATTATAGATATGTCAGTTTTATTCCAAAGAGTTATTAAATTACAAAAATTAAAAACTCTCTGACTGCCTCTGTAGTTCTAGTGTTAAAGCCACATCTTGAACCTTGTAGATGAGCGATTGATCCGCTGACGCATCAGTTGACTGACAATGTTTTTTAATGCTCTCTTGAAAGCTTGAAACGCTCTGTGATGTCATCAGCACACAAGCAGCCAATAGTGTTCAGCTTTTTCTGCCGGCTCCTCCCTCAACTGTTGGGGAACGAGTTGTTGTCAGATTGTGTAGTGTGTGTGACCCCCCGCTTGTGGATCATTTATGTAGTGTGAACACCACAACGATTTAAAGACACAAAATCAAGTCATGTAGTGTGAACGGCACAGCGATCTGCCAATGTTTAAAGTCATGTAGTGTGAACTAGGCTTAATGTGCTTTTGTGATCTACTTCAGCGATCTTTGGATTTCCGTGAGTCCCGGGAAGCAGAGCCGCATCCGCTGTGGGAATATCCATGTCGTGCTCTGACCAAACCATGTCCAGTCATGACATTTGACTTCACTCAGTGCGTTCCAGAACAACCAATCAGCAGTGACGGAGTCGTGCCGTTCACTGGGTAACTTTATCGATTATATTGCATTCTACACTTAAGAATGATTATATTAGGGAATAAAAATATTTTCCTTTCATTCCCTTCTCTCAATTTTGAATCAATATCTAATTTCTGACTTTCCCTTTCAAATTTGTAGAATCTAGGATTTTATTTTTCTCTGAATTTTAAGACTACATCATCTAATTGTATCTTTTTTTTTTTTTTCTACAACTTTGATATTATATCTGTTAATTCTAACTTTTTTTCCCCCTCTAAGTTTACACGTCAGAAATCTGACGCTGTAATAATTGTACATTTCTCTTGCATTTCAGACTTCTGCCTTTTTAAATGTAATTGTGATTCTCATAAGATCTGCTGCTGTTTCAGGAGAGGATGCTGTCATGGTGTGGCTCTATGGATGGAGTATCAGCTGACTGATGACATCAGCGTCAGCATGGGCCTCACCAAAGCAGTCAGCCAAGAGGTACTTTCCTTAAAATTGTGTTTATCTGCATTCAGATAAAACGTCAGCCTTAATAAATCATCCTCAATGAAGTTGAAATGGAAATTCAAACAGACAGTAATAATCAAGCGGTTACCCTGTTCACCTTCATTATCTTTTCTCATTTAACAGGGACCTTGTGAATGGAACCCGCACCGAAAACAAGGAGTGTTTTTCTTCAGATCTGCAAAGGAAACTTCTAGCGATGGAAGAGAAGAGCTTTCCTATAATTTAACCTTTGAACCTCATACTGGTGACATTAAAATGGACTTCTCCGTCACTGAATCTTGACCGCTGATTGTAATCAAGTCTCAGATGAACTAGGTTTACATTTCCTTTCCAAACCTGTGCTTATTGAAAGAGTTTGTGTATTTTTATCCTTTGGATAATATTCACTCTTATGAATTATCTTAGTGATGTGTTCTCTTTTCAAAGTTATAAGTGTGCTGAAATACATTCTGATAAATATCACGCTGTATATGGCACCATACAAGCTCCGTGATGCTGTATAAAGTAGTATTTGAAGTGAAATGCAGAGACTTCTTGTATTATGAGTTTTTCTTAAGCATTTTATCTTAAAAAAATGACCTTATGCTATAGAGGAAGCAAAAAATACAAACAACTGCTGTGGATTTTCAAATAAAACTAACTATACTCAAACTGGAGAATCCTTGCTTGTTAATATAATGCAGAGATTTATTCAACTTATAGTTAACACTTAACAAATGAAAAATGCGAGTAAAAAACAGCATTAATAATTTTCCCCTGTCACATATTAAAGGCTGTGATAGAATTAAATATCAGCAATTTAATATTTATATTTTATGATATATTAAACTATTTAATGATTAATAGAATTATTAGTCATGGCTGCTTTCCAAACCTTTACGAATTTTTCATTTCAAAGCGCATATCAAATTGGCAAGGTCACGTGATTTCAGTAAATGGAGTTTTGTCGTGTCAATAAAAAAAAAATCAATGGTTCTTCATTGGGGCTATGCTTGTAGTATCATAAAATCCATATGAATCATGTGGGTTCACCCTGTGATATATTTTTACATAATTTCAGATTAGTTTTAAAAGGTTATAGATGTTTTACTGAGACACTTCATTTGAGAAAAAAAAAAAAAAAGAATAATAATAGCCCCTTGTGGGTTCTTCTAAACAATTAAACAAAAGTCTATAAAATTATTAAAAGAATGCATATTATTCAGACACTTTATATTTAATGATATTAGACAATAAGCAAACTGCATTAGATTGGACACCTACATTTGGGTTTTTACACAATTTTGACCGACAGATGTCCCTAGCATATGATGTTTTGAACGCTTCAAAAAGCAAAATTTCTACCATCACTAATATTAATTAGCAGTAGGGCAATAATTAGCGTTAGTAGCAGTAGTGTAAAACTAAAGAAGAAAAATTAAAACTATTAAAGAAAAAAAGCTATTATTGTTTATTATTTAGTTATTGTTTTACTATTATTAATAGAATTATTAGCAGTGGTAATATTGCATAAATGAAAAATTTTTCAATAAAAGCGCAAAGGTTTACCATTTATTTGAAAGCACAGAAAAAACAACCATAAATTGCTATTATCATGATTACTATTAGCATTATTATATTAGCTAAAATTATGTGACAGTTCAAAAGTGATATCACTTGATTTGTTTTATTGATTATTTGATTATGAAGTAAATAAAAAGTGACTTTTTCTCCTCTTAGTTTTGCCTGTTCATTAAGATAATGCATCTACTATTTCCCCTTTAAAAACTAGCGATTTGCAGGTGTGGCAAAACGTTCATTTATTTATAATCTGAGCATCCAGTTACATATATTTGACATACTTAAAAGACTAACAATCATATAGTAAGAGACATTTACAACCGAAGCATATAGCCAGTTCTTCTGCATGTGTTTGTTGTATGGGTAACTTCACTGCTTTCATTTGACATCAATGTGAATGTTTTTTTACAATCTGTGCCACAGAATTGATCGTGGAATGTAATAATGTCTCAAAACTGAATACCTATTTATCAGCTATATCGGTGTTGGCCAGAAGCACCTTCTCTCCAGGTTTGAAGGCTGGCATGCCAAGATATGGACAGCTGGCACATCGGAAGGCATCGCCCAGATAACACTGAAGAGCATACAAGTCAGCTGTTAATTCATAAGGTCATAATCTAAACAAATAAACTGATTTGCTGACAGAAATACCTACATTTCCGCAGGCCGATTTGGTCTGGCTGGCTTTCTGAATAGCTTTGCTCTCCTGTTCCAGTTCTTCAGCAAGACCACAAGTGCTACAAAGCAAACAAACAAGAATGTTAGTACTGCTTTCATCATACTGCAATTTTGTTCGATATAGTAGCTTAAAGATATTTAAACTCAAAACCATTTTTGATAACAAGGAAATATTACCACAGCTTAAATTAAAGCTTTACATTTCTTCATTTACCACTGTTAAAATCATAATGATGGCTCAATGCTCAAGCTCCCGTGAAGAGCTTTGAAATGTGCGTTTTTGTTCGACTGACATTTTGAACTGAAACATGAAGACTGGGTGGGACATTGACTAGCCCCTCCCCCTTCTTAAGCAGTCAACAGTGTTTCAAAATCAACTCTTCCAGTGAGAATGATTGAGCTCAAGCACATATTACAGCAATAGCGTCTTAAAGGGGGTGGGACATGTCAGATACTAGAGAGCGTTTGATTGGTCCGAAGATTTGATGAGATGTATAATAAATAAATAAATAATTGATCCATTTAGGCAGAAGCGACAAACTGCAAGTCTTCTCAATTTAAATTTAGTCATTATTTTAGAGCACACTTACTTATAGATATCTTTAAGACTAACATACTGATATCAACTTCTGAAAAAAAAACTTTATTTGTAATTTACAGGGACTTGAATTCAGGGTTTTTTTCCTATTGGTCCAATCAGGCCAGTTGTTCAGATTTTCATTTGCGCAGCTTAAATTTTTTTTTAATAAAAGCAGTAAAATAATAATATGTGTTTCCATATTTCTGAATCTTGTAATATTCTAATAAAATTTCGCAATCTATTTATTCCAATTTTAATATTAGAATGGAAACTACTAATCTGACTTTATCAGTGTTGGGGAAAGTTACTTTTGAAAGTAATGCATTACAATATTTAGTTACTCCCCCAAAAAGTAACTAGTTGCATTACTGTTACTTTTTATGGTTAGTAATGCATTACGTTACTTTTGCATTACCTTTTATTACCTGGCTGAGGCTTGATCTCCTTCAGAACTTGTTTTTTTTTTGTTTTGTTTTTTAAATAGAGGAGCTCTGCAATTAACAACACACTGTATAACCTTCATTTACCTTTAAAAACACATTAAAAAAATAAATTAGGATAATGTTATTTGAGAACTTCCTGACCACAGAGCTATACATGCCGTATATACAGATTATTGAAAGTTTAAAGAAATGTGTTTACTACTTTTGTACTATTTGTCTTAAGTAAAATCACTGTCCATTGAGACAATCCCCTTTTTCTTCAAAATAATGAACACATTCTCTCATTGACTGCGTGATTCATTATGACTACTTTCATTTTAATTCAGCAATTTTTTTTAAAAGCTAATTAATTCAACTAAAAAGTAACTCAAATATCATCACTTATTTAAAAGTAATGCGTTACTTTACTCATTACTTAAAGTAATAGTACATACAGTTCTCGACATATGAACTTACCCCTCACAAATCTTTCATTTAAATGAATATTTTCTATAGGAAGCTTTACACTATTATATTTGTGTATATACATTAGATACTCAGATTAGCTCCAGATTTGGCTTCAGTACTAACAAAATAACTCATGCTAATGGTCTAAAATTAGTACACCCAAATTTATATGCTAGGGAATTTTTTTTTTTTTAAGGGCAAAATTCAAGAGAAACAAAACATTTATAAATTTTTGTAGTTTGTAATTTTTTCCACAATATTTTGCATGAATTTAAATGGATTATCTTTGTTTCTAAAGATGTTCGGTGACTAAAATATTATTTTAATAAATATAATAGTTTAATAAATTTGTTTTGTTCAAATGCACCAAAATATATTACCAATATTCACTGAGTTCAAAATTGAGTGTACCCATATATGTTGAGCACTGTACATTATATCATATGTATTTTTATTTAATGCCATGTCATCAAAAATGACTTTTCATGGCAAATACGTTTTATTAATAAATATATAATTAAAAACCACAAACAAAAAAAAAATACATAAATGAGATTTTTAAATATACCATAAAAATGCAAACATTTTTTCCTGATGACACTTTGCCGAATATCTTCATTTCACTTCAGTTCATTTCATAAAAACCCTTTAAAAGCAGGACACCAAGTACATACACCAGAAAAATTAAACACTATTAATTATAAGGATGTATGAAAATAGACACTTTTGCCAACACTATTTGTTTATAGATGTTTTATATTTTGATGTTTTATATTATAGATTTGTTTATAGCTGACCAGTTTTTGCAGGCTTTTTTCTTCTTGTTGGAGTCGTCTCCACAGGAGGCTTTGAGGGAGGACGGGTCAGGCTTTTTTAGGTCATCTGCATCCAAAAGAGCATCAGAATCTACCAAATCCTGCAGAGTGAGGAGCGGAATGATGGTGTGGGTTACAGATAAAAGACATAAAGTTGACAGATGTCATTGGTTTAGAACGTACCACATCATCGTCATCCATGTCATTAGCTGATAGGGTCCACTTCTGTGCAGTGCCGGGATCAAGAGCTGGTTTTTCTGGAGAAAATGTATGCATTGAGCTTGGTGATTGAATCGTGAAAAAAAATAAAAATAAAA
>CAIGQV010018127.1:4415150-4442284 GCA_903798115.1 Danio jaintianensis | reverse complement strand
TATATATGAATGAATGCTTGTTTTTCACAAAATGGGAAGGAATGATTAAACAAAAAAGAATGTAATTGTGAATTTTTATTTCACAGTTCCAATTTTTTTATATATATATATATATATATATATTTTTTTTTTTTTACTTGTCATTTTAAAATTCTTTTTGGTTTTCACTACAGGATTTTAAAAAACCTTGTACTTGCAAATTACATTTTAGCATTTTTTCCCCTTTGAATTCATTTATTTTTTTATCATCCTTATATTAGTGTATAACTTCCAATACTATTTTTTGTATCTGCCAAAGAAATAAAAATCTAAACTGCTAGCTTATCTCATACAATTTTTCCTTTTTTCCCCCATCCAAGAAATACACCTTTTCCCCCTCTGAATTCTGGAAATGTTTTTATTTTTTTCCCCTTATGTTTAAAAATTTTTTTTTTGTATCTCTTTTGTATCAAAATCTATTTTACTTTTCTAAAAAGAGAAATATGTTACTTTCATGACATATATCCTTGTTAAAACTTGAATATATAAAGTAAAAAAAAGGCCGATGAACCTTTTTATATGGCCCTCTGCAAAAAACAAATTTATTAATATAATAAACAAGCTTCTATAATCACGCACAATAAAAGAAGATTTATTGTGTATATGCTCAAAATGGCCTCATGTTACCTCAAAAAGTCAGTGCTTTAAAACCTACAGACCTGTCGTAGTTTTTTTCTTGCCAAAGGAAAGTTTTAGCTGTGTTGAGGATCCAACCTCAAAGTCAGGTTTAGATGCAGTCATGCGCACTCTTGACAGTGTGTTTCCACTGAATCCTGTTCGTTCTCTCAGAGCGGCTGCTGCTTCTGGACTCAGTGGCTTCGTCTTCACCTGTCAGCAGTAAACACTCCCATTTCAGCACTTCAGGCTCAACAGTGTTCATGTGAGACATTTAGATTTTTCAGTCTATTTGAAATTCTCAGTATTATAATTATTATTAATATTTTAATAGTATTATTATTACTATCATTTTTATTAGCAGCAGCAGTAGTAATAGTAATATCATACTGTTATAAAATATAAAATTATATTAAAATAATATTTTCAAATATAAATAATATATATATATTTATAATTACTTAAAGAGAATGTATTTTTTATTTAAAAAATATAATTACAACAATACATTTTATTTACAAATATAATAAACATTAATTATAACAACAATTTGAAAAGGCTGAGGGGAAGATAATCAATGCAAACTTTAAGCAATTTCACAAAAAGTCATTTAACCAATTCAAAGCTGTCATTTTTTATTACTTTTTTTTCCACTTCTAATGATTACCTAATTACATTATAATCATAAATATAATTAGTAGAATAGGTTATAAAATGAAATTATAATAATATATTTTGGATCCTTGTTTACTTTCTTTCTAACAAGCTGTTTTTAACAACTAAAATCAATAGACCTGAATGAGACAGAAAGTCTCTAACCAAAAAGATTCCAATGGCTACGCCTGCTCAGACGTAAGGAATAAGGTCAATAAATGCTATGACAAGTCGAAGTTACTAAGTCTGTTGTTTTGTTTTTTTGAAAGAGGATGAAATGACCGAATGCTGACCTCTGTGACTGAGACTAATCCAGACAGTTTAATAGCAGACATCAGTTTCTCAGCGGTTCTCACACCAGTGTCCTCAGAACCTGAGGACAAAAAAAAAGTCAACCAAAGTGAGTGTTAATCATCACTGAATGACCTGAGTAGAGGACGCTGTCCAGCCTGTGGTCGGACACCTGTGATTGGCTCCTCCAGCACCAGTGTTCCTCCTGGCTTCATGACTCTGGCCATCTCCACTAGCACCTCTGAACTGTGGACCAGTGAGCTGTCGGTCAGCAGGCCTGACAGAACACAGTCATAGCTGGAGGCATTGTGTGAAGCTGAAACACACAGATATGACAGATGTGAGTATGGTATTACTAGATTAATACTTAAATTTAGCATGAATCGGAATTTCACTGAAAACAAACAGGAACTGCATTTTCAGATTTTAATTAAAGATTACAAGGGCAAACTACTACTACGATTTGTTCACCACAAAACTAGCAATGTGAGCTAACAAAATCAATATGGTTAGTTTTGATTTCATGTGTACTTTATGTCAAATGTAAACATACACAGTAGTAGTCTCTCCGAGTTCTCCAAAGACACCAGACTCTGGTTTCCAACAACAGCAGCAATGCTTTCAGCAAACTGCTTCAGTGCAGAAGGAGATGAAGGCTGAGTCCATATGAGCAGCACCCGCTTCCCTTCCTGAAGCCCCAGATCAGCCATTACCTGCTGACAGAGACACACGACACCTTGAGCAGAATTGCTATCCATCTATCTATCTATCTATCTATCTAAACACTGATTTAAAGTTGGTTTTATTCTTTGCAACTTCTAAATAGTGAAATCATATAAGCAGCAGTGGTGTAAAGTAACAAATTACAAATACTCAAATTACTGTAATTGAGTAGTTTTTTCAGGAATTGTAATTTATTAAGTAGTTTTAAAAATGCATACTTTTACTTTCCCTTGAGTACATTTTAGTGCTGTATCCACTACTTTCCTTCAACCTGCAGTCACTATTTTTTTCTTGTCTATAAGGATATACTGAGTAGAAAAATCAGTGATTCTTGTCCAATCAAATCGCACATAGAAACTAAATCACATCATACTGAACAACTTCAAGACATGGGCGCTTTTTAAATGCAGCAAATCGATTGGAAGCATTAAAAGTGTCCAAGAAGATGTCTAAAACTGTTACATGCAATAACCCAGAGACTTTTTAGATGCATGTCACTGATAAGAAGATGATGGATGCCTACTGTATAATGACTGAAATTGCCAAATGGACTTAACAAACAATCACTAAATGCACTACAGAATGTTACGTTTTCACACACATGCACAAATTGCATGTAAACGCATCAGACTTTCACAGCGTAATACTACTCTAGAGTACTTTTAAAAGGGCTACTTTGAGTAATATTTACAACAAACACTTTTACTCTACTTGCACTACATTTTGGGGCAAGTAATGGTACTTTTACTTGAGTATGATTTTTTCAATACTCTTTCCACCACTAAGCAGCCAATGACTATCAAAGTACAACAATAGTGCTAATGATGTTTTGAAGTCATACTTGCATGTGATGTCAGGCCGAATATTCAAAGTACCATGGTAAACAATATAGGGAGCATGTCACAAGTTGTCACTGAACGAATTTGCGAATATAAAACCAACTTTACCTCAATTATCAAAACGGCTTCAAACTTTAAGCTTTTACAACTACTTCAGAATTATTTTTAAAGTTTGCCTTTCTCAACGTCGACGAACTTTTTTTTAACGTTATATCTCGCTATAATCTAATATAAAGTAACTTTATAGAGCTTATTTAACAGACCAGCTCATAACCAGAAGCCATGCTTTAATCATTTGTGTATCTAGGAGGACATGAGGCACTTAAAAAAAACTGCTGCATCACAATGACAATGCAGTTACAGCACAGCGTAAACATACGTTACACGGTTACACCATTGTGTCAGAAAAATAACCTTTCCAGTTGAACGACGAAGCTTTAACACGCCACTAAATATCAGAAAACTAATACATAAGACAAAATGTTCACCCCCAAAAACAGAGTTCTTCGAACAAATATAAACAATTGTCTAACCTTTTTTTTTAGCGTGCTTTGAATGTTTTTCCAAAACCGGTCAGGACGGACTGTGTCGCAGCTGTAATGCCGCAGGCTGTTGTACATGCGGGAGTCGCAGTGAAATGATGACATAACAGAAAAAAATAGGTAGAATGGCCATTGACGTAGTTGCGTAACAGCGTTCTCTGATTGGCCTGTTGCACGGATACGAATAATACTTTACAAATCCGAACTGTTTACTGTTCGTTGTTAATTTAATGCGTATGTGTTTTAATTTAAGCATTGATTATTATCCAGTTTGCCGCTGAATTAAAGGCGTTATTAATTGGCAAATGTTCCTTTTCTCAGCGCAGTCATAACGGGCCAATCATTCTCGTTTGTGGTTGCATAGCAAAAGTTTTAAGTAATTAAATCTACCCAGACTGATTAAGCAGATATATAATTAATACATTAAAACAGATGTACTTTATAGCATACAAATAACAACAAAGAGACAAATATATGCTAGAAATTGAATATAACCCAGCGGAGGATTGGTTTTCTGGGCCACCAAGCGTCCCCTAGAGGACGAATGAAGCTAGTTATTACTAGCTCTATGTTGCTAGCTATTGTTATTTCACAACATTTGCAAATGCTAGTCGCTGTTTTGGATATGGCGGCTCTGATTAGAGGACTGAGGGCTGGAAGGGCCTTGCGGGGTCTCAGCAGCGGTAAGCCGGGTAAAGTGAGAGGTCGTCAGGCGTTAGCATTTCAGTCCACCGTCTGTATTTTCAGTTTACAGTACTCACAAGTGTCAAGTGCCGTTGAATGTTGTAAATAGTTCTGTTTGCTTCCAAGTATGGCAAATGTAAGTCAGCTGGGCGACTAGAGAAGGTGACCATGAAGGGCAGGATTGCGTGCAAACCAAAAGTGCATATGACAATTCATAAAGCTTTACAATTCAGATTTACGGCAAATGCATAATGAAATAATGATGAACATTCATTTGAAATTAGCAACATGTGTGGAGCTGCAGTGCACAAGTTCCTCATGGCTGTGTTCTTTGCAAAGTAGGGAATGAATGCATGAAGTTCTACTGAACTCCTGTCTGTGTTTGTTTCACTTTCACTATTATGAATGTATTTTCTATAGGGTCACACCGGCCAACTTTAATGCATGCGTTGCAACACTTATGGGGTGTTTTGTTGCATGCTAATAATGTTCAATGCAATTTGTTTTCAAGCAGGATTAAAAAAAAATGTATGCATTTATATAGATTAAAAGAATTTATTTTGAGATGCATTTATGAAGAAATTTTGAATGCAGATAATAATAATAATATGATATTGTTCATTTTTTGTGCATTTCAAATAGTCATGTTCGTTAATGTTTGATATAATTGTAGAGTGTTTTATTGCATGCTAATTATGTTAATTGCTCTATTACAGTTGCAGTTCAAGGCACAGTCAGTCCTCAGTGCAGCAATGTGAGACGTGGATTCCATCGAGCCGTCCTGTTACGAGTGTCCGACAACTCTAAAAGTGACACATCTGTACCACCTCCATCCTACCATGAGGTTCACGCAACTGGAGATAGCTCATCATCTTCAGCACAGGGAGAATCTTCAGAAGATGCCCAGCCAAACACTAGGTTTGAACCACAGAAATTATGAAATAATACATGAATTTGAAAGGGGAAATATCATAATTTGCTGTTATTTTACTTACCCTTGAGACATCTAAAAGTAGGTCATATTTCTTCTTTAGTGGAACTTTAAAGAAGACTGTGGTACTTGTGGCTCTATTTAGAGTTTGCTGAGGATTTGGATTAAGGGTAATAATGCTTTAAGTGCATCTTCAGGAGCCATTTGTATTAATTTGATTTTGCCTGTATATGTTTTTTGACTCTCAAAGTGCCAAAGCTGTTTCTGTATGCCGTAGCAGCATTTTATGAATCACCAAGAACCACAATTTCAGCTAAAACTCTTTTATGTTTAATGTAAAAATGGCACCTACTGTACATCTTAAACTCCCTGACGGTGAGTGAAATTAGCAGCAAATCTTTGAGTGTTTGTTTGTTTAAATTTAGCTTTCATTAAATCTAATTTGGCATCTCAGTTTTCAGGATCAGAGTGGTGAACACGGTGAAGACTATGAGACAGAAGAGCAGCTTCAAGCTCGCATTCTGACCACAGCTCTGGAGTTTGTTCCACAGCATGGCTGGACAGTGGAGGCCATCGCCGCTGGAGCAGAGGTTTGTTTCTTTTTGCATTTTGGTTGTTCATTTTTATGGAATGTACCATTTTGGGGGGCTGAAAATGTAAACGTGATAAGTTCAAACGACAAGTACGTACTAATAACAGAAAAGTTATTCCTTTATGTTTTATAAAAATTCATGCACAGACTACAAAATGAAAATGGTGACATACTTGACAAGCAAAACAACAATAGTGGATTACAGGACCATAAGTGTGGAGACACGTGATATTTTTTTACAAGGGATATCGCCACCTACTGACCTGGCATTGCAGTTGTTGTAGTTTTCGTGGATTTGTGTGTGTGGAAATTGTTTTTCACAAGGTTTTCATTTGTGCACAAAACTTTAAATGCTTTTAGTAAATCGTTGTCATGTAAATGCATCATGAAATCCAAATTGCACTTTTTATAAAATTGTAATATTTATTATAAGTACGTGCATCCACAAAAACATTTTTGCGAAGATGAAAATGGCAGCGCTATTCTAAAAACAACTCACCTGTGAGTGTTTGTCAAACTGTCAGAGCATTTAAAAAACACTGGGCGTTCAGCACATCATCTAAAACGCAAGCTCAGTTCTAAAATACATGACGCTCATTGAAAACACATGAAAAAATACACTTGTCTTGGTGAACAAAATGCTTCGGTGGACACATTACCTAAATGATTTATCAGTGCCAATTTGTATTATTATTATTATTATTAATATTATTACATTTTTATTTCATGTACCCTGCTCTCATTATTTTATAATAAAAATAACATATCTTCTTCTATGACGTTTATTATTGTGAGGGATTTCACTCAGATGTACGTCACAACAAGAAAGATTATCACAACTTCTGTTTCATGCTGACTTCAAAGCAAAATAAAACCTCAAGTATTGAATGTAAATATTATTAACCATTTTGTTTTGCTCTGTTGTTCAGACACTTGGCCTGTCAGCAGCTTCCACTGGGATGTTTAACAATGGAGCTGGAGATCTGGTCCTACATTTTGTTGCGCAGTGTAATACTCAGCTTGCTGAGACCCTTGCAGAGCAACACAACCAAGTTCAGCTTGGGCAGGCTGAGTGAGTTTACAATCATTTGTTTTTTTTATAAATGCTACATTTAACTGTTAAAATTTATGTTATTGTTATCAAGTGTGAATTACAGCGGTTATTTAGATTTTTACCACCTTTAAAGTAAATTTGTTGGGTTTTAAAAATGCATTTTAGATAAGTTTTTAACTGAGTTTTATATGGATGTGAGACATGGATTCCATTGTGTGAACTTCAGACGGGGATTTTTTAATACAGGGATTTATAAAAAATTTTTGTCAATTAAGTTTTATTCTGTCATTGAATAGGCTTATAATAATCACAAGTTATAACTTGTGTTATAATTCTATACTAAATTATATATAAAAGTCATAATTTTAATTTATTTATTTTTAAAATTATATTGTATTATAATGTATTGGTCTATCGTTGTTGTTTTTTTCTTATGTGTTAGACCAAAGAAAACAGCCGAGTTTCTGAAAGACGCTGTGGAGACGCGACTGCGCATGTTGACTCCTTACATTGACACGTGGCCTCAGGTATCATTTCATCAAGACTTTTGTCTTGAAAAACCTCACATTTAATCTAGGATAAGCTATATGTGTCTTCTCTTTTTGCAGGCCATGAGTATCCTGCTACTGCCACACAACATCCCTGACAGCCTGAAGCACCTCACCACCTTAGTGGATGATATCTGGTATTACGCCGGCGATCGCTCCACAGACGTGCGTGTTTCTATACTCCCTCTTATTATCTCATTTAGCCTTGGTTTGTATAAATCTAGATTTTTCATGTCCAATTTTATTTCATTTTCTTCAAATGTTATTTTTTATTCTATTACCAAATTCCAATTTTTCCTTTTTTTAATTGTTAAAGTCTGTGTGAACCGGAAGTTGCTGAGATTTTACAGTATGTTGATGTGCTTCCAACAGAAATAGAATATTGAGTAAGGGGTGGGGCTTTCTTTTTGCCCATCATTGCCACGTTGCAAACTAACAGTAAAAGGGGCGTGGTTAAGAATATTGTGGCTGAAGTCATCAAACTGACCTCAACAGAGAAGAGCCACCACCCAAATGTGGAAGCAAATGGTCAGACTTTGATTAAACAAAAAAAAAACAAAAAAACAAATTTTAATTTGTTAATTGTTCACCTCAAGAATAACAAAGTGAGCTAGCAAGAATAAACATTGCAAATCTTGATTTCAATCTTTTTACAAATTATATTAGATCGTATAGTTTCAAAATATATAGTAAAACATAATGACTTTGGATTTGGAAAATTTGACTTTGGCTTTATAAAATTAGGCTACATAAAACGGTTACACTTTACAATAAGGTATTAGTTTATTAGATAATGCATTTACTAACATGAACAATGCATTGATTACAGTATTTGTTCATTGTTAGTTAATGTTAACAAGCATGAATTTGGATGTTAATAATGCATAAATGTTGAACTATGATTAACAGAGAGAACAAGTATTGTTCATTATTAGTTTATTTTAGTAAATACATTAACCAACGAAACCTAACCCATAAAACATACCTGGACAAAGGAAAAACAGTAGACGGTCTGAATAAAAATACAAATTCACTCTCAGCCTTTAGGTGGCGATTATAGAACCAACGTTAGTGCTTTAAACAAAGCAGATAAGCTGGTATTTTATATGCATTATGTTGATCACCAAAAAAGAAAATACCATCTAAAATTTTCTGATGAAAACAATAGGTTCCCCTTATAGATACTTTAATAAAACCTCCCAGCCCTCAGTTAGGTCTTGGTGATTAATAGAAACTGAATCGTAAATCCGATTGAGCAAAGCTGCATTAGTCATGCACATCTTGTCAGGGAAGCATGACTGAACTATCTGCAATAAATCTCCTTCAAGCCAGAGGGCGCTCCCCTATGGAAACTCCAAATACCCATGACGAAGAAACCCAGGAAATCCCCATAGTGTTGTATTATAAATGGAAGATTTAACTACATTTATTGATTTAGCATGACTAATAATCTCACGACTACAGAATCATCTCGCAGAAATATTTATTTCAAACACTTGACTAAAGTTATGAGTAAAATGTTATTATATGGGGTATTTCATGTGCAGCATTTACTACACTGAGCTGTAGTTAGAACTATTATCTCAATGTCATTAAATCGATTCTGATTCTCAACGTGATTTCGCAAAGCTTGTCAGTAAACTACGCCTCTGTGTAGTAGATGCTGGTCCATCTGAAAGCAATTGCTGGAGGTTTAGTAGAACTGGCTTTACTTCTAAAATGCACATGCGAATCTCCTTTGATTTAATAAGAAAAATGCAACACAAATGTAAGTAAGCGTCACACACAGGTCATATACTTTGCTCATGCGCCTGTTTTTGTTGTTTTAGGTGAACTGGTATACGAGGCGTGCGGCGCTGACGGGCATCTATAACACCACAGAGCTGGTGATGGTGCAGGACTCATCTCCTGACTTTGAGGAAACATGGGCCTTCCTTGATAATCGCATTAATGACGTAGTTAACATCGCTAACACGGCTAAACAGGTTATTGTGGCATTTCTTTGTGGATTTAAAAAAATATATAATATTATTAATGAAAATGTAATAATTGTGTAATGATCTTTTTTTGGTGTAGGTGCAAGCAACAGGAGAAGCTGTGGTTCAAGGACTGATGGGAGCTGCAATTACGGTAATCAAGTTAAAAATTATAATTTATTTCCACAATCAGATAGATATATAATGGGTTAAATAGCAAGTCACATATTATGAATAGTTTGTATTTCAGTGGTAATAAGAAAAAAGTTGTTTTCATTTATAACATTTTCAATTTAGGGGTAAAGTTTTAGCACTTTTCCTGTATTTTTGTCATTTTTATTATTTTTAAATATATATATAATCTAATAATTACAATGAAATAATAATAAAAAAAGATTCAAATATTCATTCATTCATTTTCTTTTCGGCTTAGTCCCTTTATTAATCTGGGGTCGCCACTGCGGAATGAACCGCCAACTTATTCAGCATATGTTTTACGCAGCGGATGCCCTTCCAGCTGCAACCCATCTCTGGGAAACAGCCATACACATTCACACACATACACTATGGGCAATTTAGCCTACCCAATTCACCTATACCGCATGTCTTTGGACTTGTGGGGGAAACCGGAGCACCCGGAGGAAACCCACACAAACATGGGGAGAACATGCAAACTCCACACAGAAATGCCAACTGACCCAGCCGAGGCTTGAACCAGCGACCTTCTTGCTGTGAGGCGAACGTGCTACCTACTGCACCACTGTGCAGCCCAAGATTCAAATAAATAATCTTAAATTACATTTAAATAAATAAGACTTAATTAAAACAAGTAAATACAAATTACATTATAATGAACAATAAAATAAATATCCATAATAGATATTTTAGATTAGAAATAGAAAAATATAAATACATATAAAACAAAAGTTTTTTTATATTATAATAGATTAATTATTAAAACTAATAACAATAATTATTACAAATTACACATGTAGAAATACATAATCCTAATTATTTAAAATAAATAATCAAAGATAATTGGACACACATTAGTATAAAATAAATTGGATTAAATTTAAATAAATAATTAATATACAATAATACAAATCTATTTAAATATACTAGTATAATGAGCAGAATAATATAAATTAAAAACTAAATGTTTCTGACCCATTCATTAATTTGGTCTCCATACAAGAAACTGTTTAGTTTCATTTTTTAGGGTTAACATTTTTTTAGGATGGGTCCCTCATACAAGGATTATCAAATATGGGGGTCCGTGGCATCTAAATGAGCTTTAAACTATGTTTGAACATTTGATTTATTTTGCTATTTAAATAAAATCAGCATTTGTCTCTCATCTCTTCCAGCTGAAGAACCTAACCGGGATGAACCAGAGACGATGAGTTTCTCTGCCAATGTTTTGTCTCGTCTTTCACTCTCTGACCCCTCGGCCATGCAGCACAAATGCCCGATACTTCCCTAGCATGCTCTAAACCAACTAAACGACATGAAATGATCACAATGAAAGTGTGTATGCCACAATACACCCTCAGCACTTTTAAATGGGTCAGCTGTGCCATACCAAATTCCTCTGTCTGAATCTTGACCCGAGCCCAACCAGGAGCCAGTTTTCCTGTCAGCCATTGCAATCTCCTTCATGTTTTCTGCATTTGTAAAAAGAAACAAAAAAAAGAAATGTAAATTGTATTTGAGAGTTCTATGTTCATACAATTTGTGTCTGACTCTTTGCCGAGTCCTTCAATAAAAGAAATAAAGGCTTACCTATTTACTGAATGCTGAGTTTGATCATTTTTGTCCCCCCATGCTAACAATCTAAGTCTGTTGGAAGAATTAAATGTGATATCAAGTAAAAGCTTCTTTTTTTCAAAAGGACATTGAATCAATTGCTAAACGTTTATCTGCTTTATCTATGAATCTGTTTTAGGTGATGCATTATCTGCAACTAAAACATGCCAGTAACGTGTTTTCGGATTTTTTATTATTACAGTTGATACATCAAGGGTTTTAATGGTCCATATGACATATAGTGGGGTAATAAAAACACTTATTGTTTGTATGGCCACAAATGTAAGTCTATTTATTTAAAATATTTTTTTACAGCAGACTACTTGCAACAAAAAGCATCTTAATATTTATGTGTAAATAAATATCTCAACAATCTCTTTAGTAAGATGATATTTAAATGCTTAAGTTTTATGACGAAAGCTCAATAGTTTTAATTGTGGTCTAATGAAACAAGGCAATGGAGAAGGGTTACAATGCTGTTTGAACATATTTTAAATAAATGGTTTAGCACGTTTTTTCGAATCCTAATATTGAAAACAGTTTATTTTTATCCTTTAGTGTCCTTTTTGTATAAAATATGATGTATTAGGCTTCATGTGACCTTGAAATGCCGCCTATTTTGAGAAAAAACGCCATAAACGTGTAGGCCGCAAAAGTCTGAAAATGTCCCACGAAATTCTGAAATGACAGATTTTTGATGTTGCAGATTTACCTGATCTAAATCTTCCACAGTAACTGATAATAAGGATATATTTACAGTCGTATCCAAACTGTAGAAAATACTACATTCAGTTAATATCATGTACGTTAAGTTTGCGATTTTAACGATGTATTTCGTTCAAGTCCACAAAATGACCGTTAAAATAAACTATTTTATTTTACCTTGACGAAACGAAATCTGAAGACTTTTATTTTGTATAACCGGCAATACTACTACAGTGCTCCGGATGTTAAAGGACTGGGGACCGCCAGTGTCCAATGAGCTGCTGGCGTTTGTTATTGTGCTGAAGCCGCGCTTGACGCTGGATGTGAATGAGCGACACGCCGCACGTATAGTTGACTTATTATAATTTTTTTTGTCTTAATCCGGTTTGATTTCGGTATGCCGTACGCCAACCAGCCCACGGTGAAAATCACGGAACTGACGGACGAGAATGTGAAGTTTGTGATCGAGAACACGGATCTCGCGTGAGTGATGAGATTCATGGAGTCTAATCGACGATTTAGCCTGAAGTCTCATATTTATAGCACTGTAAAATGTTTATTGTGCTCTCTCTAAAATGTAATTTATAAATACTAACTTTTTACATCTGCAAATGTGATGCATATACCATGGTACTGTCATTAATGTTCAGGAAATACTGTACACTTTACTGTTATAAATGACAGTTTTGTACCGTTTATTGTTATTCTAACTTGATAAATGTTTATATAACGTTATAAATGACATTGTTTTATCACTACTTCTAGAAACTTGCTATTATTAGTGCCGTTCAAATTGCTTTACAAAACAGAACCGAATGCACATTAAATGTATTTTAAAAGCATGAACAACATTAACATTTTAATGTTTAAATAAGTCTAAATTAAACCATTAAGAATTCGGAAGACTATATATTATTAAATGTAAATATACTGTAAAGTTAACACATGGATTTTTTTTTGTAAATATATAACACAAACCCAAATGAACATGAAATATGTCCAATTACATATTAACTTTTTAATATTAACATATTTTAATTTATAATTTTTTTGTCATAATCTAGCCAGATAAGCATACATATATTTGAAATAAATATATATGTTAAAGTATTGAGCATTTAATATTTTCATAGTTTAAATTTGTCATTGTGTTTAAATAAGGCAATAAAACATTTATGTATTAATTAGTTTTTTTGTAGTTTAGGTTAAGGGTATCTGTCCGTCTGTCTGTCTGTAATGACCACATTTATATTTTATATACACATTTCATTTTAATATAAATATGGAATTTATTTGTTCATACATTAATTTTTTTCTTCAACTTAGTCCCTTTATTCATCAGAGGGTTGCCACAGCGGAACTTATCCAGCATATGTTTTACACAGCGGATGCCCTTCCAGCTGCAACCCAGTACTGGGAAACACCCATTAACACTCATTCACACACATACACTACGGCCAATTTAGTTAATCCAATTCACCTTCACCGAATGTCTTTGGACTGTGGGGGAAACCGGAGCACCCGGAGATAACCCACGCGAACACGTGGAGAACATGCAAACTCCACACAGAAATGCCAACTGACCCAGCCGATACTCAAACCAGCAACCTTCTTGCTGTGAGGCAACAGTGCTAACCACTGACCCACCATGTCAGCGAATTTGTTGTTATGTTATTATTTGTAATTTAACATTAATTTGTAATGTTCTACGTTAGGTAAATATCTATTTTATTTTTGATGTACATTACAGAATCACCTAGAAAAAAAAAAAAACAATGTTTAATGTTTTAGTTTAGTTTGATCAACATTTTTATCGGAATAAGAAAAGCACCTGTTTTTTGTTTTTTTTCAGGGTTGCAAACTCTATTCGACGCGTGTTTATGTCAGAAGTTCCAACCATTGGTAAGAATCAAAATCTATCTTCTGGATGTTGAAACGCTTTAACATAAAACCCGTTAATTTAATACATTTACTTGATTTAATGATACAGTTTGTCTGTTAAATCTGTTAATCTGATGTAATGCGCTCATTTGCCAGCTATCGATTGGGTTCAGATCGATGCCAACTCCTCTGTGCTCCATGATGAGTTTGTTGCTCATAGAGTGGGTGTGTATGTTCACAATCTCTCCAAATTCTTTCGCTTCATTCTTTTCAATAATGACAAGCATAATTATCACGCTCATCTTTTACAGGATTAATTCCGCTCACAAGTGATGACATCGTTGACAAGATGCAGTACTCAAGAGTAAGTGTCTAAACCAGGGTTTCTATTTTTATAAATCTGCATGAACATGAATCATCTTATTAATTGGATGAGCGAAATGTAATGTTTGGCTTACTTTGTTTCCAATCAGGACTGCACGTGTGATGATTTCTGTCCCGAGTGTTCGGTTGAGTTGACGCTGGACGTGAGATGCACTGAAGACCAGACGCGTCACGTGACCTCACGAGATCTTCTGTCTAATAACCCGCGAGTCATTCCTGTAAGGATATTTTCTAGAGTCATATTTAAAAATGTATTAAAAATGCAGGAAAATAATATTATAGCCAGTACAAAGCATGTGACTTCAGTAGCAGTATTTCTCTGTGCAATCGGGATATCACAATAATTAACCCTGAAAAAGCCAAAGCAAACCAAACACTAGCAGATTACTATGGTATAAATACAGCAATACAAAACATAAAAGAGAGAGATCGATTTAGAATGTCACTTATCTGTTCTATAATGATTTGATCAGCTGTAGTTTGAAATTACGCTGAGTTTTTCTCCTCTAAGGGCTTATTCTGCGGTCTCTGTCGCCATCTTGTGGCGGAACGTCAAACGTCTTTGCTCTGCTCAGCTCAGTATCACAAGCTGATGGATGGCGACGCGCTGTATCTCCGCAATTCATTCATTCATTCATTTTTTTTTCGGCTTAGTCCCTTTATTAATCTGGGGTCGCCACAGCGGAATGAACCGCCAACTTATCCAGCATATGTTTTACGCAGCGGATGCCCTTCCAGCTGCAACCCATCACTGGGATACATCCATACACACTCATACACTACGGACAATTTAGCTTACCCAATTCACCTATAGTGCACGTTTTTGGACTTGTGGGGGAGACCGGAGCACCCGGAGGAAACCCACGCGAACACGGGGAGAACATGCAAACTCCACACAGCTGAGGCTCTGTCCTTATAAATAAACTGCATAGTTGCAATCTAAACAACTACATTCTCGCCTAAAAAAGCCTCAAAAGTACATTATGTTGTCCAACACCTGCAATATTTGTCAAACTGTAGTGAGTTTATTGATCTGCTGTCACTATGTCGGCGGAGTAATACAGAAGGGTGAAGAGGCTGTACGAGTGCTGTTATTGCAGAATTCGAGAACCAGACAGAACCATATATAGTTTCTCATCTGGCAGCTAGCAAATAATGTTAAAAATAAGCATTTATTGGCTGATACCAATATGGCTGATATATGCATAACTAAATGTTGATAGTCAAAAGGTGTCTGTTAATTAAAAAATTATGAAATTTATACAAAAAGCATAATTTACAAGTTACAAAACTTGAATAATTTAGAACTTTTGTTTTTGTAGTTTTACAGCTTATTTAATTATATTTTAAGAACTGACAGGGTAAAAGACAGTAAACGGCAAAATATTGTATCATTTGAACTTGGCGTTAACGATTAAATTAAATTAGAGATTCAACAAAATTTGGAATTTAGGCAGATGCCGATAATAGTAAAAATTAGAAAGAAGTCAGAAAAAAACGATTATGTTTGAAAGCCGATAACCAATATATAGGTATATCGGTAAGATATACATTTTTCTCAGCTTGATTTTCTCAAAAAGATTTTCATATGTGTCATGTGATAACAATAATATTACAAACTAACAGTTTTACATGACAATAAATTTGATGACAAGACCTACTTCTGCTTAAATCATAAAAAGAATTGCAGTAACACTCCATGTTTCAAATTAAATTCTACAATTCCATCCACATTTCTCACATTGTGGTTAGCAAAGGTCTATAATATTCTCCGCACAAACTTTTATATATTTATACACACTTTCCTTTTACTAATAGTGTATCTTGTTCTTCAGGTAACATCCAGAAGTCGAGACAATGATCCCAATGACTACGTAGAGCAGGATGGTGGGTCACGTTTCGATCTACAGATTTTTTTCGTTGCATTTTCGTTCACTAATTGTATCTTTGGCACAGACATCCTACTGGTAAAGCTGAGGAAGGGACAAGAGCTGCGGCTCAGAGCTTACGCTAAAAAAGGCTTCGGCAAGGAACACGCCAAGTGGAATCCCACTGCAGGGGTGGCGTTCGAGTATGACCCAGACAATGCGCTAAGACACACCGTCTACCCTATTCCACAGGAATGGTATGACCCGTACTGCTGGTTTTGTTATCAATTAAATGAGTATTTTTTTTACATTTCCAAGGTTGTCATCAGGTAAATAAATGACCAATATGCATTCATGTGTGTCTTTGTTCAATTGTCAGGCCTAAAAGTGAATATTCAGAGATTGAAGAGGATGGAGTTCAAGCTCTATATGATCCTAATGGCAAACCAGAAAGGTAATCAAATTTGAACCTATATGTTTGTTAAATTTCTATTTTTAGAGCAACAGAGGTTTAATACAAAAAAGCATGCCAGCACAGATCTACATGGTTTATTGCATTTATTTTTGTCCAGGTTCTATTATAACGTAGAGTCCTGCGGTTCACTTCGACCGGAGACCATCGTCATGTCTGCTTTTGCTGTGCTCAAGAAGAAACTGAGTGATTTACAGACACAACTCAGTCATGAGATTCAAAGCGATGTGCTCACCATTAATTAAACTGCTTTTTTGGGGTGTGTATATATATATATATATATATATATATATATATATATACATTTTTTTTTCAGCTGTTGTTTGTTTGCATCAAATTATTGTAGAATTTTATACATAATAAATACACAAACACATTGCGTTATGTTAATGACTTGCACAATATGGGGGAAAAAAAACATTGTGTGTATGAACACTAGAGGGCAGGCTTTGTGTTGAAGAATATGATTCCGTTCATTTATATATGGTTGAAACATGAAAAGACTGCGTAATATGGTCATGACAGAGCATTTGTAACAGCATGCTGATAATGGGAACATTTTATTTCAAGCAACAAAATAAAACAAGCCCTGATAATGGATGTAAGAAATTCACAGAAACCCACCTGGAGACAAACTATGTAAACAAAACGCATGGAAATAAACAAGAGCGACATGAGTTAGACAACAGATTGTGCAATCATATTTATTCGCCCCGTAAAGTTTTGGTTGCTTCAAATACATAAAGTATCGAGGGATTTCGAGGAAAAGTGCAGTCACAAAATATTCTCTCTTTGATTTTAATCATGGATTCTAGTTTAGCACAAAATTACAGCAACATAGATCAAGTGAACGCATTCCTCACAAGAAGTGTGTGAGAGACATCTATGAAGAAGAAACAGAAATCCAGCTCCAATTAGACAGGCCCTTTCTGCGTCTTCATATTATAAAATTGCGTTTTCAAAATAGGATTCTTCGTGCACAAATGGTTCAGTGCTACCCCTGTCAGTTGCCAGAAATATCAAGTCAGTTTTCAGATATCCTAAAGATGCGGTTAAACATTAGCCATATTTCAGAGAGATTTCGCGGGCAAGTGTGACGCAAAGAATCAGTTCAGGACGTTTTATGTGCGGTGGTTTTTAAATTAATTTTCATAACATATGATTATCACTTTTGGAGATTGATATTGTATTTATTATTATAGACTAGTACCTATTTATTAGATACTAGAAGCACCCATTGAATAGATAGGCCTACTTAATTAATGACTACCATTAGTGTTACTAGCAAATTTGAGATTTTTGCCATTGACTAATATCTTCTTCAGGTGCTAGCAAATTATGAGTAACAAAAACTAGTGTGACTTTCGGTGTGAAAAATCGTATCTAAATTAGTTTCTAATGAAGTACTAGTACAATATTCATTAAGTAGGCCTAGTAATCAATGACTAGTGGCATGTCTACCAAATGCTACCCAATATTTATATACTAGCATGGGCTAGCTTTTAAAACATAAGAATAGTGTTTTTTTTATCAATAAGCACTTGTAGCTAATAAGTAGCTACTAGTTGGCTACTTGATACAAAAGGTAGTAGCAAGAAAATGGATAGCCAATGATGTTTACGTAAATTAAATGTTAAAATGGTTTGACATGGATTAAGATTACTTTAAATCCTCCTCATTTTATCATAATCCTATTCATGTTTTTTTTTCCGTCAACGAACGAGGTGCGAGGACGTTTTCAGTTTGTTCACCTGAATTTGGCGCCAATTCCCATTTGAAACGCCCGCGAAATTTCTCAGAGCAGAGGTAAATGTGACAGCATGGTAAGTGGCCTAAAAATGTGCTCGTTTTGTTTTTCCGTCAATTATAGACACCACACAAATCTACATTTGAACGTCTTTCTTTAATTACATAGTCTAAAAGAAGCAGGTGACAGCCATTATCTCAATATTTTTCATATCTTCTAATTCACTGAGACCTATGTATATGTAAATTTCAGTTCATAATAGTATATACTGTACTGTGGAATACTGGCAAAGAAAGACCAAACAGTGTTCTTTAAATTTGTGTATTGCTTCTTACTGATACCACATAGATTTTTGGCACACCACATATCAGAGTTAAATGTCATAAAAATTTCATAAATATTTCTATAAATCTTTAAAATACTGTGCTGTTTCCTAAAATAAGATATATAGAGATGATAACTCTAACTCCTCTAAGGTCGAGAGATAAGCAAACATATATATATATTTATTTATATAATTTATTTCTGAATCTCTTCACTGCATACTTTAAATGCTCATCAACTTCATTTCATTCACAGCCATTCTCCACATCTATCGCCTTTCCCTCAGTTCTGTCGTTACCCACAGTGCTTTGAACTTAATACTGAAGGTGAAACGTGTAATGCTGGCTGTCCCTTCGTGTCTCTGTGATGTATTTAATCATGAATATGAATATTATCTCCAGTCTATACCTGTGGGATTTTATGGCATTTACAGTCAAATGAGATTGATAGATGTCTAAAAAAACAAATGTTTAACAATGAGAAAATCACAACTAAACTTTAGAGGACCTAGAGATGTTGTGGTGTGTCAAATTGCAACACGGATAGGCACACATTGCAGTTACATTTTAAAAATAATAACATAATAAGACAGCAAAATCATAACCTCCCCCAGCAAAGCAAAATGATTGCAGGACTTAAAATAAAAAGTATAAGCACTTTGATTTATCATCAAACATGAAAATTTCAATTTACACCCTGTGAACCCACTTCAAATTTGTTGCAATGGTTGCAGGTTTAGTTGCAAACAATAATAACGGTAATAAAAAAAACACCCAAATCAAATTTCGATAAAAAGGAAAACAAATAAATACTACTAAACAATATACACATATGAAGTCCTGTATCAGTTACAATTGACGACATTGATATGTATAGATTAAGGAGGTTTCCTGTAGTTTGGACATTTCTTTTTACCACCCAACAATCAAATGATTTAGCGAATTAGAATTACACTAAAAATAATAAGAAGAATAATAAGAATAATGAAGAATTAAATGAAGAATTAATCACATATTTAAAGCAAAAGACAAAAATACTGGCCCTTTCGGAGTGATTGTGTCAGCATTCAACTCAAAGCTGTCAAATTCGACAAAACCGAATTTCTACTTGAATTCAGTTTGATTCCATTGAACCATTCACGTTTTCCTGTGAAGACCCTTTTTTCCAATTCAAAAACTGCTGGAAATTAATACTGAGTAGCAACAGCGCAACCTAGTGTTGACTGAAGGTACAAATACAATGTTGCTGGGAATGCAGTTGACCTCCTTACCGAATGGAAGACACCTAATAGTAAACCACAATTCAGAAAGACCCAAGAGAATTGTTGATCATTCAAACAAACATCCAATGTTATCTTATTACAATGGTGGAGAGACCTGCAGCTTGCTACGGTTACGTTGTTCACACGTAAGGAGATTTTAACTCTGTTTTCAAGTGACCACGGCCCTTCTAGGACTGTCAGCGAATGAACTGAGGGACGTCTAAATGCTCGCATCTCAGAGATTTGTGTACCTCTTGGTTGAAGGTGTATGAGGAGGAAAAAAAAGCAAGATATTTATTTCATAGGCAGCTGATACATAGACAAAGGTTCCCTTTTTTCCTGAAGAAATATTCTCTGTAGAATTGTCTTAGCAAAGATAGAAAATGGATCCCCAGCTCTGCTGGTTTCAGTGCATTCAAAGGAGGCCAAAATCCTTAAAAGCCAAAGGATAGTCAGCTCATGTTTGTAGTTTCCATACAGTGTGTTGGCTTCAATGTCCTCTCTGGTGCTGGAGCTCTTGGAACATAAATGCAGGGAACCGCTTGTGCTTGCGCGGATATTTTGAACGCTTGAGTTTCTTCAGGATGTGAGAGTTCCTAAAATCCACCGAAAGCATGATAGGACAACAAAGTGTTCAAATTAGTGAACCGAAATAAGGGAAGAGGGAAAACTAAGCTAATGAACAAGATGCGCCGAGTCCTGTGGAGGACGTCTCGCCCAGTCTCATCTGTCCAAAAGGACTTTCAGCGCCCGCTCGATGTTCATTCTGTGACCCACGCGAGTCACACCCAAGTCGATCAGATCCTCCTTTTGCAGGTTTGGCAGGTGGCTGCCCTCTATATCATTGTCCATAAAGGCATCCCTGTGCTCACCCAGGTTCAGGCTCTCAAGCCAGTCAGCCACATCCTGCTTGCTCCACAAGAGAACAGGTTTGGTGGCGAAGGGCTTGTTTGATGCAGCCTGGATGAGGGTGAGTGGGGAAGGGGAGCGGCTACGCCCTGTGCCCAGGCTGAGGGGCGGTGTGGGCAGGCCAAAGACGTCCGTCATGGTGGGGGAAGTGACCGAGGTCGGGAGGGAAGAGGCACAGCTGAGGCCAGAGTCCGGTGGGGACATGATAGGGCTCGGGGTGTGGTGGTGGGGAGGCAGGCTCTCTGCCTGTCGGCACGGTGACGGGGCAGGCACATTGGGGCCAGGCTGGGCAGTGAAGGTAACGGTGGTGTTTTGCTGTGTACCTGAGATGAGGGATACACCATCCTGATTTCTGCAATGACAGAAGGATAAACATGAGGAATACATATTAAGAGGAAAAACACAAGGGAACATGTGCAACTACATCCTTGCTAAAAAAAAAAAGTAGAATGCTTTAAGTGTTTAGCAGAGCTGAGCATTGTTATGTGGTTTATGTGATACCTTTTTAGAATATTGTTATGAAGTTATTAGGATGTTCTGGGCATTAATAGTCCAAGTTAACTGTTTGTATAATTTTATTTCCTCCCAGATGGAATTTTTAGTTGAAATTTTTTACAAGTGGGACTAACACAAACACTTGCCAACCTCTGGAAAAGATTTTATGCAAGGGTACTTTTTATGGGTGAACTATAATCATTTGCTGCTGATTTTATTAAACCACACACACATACAAAATATTATGTGTCCCAACAGAAAAACAAGAGAAAAATGTTGAGGGCAAAATAAGTGTATTGAAACCCAAGTGTACTGAAAGTATGAGTGTAATGTAGGTGGTTTGGTTTAAAGGAAGTAGTGAATGTGAGGTTCTTAAGAAATGCAATGTCCTTGCCCCAGGTTTCTCCTTATACCCAAGGTGAGCTGGCCTACATTTGTTGTTGACATGTAAACTTTTACATTTGCATCTGATGTAGCATAGCAAATAAAACCAAACAGACTCATATAAACAGTACTCAAACAACCCTAAACTGATTAAAAAACATCAATAAATACGCAACATCAATAAAGTGTTGAAGTTACACATTTAGCCCAGATCTTAAGAATAAAAATACATCAATTCAGTGATTTAAATAAATAACATGTTTCCATACAAAAAAAAAAAATCCTGTTTCTATTTATTGTGAGAAAAAAACCCCACATTTGCTCAGTGTGTGCTAAACATAGCACTCTGCCTGGGCTACAAGTGCATTTTGGGGTCAGTTCTTTGGTCTGTAAATAACAAAATCATTCAATAATAAATTAGACTTGGGACTTCATGTTGATAGCAAACCACTGTCTGTGCAATGTGGAATCCATCAGCATACGCAACCTTTGCACGTGCACATCAATGTTCATTTTGCTCATGTTTGCAAAATAAATGACATAAGCTTTAAAACCAAATAAACTTTCTCTGTAGGAATCATAATTGTAAAAAATTAAGATTAAGAATTAAGAGACATTAATTAAAACACTAAAGTATTGTATTTAGTATTTTCTTATATTTAGGAGCTCAAAGTATAAACATGATTTTAATGCATTGTACCATTCTCCTTGCATCATCAGTATTGAAACAAGTTACTTATACTCAGAGCATTCTAAATTAGTTAATTATGAGGTTTATTTCAGTATTGATGCAGCCATAAAAACAGCCTATGTTGGCAGCAACCAGCAAGACAGCTCAGTGGGCTTTCTTAAAATAGTACTAGCTCCTTATAACTGTAAAGGTTTTTGTCCAAATGAAATATTCCTTTAAAAAGCCTTTAAGAGATTGCTTAAAAGAATCTAGATATGTCTTGTGGGAGCAGTTTGGGTGCTGTGACAACTATGTAACAAATGGACCATGTTGTAACAACACACACACACCTCCCCCTTCTGTGGTACGGTCTGTGTTCATCATCACACTGACGTTGCTCATCTCGTCCTCAAGGCTGTTCTCATTATTGGGTTGCTAGGCAACTCTTTCGTTCTCCAGCAGAGCACACACACTAATCTGAGAGCCTAAATGTAAGCCTGTGATACAGGAAGGAAAGACGGCATACCTTGTTCCGAAGTGAGTCCTGGATCCAGTCGGAGAGTCTAACGCTTCCCCTGGCTTTGGTGCTTTGTCCTTGTTCACATGCTGCAGAACTGAATTGGTTTCAGGGCCATGGGGTCCTTTCATCTCCGGAGGGTCACCCCACAGCTTTGAGGTTCGTTGCGTTGGGGTTTTCAAGGGTTCTGGTGGAATAGATCCAGGGGGTGGAGGTGGGACAGAGGAGGGCATTTTAAAAGAGCCTACGTTCTCCTCAGGCAAAGAGTCCTTGTAAAGTGCATTGCTCTTGATGGCAGGTTTGGGTTTTGGTTTGGACAGGATTTGAGACCTGTCCACCAGAAAGGCTTGTCCATCTGCATAGACGGTGCACGTATCCAGGGTCTCACCTCCTTCAGAAGACAGGGTGGAGATACTGGACACAGTAGAGATGGTGCTGGTGGTCTCCAGTTGGGGGTCACCACTGCTCCGGCTGTCTACCTCAATGCCAGAGTCAGTGATTTGTTCATAGGGCTCCAGTGGCCCTGGAGGGAAGCTGGGAGGTGTGCAATTTGTGAGGACTGTTGATCTTTTGATTTCAGCATTCCCAGCACCTAATGCGGGATAGTAGGGAGCAAGAGAAGGCCCTTTTGTACCATTTGCTTTCTGTTTGAGTAGTTCAGCTATACTTCCCGCCTGGTCTTCAGGAATGTCAAAACTGTTGGCAAACTCCAGTGGGGGTGGTAGGGGTTCTGCAAACACAAACTCTTCATCGATGTCGACAGAGGCCAAGGGCGGTGGAGGGATGCCGAAGGGCAGCTTCACAGGCTCATCCACAGAGCTAACAGTTATGATGGTCTTGCCATGTGGAGCAGCTGATAGCGCCTTGGGGGCTGGGGGGTTGGTGGGAGCTGGCTGGTTGGGGTCGCGAAGCTCCCCAGGGGTGTTGTCGGGACTCACTCCCTCATCCCTTTCGCCCTCTGACAAGCTGTTATCCTCAGATTTTGCCCCATCTGTGGTGTGCACCATCAGCAGACCAGCTGACTTCTGCTGAGAAGTGTCCACAATGTCGATCAGCATGTTCTTTTTCTCCTCAGGCCTCTTCTCAGGCTTGCCCAAATCGAGCTGATACTTGGATTCTGTCTCATATTTGGACTCAGTCATCTGCCTCCTCAAGCCCCCACGGGGACGGCCCATGGTAGCAGTACTTGAGAAGCCAACCTCCACATTTGGTCTAAGCTTGGTGTCAATGAAAAGTGGTTTATTGAGATCAAGTTTGGATGGGTCACTTTTTAATGGAAGAGGCTGTGATTGATCCCTCATGGCTCGGTCTCTGGCAGCTAATGCTAAAGCTAATGGTGAGTTGGGGTCAAGTGGTTTGCCTGTTACTGGGTGAACGTAATTCCCACTTCCTGAACTGTAGGTCTTATGAGCAGGCAGACTGATTGGGCTGTGTCCTGTACGAGTGTTCAACAGTTCCCTCACCATGGTGGGCTCGGGGCTGTTGAAGTCTGTCACATTGCCACCACCTCTAGGGATGCTAAGTAGTGATGAGGGAGGCGCCATGAGCCTACGCAGCCGCTCATCGCTGCTAAACATGCCCTCATCAATAGACTTGGAGTGTCGGAGCCGTGGGGTCGGTGTAGGTACCACATCTTCATCACCAGCATCTGTAGACCTAAAAGATGGAGAGTTGCGATGAGCATCAAGCCGTTTTTCCCTGTCTCTGACTGCACCAGCAATGGCAGTTGCAAATGGACTGCCTGGATTTAAACCATCTTCAGGACGCAATTGCCCTGGGTGATCTGGTGTGGTTGTTTCAATTTCCATGCTGCTTCCTTGACTGCTCTTGCCGCTGCTGCTGGTGGAGGGCTCTTTGATTATTATTGTCGGAATAGGGATGGAGCAGGTCTTCTCAGGACTGTCCTCTACGTTGGACTGTTTGACAAGCATTCCCTTTCTTCTGGCAGGCTTGTTGGGCACAAACAATCCAGCTTGACCCATCTTGCCAACATCTGAGTAGGGGTTCTCAGGGATTTGGGCACGGCGCATATGAAGACTCTGCTGGGCCGTGGGGCTGTGATTGTACCCCTCAGAATCATACTGCTCGGGACTGTCTCTGTAATACTTGCCATGATCTCTCCACCCAGCACCTTCACCTCTGTCCGGGGCTGTGCTGTTTGCATTAGGACTCTGTGAAGTAAAACCTGCTCTGATGGTGCCGTACCCTCGACCAGCTGGGACAGGAGCATTATTATGAGGTGGAGATGGAGGGGAGATAGCTGGTGGGGGTGGAATATCCTCTGATGTGTCAGGCATCGAAAGGCTTCTTGTAAATTTCAACATTGGAGGAGTTAGGAACTGCTTCTCTTCTTCAGTTACTCCTGTAAAGAAATAAAAGAGGAAAAATCAAACCAAACACGCCAACAAGACTGGGGGTGTAATTACCATTCAGAAACAATAAATATGACATCACAAAGCAAATGTTACATCTTGAAAATAAATCACATCAATGGAAAAGCCTCCAGCAACAGTGGGCTGACCACTGAGTGTAGTAGGCCAATTATTTGTTTCATTTGACAAAGCTCTGAATGAGTTTTGTGTGCAATATATCAAAATAAAGATGTACTTGAGTGTGCAAAAGAAAAGAAAAGAAAACAAAACATCCACACACCTATAGATGTTTGCCGCCGTATGGTTCCCTTTGGTAGACCCAGAAAAGGGCCTCTAGGACTCGCTGGCTGTGGTGACGAATCTACTGCTGTATCCTGACTATTGCAGAGAGACTGCAAAAGAAAGAACAAGGCTGACATGATAATAAGGACAAGCATAATGCAGCACTTTTTGTAGAGCATCTATTCAAACTAGGTTTCTCATATTTTTAAACAAATTTATTAAAAGAGATTGAGACAAATATATAGAAATAATATAAAATAACATACTCACAAGCCTGTACATAACTCCACTCTAATTTAAGCATCAAAATCCAATATCACATGCACGGGCAGTGGTTATACAAGACTTGTGAATAGGTTATTGCAGTAAGGCTACAATACAATTATCAACAATCACAGGAGACCGAAGCTCTAGGGGACATTCCACAAGGCACGCTTACATTCATTTCAGGGCTGACAGGAAAACATTTGCTAGTTGGACGTGGCTTGACCGTCGCCACCCTCACTTCTGCATTTGAGTTGTCCCATATGGGTTTCTGAGGAGGTACGACTTCATCCACTTTATCTGTAAGACAACAGCATCTCAAATTAGAAAGCAGGAAGCAACATTTAAAATAAGCTCAGTATCAAATATTGCTAATTTCCTCTAACAGGATCCCCATTGCAAGGATCCAAACCGAGCAAGAGAGGCAACAGAAATAGGTACAACAACAATGGTCAAGGTCAAAGCCGTGCAAGCGCTTCCTGGCTGCGTTGGAGAAATCTTAGCACTTCTTTCAACGGCCACTGCGCAACATGCTAGCATTTTTTGTTTTTTTTAGACAGCTCCCATGCATGGGATGATTACTTAGTGTGACTTGAAATACAATCCTCTTCTTCAGACCCTCATTATCTGAAAGCTGATCATCTACACAGAAATGGAGGAAAGGGAAATTCAGTTTCTGATTTCCTAGCATAAACGTCATCATGACTGAATCTGGTAAGTTACACACACACACACACACACACGCACACACACACACACACATACATGAAACCCCCTTTACACCTGGCATTAGCATGTGTTTCATATCTGGAAATTCATTAACTACATTTAAAGAGACAGTTCACCCTAAAATAAAGTTTCTACCATAATTTACTCACCCTCCACTTGTTCCAAACCAGTTTGTTTGTTGAACACAAAAGAAGAATGTTCAAAGCCATTGTCTTCTACTGTATTTTGTCCTAGTATGGATGTCAATAACTTTGGCTTTCTTCATAATATATTCATTTGTGTTCCACAGAAAAACTGAATGAAAGAAACTCATAAATGTTTTCAACCATAATGTTTTGAGTAAATAATGATGATCATAAATGTTTTGAACCATAATGTTTTGAGTAAATAATGACAAAATTGTAATTTTTGGGTGAATTATTCCTTTTCTGTATCATTTAGCATTACGGAATACCTGAAAAAAATTCTGTCATTTTGAAAGATAAAGTTAAGTACTTTGTTGATAAAAGGTATTAAATGAGCACAATTTAAAGAACCCCAATGTTAAAAACAGGGTGAGAAATAAAAATTGTG
>CAIGQV010018127.1:4374969-4410150 GCA_903798115.1 Danio jaintianensis | reverse complement strand
GAGAGAGAGAGAGAGAGAGAGAGAGAGAGAGAGAGAGAGAGAGAGAGCAAAAAACCGAGAACAAATTCAATGTTCGACAAATACAAAAAAATATTCAAATTGCTTTCCATCATTGTCAATTTGGCACATTTTTGTACTTGTCATGTTTTCTGTCATCAATTTAATAATATGACTACACATAAAAAATGGCGGAGATGAAGTGCACTGAAGTGGAGATAGCTACTAGAGCAGACATGTGCACATCGGTGGATTGGTCTCCACAAGAGTGCACTATTTATCACCTCTTCATGTCTTTACAAGCGAGTTATATTGTATTAAATCAATGACAGTAAACAAAGAACATGAAGTTGAATGCCATACTGCCTTTGTAACAACACAGACTGTAAATCTAGCTTCCATGAGCCGGCACTCCTCTAGTTTGAATAAAGATTGAGCTTCCTCAATATCAACATCCTCCCTCGTTGTCACTTTAAACTATTTCCTACAACTTGATCGCCTCTATTGTGCATATTAAACTTACAGCACAGTGAATGGGAGAGTACAACTATTTTTTTTTTTACAATGCTATTTGCTGAAATAATAAAAGAAAAACTCCACAAGGGTGTTATCAAGACTTTCAGAAAAAGGAAGAAAATAGCGTGAGACTGATAACGGCAGCCAGAAGAGAGAACAACATCAAATTTACTGTCCTGCCCAACTTTTAAGGATGCCGATGACCGTTAAACATGTCATAACAGTCTTGTAAAAAGGATCCATTAATATCCTGATTGACTTGAATCATCACATATTTGAATCAATTTTCTACTGACTCACAGTGAATCGTTACATCCCTATGTAAGAGTGATGCATGACAGTGTGTGGTGAGTATAAGTGATAGTTGTATAGGAAAATAGCAATTTTTTTTTTTTAATACCTCCCAGCTCAACTACACACTTCACCTTTAAATCACAACAGACATTGGATGAAATGCTTCTGCTTGGCATGACTGGGCTTACCTAGGTCTTCTAGCTCTGAGGTCATAGATTTTGAACGCATGGACAAGGCTGTGGAGGGAGCCCTCCGTGGTGGCGGTGGTGCTACAGCAACAAACAAAAAAATATACAGCAGGTACAGTTGATGCTTGACCATGGGCTGTAGCATTCCCATGGGGAAGCACGGTATATTCAACATCAACTCATGCATTTAAAGGTTTGACGATTCTCATTTTTAAACAATGAATGAGAAAGTAAATTAGTAGTGTTAGTAAAAATTGGTGCTTATTATGGAAAAGCAATGGTTAGAATTACGTGAAAGGAGTTTTGTCTGCTAAACATGTTTCATCATGATCCAGAAATATACATCAAGACATTCACTGTACCTTTCTTTCGAGCCGTGTCATCAGGGTCTAGATTTCGACTGACCGTCACCACTTTGATGATTAAGTGGTTGCCGCCATGACGAATCATGTTGACCACTTGTTTGTGGCCCACTTTCACAACATTATCCTGGTTCACCTATAAAAAATAAAGGAAGAACAATTAAGCATCAGCAGTGAACAAATCATCAATGTCAACCTTTCATGCAACTCCATATGTCATGCGAATATGTTGATGAAGCAACAAAAATAGTCAAATGCACTGTCGTCATAAAATGGCAGTGCTGTGCATAATTCATTTTCAGCTTTTCACCGTTTAAAAACATCAAGAAATGGTTTGAAATGCCCAATGTTTTATGCAAAAATGTTCAGTTTTTAGTACATCACAAAGTTGACACAGCCAAACCACAGCTATGTTCAAAGCTGAATATTATCATACAGCTTATTGGAAACTACACACTGTACATATTGCAGAGAAATTCTGGAATAAAATGACCATTAATGCTGAAAAGTACATAGAGATTTTGGAGCAAAAAAATGCTGCCTTCTTTTCCAGGGACACCCATGCATATTTTAACTAGACAATGCAAAACCACATTCTGCACACATTACAGTTTACAAGTCCTGGCTGTAGCGGAAGAGGATATATGTACTTGACTGGCCTGCCTGCAGTCCCGACCTGTCTCCAATAGAGAATGTGTGGTGCATTTTGAAGCACAAAATGCGACAACGAAGACCCCATACTGTTGCCCACCTTAAGAGTTGTTTGCAGGAAGAATGGGACAAAAAAAAAAACCTGAAACACTTCATCACTTGGTGTCTTCAGTCCCTAAACGTTTTTTAAGTGTCGTGAAAAGGAATGGCAACGTTACAAAGTGGTAAATGCTTCACTGTTACAACTTTTTTTGAAATGTGTTGCAAGAACCAAAATTGGAATACGTGTTTATTTTGGAAATAAAAATAAATAAATAAATAAATAAATAAAAATCACAAAGAACACATTAAATAATGTTTGTTGTGTTATCTGCAATAAAATACAAGTCAAAGTAAATTTAGAAATCACTTTTTTTGCGTTTTCCATACTGTCTCAACTTTTTCTGGTTTGGGGTTGTACAGTATATACTACATCATATGAACATCAGTGAAATAAATAAATGTATCTTGAGCATTCAGCTTCCTGGTGTGTTACAAACTATTGCAGTTTTGTAATGTTTTATGGCAATGACAAGCATCAAAACCAAAGCTTACACTAACCCTACACATTGCCCAGCTATGAAATCCACATTCATCTCCCTATCGCCCTATTTAAACAAGATATACAAACACAAAGCCATCACTTATCCACAATATGTTTTGAAATCACCCTTTGTCTTCATAAATTTGCTTCATATACACTTAAGTGGTCACAATTCCAGGGAAAGCTGTCATTGGAAAGGCATCGGTGCATAGTAAATCAAATCGGGGTTTAAATGTTTAAGTGGGACATTCAATCTGCCACCGAGGCCTTACTGGCAAGCTCAATGGCCTTCGACTACAGCAGAAACCATTTGCCGGTGGTGATAACAGTTGATATATGGACAACATTTATCACCAGATAATTTTTTTTTATAATCTGCTTTTAACAGAGGTGTGAAGACCAATGATTCCATACGCCATAAAACACCATAGTTCAGTTCACTTGCTTAATTTAGGCTGCATTTTGACTGCAGATCTTGATGGTCAATTCCGATCTTGTGACTCTATTCTATTTTTTTGACGACCCGCTGACGACATCATCTTTTAAAAATAATCTATATAATGATCATCTATATTTACACTGGACACGGCAAAGATGCAATGAACAGGAAAAAAAAAAGAGCGGGAGCTTACTGACAGCTAATAATAAAAGAGAACTCTTTTCTCCATTCCTGTATTTAATCTGTATTACTATAATCTATGCCAGAGAAGTTCTCATTTGGCCATCTTCTTTTAATGTAGGCTTTTTGTTTAACTAGGAGCCATATTAATGTAATTTCCATGGCGTGATTTATGCATGTGATGCATGCAATAGTTTTATAGTTTATATTGTTTACATGGCGGATGCTGTGCTCTCTCTCTCTCTCTCTCTCTCTCTCTCTCTCTCTCTCTCTCATTAAACATGCTTAAATACTTGTGCTACATGACAATATAAAAGCTTTTTTGTCCTAGTATATGAGATTTAAGGTTTGGGACTCTGCTGAAGTGTGTTCTGAAATGAAAGCATGAGAGTTGATGTCATTCGCTATGGTTTTTAATGATGGGTGAAAATCCGATCTACCTGCCTACAATGTAGACAAAATGGTACAGATCCGATTCATATCGGATACATTTCCACATATAAACAAGGCCTTAGTCTGGGGCCAATAAAGAAAATGGATGGCATCCATGTCAGTATCAGCCAATAAATGCTTATTTATCCACCTGATCATAATTTTTTTCTGTTGTTTATCCGCAAGATTGGCTGTGTGTAGTACACTATGTAGTACACATGCCAGACCAGTGTGTGGCGCTGTAATTCTCCAACAGAAATACATAGAAAACATAGAAGACTTGAAGCATGCACTTAAACGTGCACTGCGAAACAACTCCAGATGAACATGACAAATGCTTCTTAGTAGCTTCTGCAGAATGAATGAATGCATTTAGTCCGCCATTGTTATCGCTGTTACATGATGTAGTAGATAGGGGTGGGCCGAACGAAGCTACTAAAGCACTGAGGCTTTTACAACAAACTGCATTGATGCTTCAAAGCTTTTGACAGTGCTCGACATTGCCATCTGTTAGCCAATAAAATTTTCTACACCAACTGTTTCATTATTTGTTCATTGTGAGGTTAAATTGTATATTTATTAAACAGATATGTCATAAGCAAGATAGTGACATGTCTGTGCAGTGATAAATATATTTGATTTGTATTTTTTGCACAATACAAACCCAATAAAAGACTTTCTGTTCATGATTTGTATTTGCGTATCATTTGTATTTTAATTTTTTTTTTAAAGTAGAACAGTGAAGTTGGGGGGAGAGAGGTGGGGGTGCTTCAGAAGAAGATAATCTGTAAAGGTCTGTGAGGCGGGGCTTGAACCCAGACCAGCAGGTCAGTCACTCTCTATACTGCTCACTAAAGTATTGGTTCTGATATATATGCACTGTTTTTGTGCATTCCTTACAAACCATCACAAACATTATCATTCAGACAATGTGCATTCGAACTTGTGCATGCAATACTTAACAATAAACCACCAAGCATAAAACTACGGACATAATATGATGCATATAGATATTAACAGTAAATACATAGCAACAGAATAACAGACTGCAAGTATATGAGACATAATCGGCGCACTGCCAATCTTTGTGTTTAAGCTATCCGTGACATTTCAGTGAGGTAACGCAGCTTGACTTCCACATGTCACATGACACCCTCATTTTGAGCAACAATCCAAAACAATGTTTCGAAGCACTAGTGTGTTGAAAACTCGAGACAACTTTACCCATCCCTAGTAGCATTATCTCACTTGTTACACAAAGTATGCAGATTGGCTGCTCACATTTTCAGATTTATCTCAGTTTCAAAAAAGATTGGTCTCACTCTCCCAAAAACACCAGATCTGTCTGGACGAACGGCCTATACAATACAAAATTCTTGTGTATACTGCAAAACAAGTGTCCATTTGGATGGGGTCTTAGATGTTTTCTTGCAGTTTACTTGTTTTCTGACGGTAAGGTTTAAAAATTATGTCTGTCCACTGTATTTTTTGTGTTAAATTTTTTGTTCAGGCTCAGTAAAATTAATCAAGATTTTGTATACATTGGCACACCTATGTATCTATATCTATATATCTATATCTATATATATATCGGTTATCAGATTCCAAATTTGCTCCAAAATCGCTTACAGGCATTGACAAAAAAATTTATGTGAAGTCTTACAAACTAATTTCAAGAGGAGCACGTGATATGATTGATCGCGGCTGGTCTCTCATCTGTAATCAGCAATAATCCAATCAGATTGATGTAAGCCTACAATAAATAGACTGATTTCGCCCTACTGCCTTATCTTCGTTTTGGAAGAATACCCCCTTCCACCCCATCTCCTCCTTTTACCAGGGGGAGCTCTCGAGACCTACCTGATCTCGGAACCCCTTATATGCTTATTGACCAGGCGGAAGCCCTGGGCTCAATTATCTCCGAGCTCAGGGTTCTCTCCCAGGACAGCATGCCAAACTTGCTGATACCGTCAAGCAATATCTAAGTGTGAACTCTTGAAATTGGTGCCTAAAAATGTTACAGGTTCACTTAGCACCATTTTAACACCAAACTTATAGATTGAAAACAAAAAAATGACATTTATTTTGTGATGGAACTTCTATCCAAACATGCTTGTTGTATTTTATCATCTGAGAACTTGTGATTAGATTATAAATATGAAATTACAAAACAGCACCAGGAATTCATTGTACACACAAACAAATTTTTAACATAACTGCAAGGAAATGCATTTCTTAAGCATAAACATATACCTTTCGAAAAGATACGACCACAGTGACAGCTAGTACCATTATATTTGTGAGAGTGTGGTAGCAAGGTCTCAGAATGGTTGCTAGAGTGTTCTGGGTGGATGCTAGGTAATAGCTTAGTGACCCAAGTAACTTAATATAAAGTTTATTTGTCTGTCAGGCAAATATCGGAATGTGTAGAAGAGTAATAATACACCTAACCTCAACATGACACACGATTTGACATAATCACGACTGTCATTCCATAGCAAACCCCAACCATAAGTATGAGCAATAGTGATAGTTGCCTTAGCGAGCAGCAGTAATGACTACTTTAAGATGCTGATATGCTTTGAAACAAATCGCCTAATAAAAGGCATTGCAAGCAAATTAGAGAGACACCCCTGCTCCTCTGGCATTTCTCAGGCAAAACGAGAAACACGCCACTATGAAACAGATCAGCAGAGAGAAAATGAGAGAGACAGGTTTGGGAGAGATTTTAGAGTATGCCTTTTACCGCAGAAAAGGTTACGTGAATAAGCTTGGGTAACCTAGGAAACAGCCGAGAGCCGAAGTCGTCTTCATGACGAAGAGAGCTGAGCTGCTCCTTTTATTCCACAGTGTTTGTTTGTGTGATTCATAAATGCTGCGAGTCTGATGTGGAGCTACGTATGAGAGAGATACCTTCATTGTCCCAATTAAAAAAAATTAGCCGAACACAAGTGAGCAAGCCGAACATTAAAGCATGCCATAATCAATGTGGTATCGGGTGTGAAGGGCCTGCATGGAGAGCCAGGTCTGCTCAAAAAAGTAACAACCTTAAATGCCAATCACCGTTATCTTTTCTATATCCTTTGCTGTTGCGGATATTCATACTGCGCATTCCGAAATGCACCAGGAAACGAAATAACTCTGCATTACATCGTAGAGCTTGACCTTATGACAGATGATGTAAATTTAGAGAGATTGAGAAGGAGAGAGAGAAAGCTCTGTGAATCATGAGCTGTAATCTCGACTCATGGCGGTGCAGATTTTTGCAGTGCTCTAGTTTTTGGTGAGCGCCGAAGGAGGAGGAGGAGGAGGGTGGGTGCAAATTTCCCAGCATTCTCACTGACCTCCAGTCTCTCGGCATGTCACACACTGGTAATGAGATTTGGGCTCATTTAGGAAGTGCTGGGACCAGATGTAGATAAAGCTCACAAAACAGCACAATCTCAGCATGGCCACTTCATCTTGATAATCTCATTATGCTGGAGCCGAGCCAAATCCAACCAAGCTGAGCCGTTAGCACAGAAACCATTTTTATGGTTTTTCACAGAAATTGTTTTTATGTTGTTTTAGATATCAGGACATGGAATATTCATCGTTAATTATTCTGCCACATGTTGTCTTTTCTTTCCTATTCTGATGCTTGGTTTGAATTTCATCATGAGTTGCTGTCATGTGATTGGCTGACTAGATATTTGATTTAATATGCAGTTGAACAGGTGTGCCCATGAAAATAATAATGCAAAGATTGATTGGGCTCAACTTTTAAAAGAAGGCATGATTTGCAGACATGATTTCACCACTGGTTGACATGAAGTCCAGTGAACATCTTTGGGATATGCTGGAGTTGAATGGTTCAACATCAGGGAAAATAATGACAATTTTTCAGATTATCTCTAGAATTGATTATAGTGTGCATTGGTTTGACAATCTTGCAATTTCACAAAAAAAATTTCCATCAAGAGTTTTTTAGTCGGGATTGTTAAATGGGTGCACTATCAGACAACCCCAAAGATGTTCAGATGTTAGGTGTTAAGGTTAACTGGTGGTCACTTCGTTTGTAAAAACTTTGCATTGTCATTGTCAATTATGACTGAGATTTGACTACTGACATGGTTGTTTAAGAAATAATGGTTATAGACTGCATCCTGTTAGGGTTAAAGAATTGTAACCAAACATATCACAAGTTCAAGGCCTCTTTATTTTAGCTTAAAATATTTTGAGTGTCATATTGTGAGTTCATTCTCATGATATGCATCAAATTGAGTATTGTTACATCACTAATATAAATATAAACGCCTCATAAATATAAAAGAGTCATATCACAATTTCTTCCAAATTTAAAGTATATATATATATATATATATATATATATATATATATATATATATATACATATTTTAATTGCAAGTCATTAAAATTTTTAGGCAACAAAATAAAATGCTTTAACTTCAAAATAGTAAAAAAACAGTACTCTTTATAACTCTATGAATTTTAATTCATATTTTGAAATGTTATCAGACTTTTAAAGAATATAACAAATATTAACATTTTACTCAAATCCCATGCATAATAAATCCAGTAAATCCTGAAATACTGAACATTTTCATATAGTCTCTTCATTTTTCCATATTTATGTATATATGTGTTTGAATCAATATGTTAAGTAAATTCATTAAATAAAATAATTTACATAATAATTCATATAATATAATAAATAAGAATATTCAATATTCAGATGAACAATGTATTTGGTATCACGACTGCAAAATCAGGTTATTTTATCTAATAAATGTAATAAGTACTAAAAATAAACCAACAAAAGGTAAGATGTCCTGCACATGTAGTACACAAACATCTCTGAATTAGATAATAAATTCAAATTTTCATGTGCCTTGAAACTGAAATCAGCTTAAAGACAGCTTGGGATGCAAAACTGGATTTTGTGAGGTGTCATTTGCACACATACAAAATTATCATTAATTCTGACCGCAATAACAGAAATAAAAACACAACAGGCGCACGCACAGATCTTGACTGATGGATGTGTGTGTGTGACATGTGGTGCGCATCCCACACTTGATTAAAATCTGATGAAATTAGCAGGCGGTGATCCTCTGCGCACAGGAAATAAACCATAAAACGATAAGCCTTCCATTTGGCTAATCATATCGGTTCTGCTCAGGGTCGTTCTGGTCACACTATCTCAATACTACCAAAAACACAAAAAGAAAAACAAGAACTCATAAACCAAATGAAATTCATTGCTACTCTCAAGTCCCCAGATGCACCACACAATTTATGCTTGCTGTTCTATTCAAGAACCTTAGAGATTTGCTGTGTGTGTGTAAGTGTGTGTGTTTTCACGTGCTGCTCATCCAACTTGAGAGAGAGAGTGTGTGACGGAGAATCTACAGGGACCTCCATATTTCATAAAGGATGATTTTGTGTCACATCTGGTCACTTCCAGAAGAATAAAGATGTGTACTGCACTCATGCACACACACTACACAGATTTTTTATGCATGCACTTACTGACACACAAACACACGCACACACGCACACACGCACACACACACACACACACACACTTGCTCACAAAGTCATTATGTAACAGTCTATCCATGTTCACCCTTGTGGTTACATAACGGCACTCTGTGAACTAGGAGACCCCCTCCAGGTATCTCCACATTGACTGAAGGCACTAACTAGTAGTAAGAGAACAGTGAGGACGGAGCATGGGCAGGGGAAGACTCTTACTGTTTCATTTAGCCTGTAAAAAATCAACTGGGGTCATTCGTTTACAGAGCAGCACAAAAGTGACATATTTATTTGAAGCAGTGTTATTTTAGCAGTATTTTAGAATTAGTTAATTTAGTTTATTAATTTAGTATTTTCTTATGAACTATCTGTTTATATAAAGTGCTCAGCATGAAGGAATACACCCCATTTTTATTCATTCATTTTCTTTTGGCTTAGTCCCATTATTCATCAGGTGTCACCACAGAGGAATGAACCGCCTACTTATCCAGCATGTTTTACACAGCGGATGCACTTCCAGCTGCAACCCAGTAATGGGAAACACCCAGACACACTCATTCACACACATACACTACGGACAATTTAGCTTACCCAATTTACCTATAACGCATGTCTTTGGACTTGTGGGGGAAACCGGAGCACCCGGAGGAAATCCACGCGAACACGGAGAACATGCAAACTCCACACAGAAATGCCAACTGACCCAGCCGAGGCTCGAACCAGCGACCTTCTTGCTGTGAGGCGATCGTGCTACCCACTGCGCCACCGTGACGCCATTAAACAGATATATTTTTAAAAATAATAGTTTAGCCACCGAACATCTTTAGAAATAGAAAGATAAAACATTTAAATTCAAGTGAAATATTGCAAACAAATTACAAAGTACCAAAAGATTAGCTCCAGATTTGATCCTATAGAAAATATTAATTTAAAAGAGAGATCTGTGAGGGGTGTATTCACATATGCTGAGCACTGTATATACAATTGAAGGCAAAATGATTATTTTTTTAATATAAATTTAATACAGAAATATCATAAAATCTGAGAAAGCTTCAGTCTTGTGACTATATAACATTTATTTTCTCATGCAAGAATATTCATATGATAATTTTACAATATTATGATACATCTTGTAATCCACATGGATGGCTAATATTATAAAACTGCAGTTTAGAGTCTTTTTTTTCTTAATGTATTATATTTAATGCATAATATTTTAGTTTATTTTAAGCTGAATGAAAATAAGAAGTATTTCCATGCCAACTACCTGTTTATAAATATACAGTTGAAGGCTAAATTAAATATTCATATTCTTTTTAAAAATAATTCCCAAGTGATGTTTAATGGAGCAAGGGAATTTTCACAGTATTTTCTATAATATTTTGTTATAAATAATAATTTATGGGGGCGACGCGGTGGCGCAGTGGGTAGCACGTTCGCCTCACAGCAAGAAGGTCGCTGGTTCGAGCCTCGGCTGGGTCAGTTGGCATTTCTGTGTGGAGTTTGCATGTTCTCCCCGTGTTCGAGTGGGTTTCCTCCGGGTGCTCCGGTTTCCCCCACAAGTCCAAAGACATGCGGTATAGGTGAATTGGGTAAGCTAAAATTGTCCGTAGTGTATGTGTGTGTATGAATGTTTCCCAGTGATGGGTTGCAGCTGGAAGGGCATCCGCTGCGTAAAACATATGCTGGATAAGTTGGCGGTTCATCCCGCTGTGGCGACCCCAGATTAATAAAGGGACTAAGCCGAAAAGAAAATGAATGAATGAATGAATAATAATTTATGGATGGAATAAAAGCAGTGTTAAAAACAGGTAAATAGAAAATTAAGGTCAATATTAGCCCCCTTAGGGCGACACGGTGGTTCAGTGGTTAGCACTGTCGCCTCACAGCAAGAAGGTCGCTGGTTCGAGTCTCGGCTGGGTCAGATGGCATGTCTGTGTGGAGTTTGCATGTTCTCCCCGTGTTGGCGTGGGTTTCCTCCGGGTGCTCCGGTTTCCCCCACAGTCCAAAGACATGCAGTATAGGTGAATTGAATAAACTAAATTGGCCATAGTGTATGTGTGTGAATAAGTGTGTATGGATGTTTCCCTGTACTGGGTTGCAGCTGGAAGGGCATCCGCAGTGTAAAACATATGCCGGATGAATTGGCGGTTCATTCCGCTGTGGCGACCCCATACATACACATATATTATTTTCAGTTAACATTTAAGAAATTATTGTAGCTAATTAAAACAATAGTGATGGACCTATATTTATAATGTGACAAATAGAAATATAAATTAGGTCAGATATCCAATAAACGTAATACAGAAATATCATAAAATCTGAGAAAGCTTCATTCTTGTGACTACATAATGTAAACTTAATTGTATCATGCAAGAATATTTACATTATAATTATACAATATTATGATACATCTTTTAACCCACATGGATGGCTAATATTATGAATCTTATAGTTTAGAATCAAACAGTTTTATCTTAATGTATAATCAGATAACTGAAATATATGCTTGACGGCTTAATACTTTTGTAAGCTGGCAAAAAAATAAATAAATAAATAAATAAATATAGGTCTACTGCTCGGATAAAAAAAAAAAGCTCTGGCATTATGTGTTCCCCAAATCGGCCTAAGCATGACGATGCTTATAATAAATTTTTTTTTTTTAAAATCACACATCCTTAATAAAACGTCATACAACTCAACAAGTTCGCATGGCTCTCATCTCTTAATCCTCAAGTCAAATCCACTATCATTACCAAACGCGAGCCAGCGCCAACATCACACTCTCTAATACGGACTAGAAGAGCTTGCAATCACAGCACCTCTGGCCTGATTTAGAGATTTACAGAAGGTTGTCAGAGGGCAATCATTCAGCCCAGATAAAACTCCGTCCCTTCAAATCAAATCTCTTCCTGGTACTTTCCGGAAAGGAGGCCCGCTCTTTTGTCTTGAGTGGGGATAATTATGAAGAGTACAGGGTATCTGGAGTCTTCACACTCTTTACACATACACACACACGCACGGACACGCACACACACACACACACACACTCAATGTGGATGTAAGCCTCATCCATTTTCCTGTCTGCATTGCTCTACGATAGCAGAACAGCTATCGGCTTGGCTTGGCCTGTACTTAGAGAAAGGTTACATGATAAGACCTCTGTGGTCAAGTCCTCTATAGAGCAGATTAAACACAAGATAGCGGGAAAGACTCGCTGAGAGTTTTATAGAAATTCCTGTTAAAGATGAAGAAGCTGTCTAAACAGAACTTGGTATTGTAAAAAGAGATAAATAGAAATTTGCTGTCCATGCAAGAAATCCAAAAAGTAGGTGATTCTTTTCTCTTTAATCGTAGAACATTTAAGAAGATTTTTAGCTGAAACTGTAGTCATTGGTGACTCATTAAATGTCGATAGCTGTGTTTTCATCCAAAGATGCGAATTAGAGGTGCAGTATGTAAGTTTGACACCCAGTGGTTGAACTAGCTATTGCATTCCTGGATCAAAACAAACCAAGCCGCAACATCCCGCTCTCCCTCGTGAAGCTAATACGGAAGTAACTGAAACTGCAATTCATCGAAATTCCACTAGGCCTTGCTCCATAATAGAGCAAATTTCTATTGACCCCAATGTTAAAATGGCCAACTTTACAGCAGAAAAAAAGGTGTTTACAGCCTGGTACAAAAAACGATTTATAGCTAATATTACACTTCATGACAATTGTAAGGGGGGTGAATTTTTTTATAACTCATCCCTTTCATTTATATTGAGTTATATGAAGTCTGCATAATTAAGGGCATGGCCACTTGAGTGACAGCTAGGTCTTGCTGCTCGCTGTCACGTCACCTCAGCTGATTCCGGCTGATTAGCCGATGAACCCAATAGTATCTGGATGCAGCCTTGATGATGCAAGCTGAGACTGCATATCTCAGTGATGCAATGTCAGACACAATGCACTCAATGGAGCTAGTGATGTCACTGTGAGGGGTAGGGTTAGGGGTGGGGTTAGGTGAGCGCATTAAAAAGCACTGGATGCAGCATACATTGCACTGCACCAGGTCTGCATCCAGACCCCTCTCGATGAATTCTGCATATACATCCTATTTTTGTTTTGTTTTGTTTTATGTGGCTTTACACAGTCAATTGCCTTTTGGAATTATTTCTAACAATTATCAGATAATATGGCATGCTGTGCACTTAATTGTGCTCACAAACCATTCAAGTGGCCTCCATTTCCCAGGTGAGTGAAAACTCTTACATACTTATATATCATATCTATAAATGTATTTGTTTTATTTAAGATAATTTATCATTTATAATTTTCTTTAGAACTTGAATGCACTCCAGAATCTGACAGATTGATTAGCTGTAGGCTATAGAACAGTCATCTGAAACGTTGTCATACAGTGTTATGCATGGATTTCATAAATAACCTTGCATTTACTAATACAGACTATATTTTCCTCCTGTAGAAAAACATCATAAGAACAATGCTTAGTGGCTCAATGTACTACAACAGTGTTTTTAAAAGATACTTTATTGATATAGTATACAACCAAGCACATGTGGTCAAAACACAAACGAATCGCAGGTAATGAAGTATTATGCGTTTCTCCCAAAGAAAAGCCTGACTAAGCAAAATGCTAGCAGGCATCTGTAGCTCCGCTCATGCTCCGCCTCTTTGCCCTTTTTTGGTGACCACCGGTTTGTGCGGTGACACGCGAACAAAATGGCGACGGTTGGCCATGCCCACTTGTAGCTTCATTTGCGCTCTTCAAAAACCTATGGGTGACGTCACGGATACTACGTCCTACTGTACTTTTTACAGTCTATGAAACAAACACAAGTACAGGTTGCCAGATTGAGGACCAATAGGAGCGAGCCTGACTATTGAGCCTAAAGGCTGATTTAAGGCTTAAATCGTGTTCTATATAAAAAAAATGTCCTAACCAACAACTGAAATTTATATTTTAGAAACGGTTTCTATTTCATGCAGCTGAACAACAGAAAACTGACAATGATCACCTCAGGTACACCTCATGTGCTTTATTTAGTGTTAAATGCTAATAATGTGAGTTTGAATGCCATTTTACATGACATTTATTGCCATACTACTGAAAGCAGCCAAATTGCTTATCACTGCAAATCTCGTCATGTAGCGTGTTGTTAAAGGGGTGGTCCACTACGATATCATATTTTAAACTTTAGTTGATGTGTAATGTAGCTGTTTGAACATAAACAACATCTCTGAATGTAATATGCTCAAAGTTCAATGCAAAGGGAGACATTGGCTTTTACAGAGTTAGCTTAGCAAAGCCTACAGCGAACAAAGTTTGGGGACTACGGAAAAATACATCCGGGCTAGTGCGATCACAGGGGCTTCCGGTTACGTACATTCACCACGTGCATACACCCCGCGCAGCAACAGGGCGTGGCCAAAGGCACTGTAATGTTATAGCAGAGAAAGCTAAAATGCTGTCCAAACGCTGCTTTTCCACAGAGCTTCTTCTGTTTCTGTATTTGGGCTTCCAAAGGACACGACACAAAGAGAGAAGTGCTTACAATTTCATTTTATTTATGTTCCAGAGAATTATAAAAAATATATAGCTCTAGCATTTGACAAAAGACAGCTTCCAGAATCTCTCCCAGTTCAGTGCTGGATTTGGCTAAAAACTCCTCCAACCGACGAAGCTGTGGAATGTGAGCCACAACCTGTAAGTATTTTTATTTGTTAAAATTGATCTATGACACGCACAGTGTCTAGCGTTAACGATATGTTGTAGCGAGGACGTAAACAACGGGAAATGCTGGTTGGCACCATTAACAATTTAGCTACAAATTCATATTTATCAGTCAAACACCCACAATCTTCAGCAGCGCTGCAGTGTCTCTCTATGCGGACGCTTTCAGTGTCTCTCTATGCGGCTGCTTTCCCTGTGTTCTACAGCTCAAATAACAAACTCGCAAAAGATATGTGAACGTTTCATATTACTTACACATGCTTATTCCGAATATATGTGAAAGACACTTGTCAGATTTTATTTTAGAGAGCAGGCGTGGGGTTCAACTGTGTACTGTAGCGAAATTAGCTCAGTTTATGAATATTAATGATTAATAATAACAAGTTATTATTATTCATTAATATTCAGAATTAACTTATAGTTAATTTAACAAAATAAATATAACAATGACTTCGCCCACTCGTCTGAGCGCACTCTGTTATTATTTATTTATTTAGAAAGGGAATTATAACTACTTCTTGTGAAGTAGATGAATAGTTTAGAAGTTTTATCAAACTTTAGTAAGCTGTAGCAAGGATCTATCGTTAAAGTGACCTTTTCTGTGAGGCAAAACAAAGACAATCCAATGTGGTTATATAGCGTAATTTATTGACTAGTCTAGGAAGATGAAGTCTTTTAAGAAGTCCTTTTGTTGGCATGGAGTTTGCAACGCAGATCGGAGGATACGCGAGACGCAAACTTTAAACTGAGTTTAATTTGCCAAAATAAGAAACGTGGACTCAGGCGAGTCACGTGGGTACAGAAACGCGGTCTGCCCCTTTTGTGTCAGGGACACAGCGGAGGCCTTCTGCCAGACCTTTCTGCCAAGATGTTGGGGAGTAGATGAGTTTTAACTCTTGGTCAAGTCACACCCATTCTCTACTGACTGACCAATGGTTTCATGGCAAAGTTTGAGCAGGAGATTTCCTTTGTCTCTGGGTCACTCATATGCATAATGAGGATCCACCCTGAAGATACGAACGAACTTTAATTCCGAGCATTAAAGAATGCAAGCAGTATAAGTTTTTATCATACACTTTGCATCATGTGTTGTCAAATAACAGGAGAAACGTAACGGTACTAAACACGACACTCTAAACACACAATAAACAGCATCTACACATTTCTATACTATATGATAAGAGAAAGGGGATTGGTACATTCATATAATATTTTAACTACTTTTGCTATAAGGCAGAGCATATAGACTGCAAACAAACACATCATATACCATTTGGAGTGAGTTTTGAGTTCTAATAGTTCTTTATTTAAATCTGGAGGGGGTTTTGGAATGTGATTGGGTTGCGAAAGCTGGGAGGAGGGAATTTACTCCGTTTTCCCCCTTTCGCCATCTGCAACATAGATTAACACCAGCAATGGATCCCAGCGTCGATTAAGCATCCTGGGTAAACAAGGTGTCAAGCACAGCGATCTTTGGCTCCAGACTTTCTGGAGCCGGAACTCATAAAAGTCACACCAGTTAGAAATATGGTATTTGAGGGTAATCCCGTTTATCAGCTACGGCCTGTATGTTACAGTACTCTTCATTTTCTTTCAGATTCAAGCATAAACTGCTGCGGCTAACAGCTTCTCTGACTGACTTTACACAGCGCAAAAAGCGTGCATGACGCTTCCTGGTGGCGTGGAGCCGATCCGCGAATCACAGCACATTATGTTAGCTGACCAATCAGAGCCTCTTGAGGGCGGGCCTTTCAGAGGAACTAGGAAATATAACAGTCGTTTTCATGTTAGCTGAGTAGCTGTATATAATAAAAGTAGGATATATGAAAAAATAACGTGATTTTCTACAAATGAAGCATGAGCACACATTGCTTTGCATATAAATACATTATAAACACAACCAAGCCTTACAAATACACTCTGGACCACCCCTTTAAGACACAGGGTTACAATGTAACCTGCTCACCTAATGTTTACGTTGTAATATTTATATTATTTGCTAATTAATAACCTCATATGGAACTCTGAATCTGCGTCTCATTTTGGAGTCTGCTACTGTCCACTGGAGGTCGCATTTCGGTCACATGCTTTGAGAGCCTTTCTGAATGAATGAATGAAATATGCTGTTTTCCAACAAGGCAACCCGGGGTGCTGAAATGTAATTGGCTAAACTGGCATTGGGCGGGTTAAAGGGATCAAAACAAAGACAGACGTTCCGGCACGTAACGCACATTTTCAAAGCAGAATAACTGACTTCAGCATTGTTTTACAGATAAACAAGAATGTTCACTTAGCATGTTTCTTAAATATCTGCAAACATATTATGGTATTTTTAAGCTTTAAAAGAGTCAAAAACGTACATACAGCACCTTTAAAGATGTGAATTAGACTGGAATTTCGCATAAAACATTTGTGAATAAAACTACGTTCCCACTCAATAAGTCAAAGACAACAATAAAGTCACTTCCTGAGAAACGGTTGCCAAATATCAAAAAGAAAAATGCCACCGAAGCCACAGCTTTTCCTATAAAATACAATACTTGCACCACAAAAGACGAAATGCAATGAACATGCTTCTGGAGGCGCAAGACCGCCCTTTTTGAGCACAGATGCTCAAGACAGTTCTGGGAGGTAATAATAATAAACCACTTTGATGATGGACTTTGGCTAAGAGACTTTAGATTGACCAAAACAATATTTCAGTAATTTTACAATATGGTCAGTCCAGTTGTTTGTCTAATAATGCTGTCAACACAAAATCACATGCCTTTTTTATGTGGATGCTGGAATTTATTCAGTAAATGTGTTTCCATCGTAATGTATGCACATTTTTTTCTTATGGGATAAAAAGTTCATACTTAGATGTGCACATGCATTTTTAAAGGTCCCGTGAAGTGAAAGTTTTTGTTCGATGTTTGACATAATTCCAACTGGAAAATAAAGAGAGGGCGGGACAGAGTAGCTCCTCCCCTTGAAAAAAAACAGCCAATAGTGTTGTTGTTTTTTTTTTTGTTTTTTTTCCACAGCTCTGTTAGTGAGGGTGGTTGAGATCAAGCACATCAAATGAAAAGCAAATGAGAAGCGTAGTGAAGGGGGCAGGGCATGTCAGATACTAGAGAGCATTTGATTGGTCAAGGTTTGATGAGAAACTAAAGTATGAGGTGACGTAAAAAAAAAAACGTTGATCTATTTAGGTGGAGATGACACACTGCAAGCTTTGGATGTTTCTATCAGTTTTTATATTTTCTAAACGTGAATTTTGTCACTGTTTTAGAACACAATAGATACAGTAGAGCTAACTGAATGTATTAAAGATGTTAAAGACTGGATGACCAACAATTTCCTTCTCTTAAATTCAGACAAAACAGAATTATTACTTATTGGGCCTAAATCCTGTACACAGCAGATCTCACAACTTGACCTGCAATTAGAGGGACACAAAGTTAGCATTAGCTCTACTGTAAAAGATCTGGGTGTTATACTAGACAGCAATTTAACTATTGAAAATCATATCTCCCATGTCACAAAAACAGCCTTCTTTCATCTGAGAAATATCGCTAAGTTACGAAGTATGCTATCCATCTCAGATGCAGAAAAGCTAGTTCATGCTTTCATTACTTCTAGGCTGGATTACTGTAATGCTCTGTTCGCTGGTTGCCCAGCATCCTCTATTAATAAACTTCAGCTAGTACAAAATGCAGCCGCCAGAGTTCTTACCAGGTCTAGAAAATATGATCATATCACCCCAATTTTATCCTCCTTACACTGGCTGCCTGTTAAGTTCTGTATTGATTATAAAATATTGCTTCTTACCTATAAAGCTTTAAATAATCTAGCTCCTGTTTATCTAACCAACTGTCTTGCTACAATCCAACCCGCTCTTTAAGATCTCAAAACTCAGGGCTTCTGGTAGTACCTAGAATAGCAAAGTCGAGTAAAGGTGGTCGAGCCCTCTCATTTATGGCTCCTAAACTCTGGAATAGCCTTCCTGATAATGTCCGAGGCTCAGACACACTCTCTCAGTTCAAAACTAGATTAAAGACCTATCTTTTTAATAAAGCATACACTCAATGCATTGCATAACGGTTTGATGCATGAATGTGCTCCACGCAGGTGAGCTGGCTTGACATCACCTGTAGAACACACTCCTCAATACACCAGACATTGTGTTCGAAACTCTCATATGCTTTACATGTTTGTTTCTATGTTTGTTTATTTAACTGCTATTTTCATCTATAACACTCCATTTTTGCATCTTGTTTAAATACACTATGAACAGCAGCTACGCCAATTATTTTCTTTATTCTCTATTTCCACTTGGGGATACTCATTCCGAGGTCCCTAGAGACTATGCAGCGCCATTGATGCGATCCAAGACCTGTGAAGAGATGATCCCAAGGTATCCATAATCCTAGACCAGGTCGTATCCCAAGCTGATGCTGTGGTCGTCATGGAGAAATGGAGTGCATGGGACTGATTCCTGAATGACCACTGTGACAAACGAGTCCCCATATTGATCCTGCGGGCCAACCCTACTCACACCTGCAGCTTCTCCACGATGGACGTCCAGCTTCTTCAGCCTCCAGCGCCTAGACTGCTGCTCTAAACAGGAAGTTTGGCCAGATGAAAAATGGTCGTGAAATTTAAACTACACTGAACTAAACTACACTGAACTTCAACTCTGAAATCTGGACTTTACTAGAACTATGTTAAGCTGCTTTGACACAATCTACATTGTGAAAAGCGCTATATAAATAAACATGAATTGAATTGAATAGATACATAATTGATATCCTTAAAACTAACAGACTGAAACTAACATCTAAAAAACTTTATTTTATTTTCACAGGACCTTTAAAGTGCATTTTTAAAATTTGTGAGCATCTTGGTGTTACCATAAGGCATTTTTATGCAATATTTCAAAATGTGGAATCACCTCACTTTGAGAGTAAAAAAACTAAGATATATAGGCAAAACAAAATAAATACCCGTAGCTCCACAGAGAGAAGTATCAATAACAGTATTGATAAGAATTGCTATCTGTATTGATAAAATGAATATGATGCCCCATCCCTACCTAATAATACTGTACACTGTGGTCTTTGAAGTGAAAAGATTTGTCTGTGCAAGAAACTGAATAAGAAATGTGGGATGGTCTGAATGGGAGTAAATGAACAACAAAATTTGGGAGTAAACTATCCCTTTAAAAGGTATCAAAAAAGAGTTATATACAATGTATAGCTGTTTTCCAGGACTAGAAATAATTTGTTCTGACAGTGATTGAACATTGTTCACAGTTTGATTCGATATCAGTTTTCTAAAAATTGTTTTTGAGCAATTGCTGTTTACCAAGATTGAATGTGCTGGATCAAAAATACAGTACTATGTGACCATGGACCACAAAACCAGAATAAAATTGAGATTTATATATCATCTGAAAGGTGAATAAATACGATTCAATTGATGTATGCACAATAATATGTATTTCTAGGCAATATAATATGTATTTCTAGGCAACAATATTCCACTAGACCTATACATCATCTATCTCTATACAAAGCTGAATAAATAAGATTCAATTAATGTATGTTTGTTTGCATAAGACAATATTGGGCTGATATACAATAATATATATTATGAGGGTTCAAAAAAATCTAAATACTGAGAAAATCACATTTAAAGTGCAAAATAAAGTTCATAGCAATGCATGTTACTAATCCAAGATCAAGTTTTGATATTTACTGTAGGACATTTGCAAAATGTCTTCATGTAACAGAATCTTTACCTTATATTCTAATGATTTTTAGCATAAAAAAATAAAAAATAATAATTTTGACCCATACAATGTATTTTTGGCTATTGCTAACAAAAATATATCTGTGTAACATAAGATTTATTTGTGGTCCAGGTTCACATATGTGAAATATTATTCCAAATTGAAAATGCTTTGTATTTTAATATGCATAAATGTAAAATATTTATTCAGTATTAATATTTATACAGTAATTAAACTGATTATTCAGCAGTCATTACTCCATCCTTTAGAGATCACACTAACATGCTGATCTGGGAACATTTAATAATATTATTATCAATGTTAAAAACAAGGATTCTGCTTGATATGTTTGTGGAAACTGCAATAAATGTTTTCAGGGATTATTGAGAACCAATAACCGAATATATTTCAATTTAGTTTACTTAAAATAATGAATACTGCTGATTGAGATTATTAATTTCATTTTAAAATGGCCTCATATTTTTGAAGGGTATCATTTTAAAACACCATGAAATACAACCACAATGCCTTTCGAATTCAGACAAAAATCCACCTAAAAAAAAACCTCTGACATCCTAGAAACTCCTAAATCAGCCTTTTAGAGCCTGCACCTCAGGAGGAAACAGCATATTGCAGTTACATGCATGCTTAAACAACCACGAGCGCTCATTTTTAAAAATGCGATGAACTCATCCACAGCTGAAATCCACACACAGGTACAGGAATCCATCACGGAGGTATATTTTTGCATCAATACAAAAACAGGACAAGAAATGTTTACATGCGGCCTGATGCTGCACTAAAACGAGAGAGAGAGAGAGAGAAAAAAAAACCTTTGCTTTCATCACTGCGCTCAGACACAATGCTGGTGCCGTTGCTAGGCGACGGTTGCTCTGTGTTACAACATGAGACCTGGACCATCACATACGCGCATGATGAGGAAGGTCAGAAACATCACTGCATTCGGCTTTCCGGAAATATTTAAAATAGCAAGATCTGTTCCGTTTGAAAATGGAAATGCTCGATAACTTTGATGTTTAAAGTGAGAGTGTGCTATAGTTGGTTTGCGGTGCATGAGGAGCAGGTTTTGGTGACAGGTTGTACGGTTATCAGGCCATGAGGATGCTCGCAGGCATCTCCTACAGTCCACAGACGTCCTCCCTGCTGCTTCTCTCTGTGCATTCTGGAGAGACAGAGAGAGCGATGCAGTCGAGGAGAGACGGCCAACAAACAAACCAAGTGCATTTAATGTTAGCTACATAACTGCAATAACATATTTTTCAGGATTTACTTTTTTATCCTGCAAAACAGTTCGAGTTTTGCTGCTTGTTTTATCAAAAATCGGACAAAAATCAAAATAGATAATCAGAAAAACAATGCACAATAAATGTACTTCTATGCAATAAGGTCCCATTAGTTCACTGTAAAATATTGGTGTTACAAAACAGTTTAACACAGTTTTTATTTAAAACAGTAATTTACTGTAGAAAGCAATGCATTCTGGGCAATAACTAGCATTTTATGGAATGGCTGTTAATTTATAAATTGAAATAAATGCAGAATTATACTGTATTCCATTTTACAGTAATAAACTGTAAAATTATTTCATGTATACCCTTAAATTACAGTAGATTGCTGTCATCTGTGCTGCCAGTACTTTACCGTATATTACTGTAAAATAATTTCACAGTATACATTAAATTACTGTTAAATTACAGTAGATTACTGACATCTGTGCTGCCAGTACTTAACCATATATTACTGTAAAAAATTTTTTACAGTATACATTAAATTACTGTTAAATTACAGTAGATTACTGGCATCTGTGCTGCCAGTACTTTACCGTAAATTTAAATGAATAGAGAATTATACTGTATGTCAATTTACAGCAATAAACTGCAAAATAATTTCACAGTATACATTAAAACTACCGTTAAATTACAGTAGATTACTGGTGTCTGTGCTGCCAGTACTTTACCGTGAATTTAAATAAATAGAGAATTATACTGTATTCTAATTTACAGCAAAAAACTATCAAATAAATTCGCAGTCTACATACCGTTAAATTACAGTAGATTGCTGGTGTCTTTGCTGCCAGTACTTTACTGTTTTGTTTTTACAGAGAATCTTTTTACAGTGTTGACATATATCTTCATATTTGTGACATATTTTTACTCTTTCATCATGATGGTGCCAAATACTTTGAGTGCTGATTGCCGGTTTTTGCCACAAAAATAAGCCAGGGTGTATTTTGTGTAACATTGGAGGTTATGTAAATGCGATGCATGTGTAAGTTGTATCAATACACATCCTCAGAAATGATAATCAGGAAAAAATGCACAATAAATGCATTTCTATGCAATAAGGTCCCATTAGTTGGCATATATTATCTTATTTGTGACATATTTTTACTCTTTTAGTGTGAAATACTTAGAGTGATGCTTATTTTAACCACAAAAATAGTGTAAAGCAGCATGTATTTTGTGTTATATTATGTTACATAAATATGATATATTATCAATAGACATCCTCAGAAATCATAATCAAGAAAACAATGCATTAACTGGCCATCATATTTGACATATTTAACGTCCAACTGTATATTTTCATTATAAGTGTGACCTATTTTTATTCTTTCAGAGGTGCAAAATACGTGGAGTGTTCATGCTTCTCTAAACCACTGAAATATTTTAACGCGGCATGTATTTTGTGTAACATGTAAATGCGATGAATGTGTAAGTGATATCAATAGACAGCCTCAGAAATGATAATTAGGAAAACGATGCATCAAGAGGTCATTGCATTTAATGTTAGCTACGTTACATCAACTGCATATTTTCATAATATCTGGGACATATTTTTGCAATTTCACCATGATGATATGAAATACGCGGAGGGATGCATCTTGTTTACACCACTAAAATAATTTTAAAGTGGCATGCATTTGGTGTCAGATTAGATGTTATGTAAATTAGATGCATGTGTAAGTGGTATCAATAGACATCCTCAGAAATGATAATCAGGAAAACAATGCACGGTGAAGGTGTTACTATGCAATAAGATCCTATTAGTTAATGCAAAAATGTACAATAAGCAAGACATTTGTAACAGAATTGATTGATTTTTGCTATTTTCAAAAATGCTGCCTTTTTAAAACTAACATGTTAGTTTATATTAGCTAAGGTGCATTAAATATTAGCCGATGATTTAATTTTACATAATAAAAACTATACTAATCCAGATTTGTTTCCCTAATTCTCCAGATAGATATGCAGCAAAGTGCAGAATTAACATTTTTGGTAATATTGAATTATTCTAAACACCTTCTTATTGTATTTATACAGAATTGCAGCACTATTTCCATCAATAAACCTCTCAAATTCAAAAAAACATCCTGTTTGAGATGCTATAATTATTAAAAACCTTTCCACAAACATGCCATTACACGCCACATGACCCATGATTACATTTTTCCAGCAGCTGAATAACAGCTTTCTTACAGAAGTTAGTGAGCCCTGCAAATGCATCACGGGTCAGTAAACATTGATTATTTATGGAATTGATAACTCCTGCCCTGGGATACACCATTACCTCTTCGATACAGGAAAGAGAAAAGGTACAAAGCGCAAACACGATCAGATGAGAGTAGAAAAAGGAGAGAAATACTCATGCCCACACACCAAGGGCAAGTGGGTGTAGATGTATTTTCAGTAAATCCATCATTCTATTTTGTAGCTTGCTGGTTGATCGCTAACACCCTTCATAAAAGCTACACAGCTCTTATAGAGTTTCTTATAGGCAATGAGATTAATTCACAGACTCTGAGGCTCCGGGAAATGTAGGAGTGCGGATTTGCTATTCGACCTCGGGTGCAGGTCACAGAAGGTAAAACAAATATGTTTTCCAAAAAATGGATTAGATTTTTCTGCAAGCTTTTGTCATCGGCGTAAAAAGTGAACGAGGTCAAGTTTGGTCTGCAAGGCTTGACTGTCCCTGGGCTTTGACACATCCGTAAAGCAAAAGCGTGAGAGAGCAAAACGGCTGTGTCTCAACCTGATGTGAGCAGTGAAGCTTGCTTGGCTCCTGAGGGACTGGTGGTCAATATCATCGACTGGACGATTAAAACGTGTTTATTGTTTCCGCGGTTTTCTTGAGGGGGGGGGGGGGGGGGGGGTAAGAGGATGAATGGATTTAAATGTACAAACGCTCGCTCTTGCTGGTGAAATGTTTTTCTAACCTTTGTGGTTTTTATATGCAGAAATACATTGGGCCTGACTAAGGATTTTAATCTCATGCTGAAATATCGCATTTATAGACTAATATTTAAAAACATTGCCAGTCACTTCTACGGATAGTGAGATCCACACTTGATTTGGTAGCACTTTATGTCCAATAATAATATTAATTCAATATTAATACAAGTTTTGGCACTTAGAAATACACATTTGATACTAGCTTGAGACGAGAGTAGCAGGAGAGTTGAAAATGTACTTTTATTAACAAAAACGGTGCCATATTTTCAAAATTGTAGCAGCCTCATCTCATAGTTGTGAATCAGGACAACCACAAGTTTAACAACCTCACTACCAAAGTACAAAGTAGCCTAACTTTATGCTTACAATTGATATGTTTCCATCCAAAAATGCTAATTAAATTTATGCGTAAAACTGGAATATCACATAAAAGACGAGCGAATAAAGCAGCATTTCCATCCAATGAGTCAAAGAGAACAAAATCGTCACTTCTTTATAAACTGGTACCAAATATCAAAAATAAAAATTAATTTATATAATAACTAATTAATAATATAATAACACTAATACTGAAACGGTTAGGGCATTTTAGAATGACCAAAACAACATTTTAGATGTTTTACATTGTGGTCAACCTGGTGGTTTGTCCATTCATGCACATTTTTATCATCACATGATCTTTTATAAGAAAATAACTTTTTTTTAAATGCGCATACTAGAATTTGTAAAAGTGTTTCCATCATAGTTTATGCACATCTTTTCTTATCGAGAGGGGGTGCTAGCGAGTTCCACATGGAATAGACGTGTTTTTTAGTGCTCTTTAGTTCTCGTGATTATTCTTAATTTTAACTAATTATTTTATTGTTTAATTTTGCAATAAATTTGTTTCATTCTTTACGGTCACAGACGGCATGACGCCCAAATCAAAAAAAGGAGACAAACCCGTGGAAGATGGAGGAGAACAAGGTGCCTGTCAGTTAGACGACGCCCAGGCCATTGCCAACTCTACAGATCCTGTTAATCTTGATGACATTATGGAGGCCATTAAATCAATGAATGGCTCTATGAATGAAAAATGGAATCTACGCTGTCTCAGACGTTGGCCACACTGTCTGAAGTTACTTCACAGGTAACGGAGCTTGAAAGAACAAGTGCAGATTACAAGGGCCGTATCTCCGAACTTGAGGCTCATTGTCGCGACTGGTTCGATACATGCAAATCCCTGACATCTAAATTAGATGATCTTGAAGGCCGTTCGCAGCGACAAAACATTAAGATCATCGGTCTGCCCGAAAAGGTGGAGGAAGGTTGTCCAACTCAATTTGTGGAAGAAATCCTTGTGCAAATTCTTGGCGCCAGTAACTGCATCATTTCCCGGATAAAGAGAAGATTCTGTGTCTCGCACGGCTGTCTTCACCCTTGATGTACAACGATGCACGCATTCTCATCTCTCCCGATTTCACATCTTTTCTTATCGAATAAAAAGTTTATCCTACTCAGTTATATGCATACGTTTTTTATGCGCATTCTCAAAATTAATGTGCATCTTCCATCAACCATTTTTTTATGCACATATCCAAAACGGATAATGACGTGTTATGAAAAACAAAAACCTAAAGATTATTATTATTATAATAGAAATGTGGCAGATTAAGAAGAATTATGTGTTAAAACCAGCCTGATATTATGAGGAAATGTGACTATTTTATGTGTTGTCAGTTTAGTGGCTAATTTGTACAAATTAAGGTAAAGGAGGAGGCGTTGCACCAAACGTCATTTAGGGGTAGGCAAATTGTACGAATGAAATCGTACAAATTCATACGAATTCGCCACTAAATCAAAAAGTTATGAATTGGCGTGAGGCAGCGTTGGTTATAACAAAAATTTATGACAGATTAACAAAATAATGTAACGGATAATAAACAGCTTGATGTGCATTAAAGGATTTAAAGTGCACAACACAGAGGCAAACAACTGCCCAACATGAGGACCAAACTTTCCTCTGTTACAACGCATTATATCTCCCTGCTTTGAATCAGTCACACAAAGACAGAGAGCATGCGCACAACAGATATCATGTGCGTGTGCATGTAAATGACACAGGCATATCTAATAGCTCATAGTAATATTTGTTAGCTACCTCTTTGCAAATATATTTGAGCATATTTGTGAGTTGGTTGATCAACATCGACTCCCTGGTGAAGTCAGGTTGTTCTTAACATTACGCATGAATGAAGGCTCCAGCAATTGTCAGAGTTGCTATGGTTACTACTAATATTTGAGTTATTTCAAACTGTGATCAAAACTACCTGTGCATTAAACAATTCTATTGCACACTTTCCAGCAAATCAGAATCAAACATTTCCACAGAGCATGAAATAAGAGTAAATATATCCCATTAGCCCTTTTAATATATTTAATGCATTAATAACACATTCAAATTCAATATAAATATCCCATATTTCTGGGAGTGTGTTCTGTTAGTGTTACTACAAAGAAACATGGTAATAATTGGTGATAGGGTTAGAAATTTCACTCGTAGTAATTTTCATGAGCAATTACAAAGAAACAAAAAATACATGGCACTAAATGAAATAAAATAAACAAAACAAAAATATCACAATAGTAAAACCAATTATCAATGATTTAAAATCCATTTATTCTACAAACATTCTTATTGAATTTATAAGGAGTCACAGCACCATTCCATCAATAAACAATACCCTGTTTGAGCTGGTATAATTACTGTTATACCAACTCAAACAGATGGTTCTAACATTATCAAATCACTGGCTGTGCAAAAAAAAAAAAAAAACATGTCTTAAGAGTTTGAATTTGTGTGACTGACTGTGTGATGAAGCCTATTAGAATGAAGTTAGAATGACCCAACAACACCATGTCCTAACAACACATGACTACCTTTTCATGTTAAAAGGAGTTTCTGTCATAACCATACACAATGACAACAATGCGAAAAACTTCTATTTTAGAAATGCTTTCTATTTCCACAACGTCACGGCAGAACAGCAAATACTACTATAACAATGATCACCTCAGGTACAAATTATGAGCTTTTAAATGCTACCAATAAGAGTTTTAATACCATTTTACATCACATTTATTGCCATACTGAAAGCAGCAGCAAATAGTTTACCTCAGATCTTGAAAATAAAATGTCAAAACACTCAGTAGCCTATTGATAATGTTAAAAAGGTTTAAATAAGCATTAATTAGATTACAAACCTTGTGTGTGTGCAGTTTGCAGTGGCTGGTATTTAATATGATTGGCTAGTACTTGAATGTTTCTGTTGTGTCGCATTGCATTTGATGCGGACAGCCAAATTGCTTGTTACTGGAATCGTGTTGCATTGTGTGTTGTTAGGACACAATATAATTCAAGTTGTGAAATATTTGGGTTTTGGAAATGTGGAAATTTTTGGGTTTCGCTTTTTATATTTGATATAGTTAGCAATATAGTTATCAAATAATATATCACAATCAGATACATTTCAAATGCAATATTGTCCATTTTTTTGTTTTGGCAACAGAAAAAGCTCCAAGCAAAGCCAGAGCAGTACATTTGTAAATGTCAGAACAGCGCTGCAGTGTTTCATTCCTGGATGAATCTGTTTTTGAGTGAATTATTTAAGAAAAATATTTAGATTCACACAGATACTTGTCGCCACCAACTGATGGTTTAAGTGTCATATACAGTTGAAGTCAAAATTATTAGCCCTCCTGTGAAATATTTCCCAAATGATGTTTAACAGGGGCGACGCGGTGGCGCAGTGGGTAGCACGTTCGCCTCACAGCAAGAAGGTCGCTGGTTCGAGCCTCGGCTGGGTCAGTTGGCATTTCTGTGTGGAGTTTGCATGTTCTCCCTGTGTTCGCGTGGGTTTCCTCCGGGTGCTCCGGTTTCCCCCACAAGTCCAAAGACATGCGCTATAGGTGAATTGGGTAAGCTAAAATTGTCCGTAGTGTATGTGTGTGAATGAGTGCGTATGAATGTTTCCCAGTGATGGGTTGCAGCTGGAAGGGCATCCGCTGCGTAAAACATATGCTGGATAAGTTGGCGGTTCATCCCGCTGTGGCAACCCCAGATTAATAAAGGGACTAAGCCGAAAAGAAAATGAATGAATGAATGAATGAATGTTTAACAAAGCAATATTTTTTTTTTTGATTGTCTACAGAACAAACCATCGTTATACCGTAACTTGCCTAATAAACCTTAAGCCTTTAAATTGCACTTTAAGCTAAATACTAGTATCTTGAAAAATATCTAGTAAAATATTACGTACTGTCATCATGGCAAAGATAAAATAAATCAGTTATTAAAAATTTGTTATTAAAACTATTATGTTTAGAAATGTGTTGAATTTTTTTTTTCCATCAAACAGAAATTGGGGAATAAAACATACAGGGGGACAAATAATTCAGGATGGCTAATAATTCTGACTTCAACTGTATATTTACTGTCATCAACTCATGACAGACCTAAACCAGCAAAGAAACAGTATCAGCACAAAAACACACTCAGCAAAATATCATTTAATTATCAATATTATTATTTTTTCAGTAAAGATAGTTTTTGTCGGTCTCACACAGGCTAAACTTGCTAAATTTTTATATTTTGGCACTGCGAAAAATGAATTCCCATTAATATGGCAAAAATAAATAAATTTAAAAGAATTAGCAAAATAGTTGAAAATAATTTGAATGTGGAGATCGTGAAATAAAAAAACATTTTGCAATTAAATCCAGAAACTGTCATTATTATAAAAAAACACGCGTTACACTTCCCTGACATTATCAAAACACAGCTCCCACTGCTTCTGCTGTAGAAACCATTCTGGCTTAGGTAAATTTAGACTCTTGGATTACTGTAAGCAGCTAATAATTCATGAAATCAAGAGAGCCAATCATTTTCTTGCCTTCTCGGCCCTTCCATGCGGCACTGAGATCTTGGATCTGCTCTCTGGGCTTTAACGCAAAGTGAGTGTTCTCCTGAATTTTGCATGCAAATGAATTTATTTTGCTGATGCAGAAAGAGACGATGTTCCCAGTGCTTTTCATGTCTCATGGTCAGTCCCTGCTGAAGTGTCAGTTCAGCCAGAATTGAAGGGGGATGACAGGTGTTTTGCTGAAAATCCTCTATTATCTTGTATTTATTATTAATATGGGCTGGATGGCAACTAGTCATCCAATAACGACAAACACACACACATATAATTCAGAATTATTAACCAGCCTGCTGAATTTTACTAATCATATATTTTTTCCCCAAGTTCTGTTTAACAGAGAGAAGATTTTTTTCAACAAATTTCTACAGTGTATGCAGGATAAGAATATGCAGAATAAGAGAGTGAAATTCAATACCTTTTAAGACCTTTTTAAAGACTCTTTCCATACATTTTAAATACTGATTGTAAGAAACTAACCCTAAACTAAAACATTATACATATATACAGAATAAATGGTGAAATAACTAAAATAATAGTGCCTACAACAGCAGGAATAACGGTGTTGCCTTGGTTACTACAGTAAACAAAATAGAGTGACGTCAAAACTAGCAGGATTTTGTCGATTTCATAAACTACACACGTCCAAATATTCACAGAAAAAATTCAAGCAAACTATAGCTACTGATGCAAAAGTAAATATCTTGTAAAATAGCATTTGAGACTTTTTAATACTTTAAGGGCCTTAAATCTCTTTAAATTGATTTATCAACTTTTAATACTTTTTAAGACCCCGTGGAAATCCTGTTCTAAACATAATAGTTTTAATAACTAATTTCTAATAACAGATTTCTTTTATCTTTGCTATGATGACAGTACAGAATATTTATTTAGATATTTTTCAAAATACTAGTATTCAGCTTAAAGTGGAATTTAAAGGCTTAAATAGGTTAATTAGGCAAGTTAGAGTAATTAACGATGGTTTGTGATCTAAAAATCATTGCTTGTGGGGGCTAACAATATTGACCTTAAAATGGTTTAAAAAAAAAAAAAAAACTGCTTTTATTCCATACAAAATAAAGCAAATAAGACTTTCTCCAGAAGATAAAATATTATCGGAATTACTGAGAAAATGTCCTTGCTTCATTAAATATCACTTGAGAAAATAAATATTTCACAGGAGGCTAATAATTTCATTTTTATATACGTCGTCAAGGATGCATTCAAATTATCAAAAGTATAGCAAAACAATTTATAACAGGGCTGTAATTACTGTAGACATTGAGGGGGTCAAGTTTCCCTTTCAATAATTAAAAATGACCATGTTGTCCGCCCCCTAATATCTAAAAACTCTGCACTCCATCATCACACAGCACTTGCCAGTGTCAAAATGATTGCAAGGGTTAATAAGATTATAGTAGGCGGGTTTACAATTCATAGAAACAGAGCAAAGTATCAGATTAATGTTGAAACAGAACTAGGTAATATTTAAGTAGCCAGAATGTACTTTGCAACAACTGTTTAACGATAGTAATGTTAAAAAATATTATATCCAGTGATTACTATACTTTTTTTAACTTTTTTTTCCAGTTTTTGCCATTTTAAATTGAAAATGACACATGTGAGTCTCAATGTAATGAGACAAGAAGCAGTTGGCGTTATCAACATATTAGGCCTAAAATAAAAGCATATGCATGCAAATTTTATTATATTCTTCGCAAAAACCGCAAAATGAGTACTTTTAACTTAGCATTTTAATTTTTTACACCTTATAAGACGAATTGTAAAAGACATGGTTACTGCCCTTCATTTAGGGCATTGGGGCAATTACGTAAGTGTACAATTTAACAATTAATGCTATAGTCATCAATGTAAACTGTTTTATGGTTTCCACAAAATAAGCACAGCTGTTCTGAATATTGACAATAATAAGAAATCAGCATGTTAGAATGACTTTGACACTGGAGCGTGTGATTTCTGAGGCCTAAATTTTAAAAATGAATAATAAATAAAGACCCCAAACATGTTTATACAAAAATTAATAGACAACTTGAAAAATCTCAGGATTTATTATTTATATCTGTGTTGCAGTAAAACAGCCTGATTTTTGTTTTATTCTCAACGTTATAATGTTTCTTTAAATGTTTCTCCCAAATTTAGCCTTGTTTTAGCCAAGACGACTATGTTTAGACGTCTATTAGACATCTATTAGACATCTTTTAAAAACAAAAAATGCTTGCTGGGATGTTTTAGACATTTTTAGTCAACGTTTTAACTTCAGAACAGTAAATCCAATACATACACATTGAAAAAATTATTCATTGGATTTACTATTTGGTTGCAAACAATTTATATGAGCTGAATTTAAACAAACAAAATAAACTTAGTAATGTTCAACTTAATTAGTTTGTTTAAATTCAGCGCATATAAAATGTTACCTTACTACTTACCTTCAGTGCAGAAAAATACAAAATATTAGAAAATACAAAAAATGCAGGATGCTAAAATCTATATTTTTAAATCTACCTCTTTAAAAAAACATATTCACTGCCATCAACACATATCAAGCAAAAGACTATGAATATTTGAAGATATTTAACCTATTTAGTACTTATCTGTCTGCCGAATGATTGCACACAGCTTCAAGGCATCATATTGAGCTATTTTAGATCACAATGACATGCTCTGAAAATAAAACTGATTTGGGTCTTGCTTATAACCACCTACTTCTAAGATCACCGGGATATGAAACCATATAGTTTAGCAGTTAATACAATTCATAGACACATCTAAAAATATATAATAATCCCACTCCTCTAACCAAGCCACAAGGCGGTTAAAGGTCCCATGAAGTACTTTGAAATGTGCATTTTAATTTGATCTTTGACATAATTTAAACTGAAACCTGAAAACAGGGTAGAACATACAGTAGCTCCTCTCCCTTTTTATAAAACAATCAATAGCATTTTGTTTTTATCACAGCTCTGCCAGTGAGAGTGGTTGAGCTCAAGCACGTAGCAATAGCATCTTGAAAGGGGCAGGACATGTCAGATACTAGAGCATTTGATTGGTCAGAAGATGAGGTGACGTCAAAGATATCAGTCCATTATAGGCGAAAGTGACAAACTGCAAGCTTTGAATGTTTATATTTTCTTCTTAATGCAAATTTTGTCACTGTTTTGGAGCACACTCGCTTATAATATTCTCAAGTAGGTCTGCACAATGTATCATTTCAGTATTGATATTGCAATGTGTGCATCTGCAATAGTCAGAATTATAGTTGACCAGGAGCCACAGAACATATGCGATTTGTAGGCACAAGAAATTATGATGTTATGTATATGAGTCTGTCTGTGAGTCTAAAAACAAAGTTGATGAACCAAATTAAAATCTGTTTAAAGATAGTAGGCAAACCCCTTGAGAAATTATATGACCTTTTGTATTACAAGAACCTCACAAGGCTGGCAAGGAACATCATTTCAAACCCTAGTTATGTGTTGAATCATGAATGTACACCATTAAAGTCTAACTGTTGATTTAGAGTCCCAAGTTTTAACAAAAGTGAAATTAAAACATCAGGCTGTCTTGGAGCTGAATAAGGTCCGTATAAAATGATATATATATTTTTTTGTACATTAGTCTTTGTCTCTTTGTAAGGAGTATTTATGATGCTGTTGTGCAAGAAAAATTTCAGATGCAAGTCTGACAGTTTTGTATTGTATTGTAACAAAAATGAACTGTATTTAATTATTTATGCAACAAAAAAAAAAGTTTGTCATTTTGTCTTGTTTCTAGTCCAAATATCTACATTTCAAAGCAAAAATACGATTATTTTACATATCCCATTGGTAGATAATGTTGCTTGTTTTAAGGAAAAACTCTTCATTGTCACTTATTTCTTCTGAAGGTGAAAACAAAACAATATTTTTACTTGATCTAAGAATTTTTAGATATTTGGACTAGAAATGAGACAAGGCAAAGTAAGAAAGCTTTTTTTTGCATTGTGATTATTCCATTTCTGTACCTAAATACTAATAGACTCCCCAGAAAACAGACCACCTTGTGAAACCGTATTCATATCGCAATATTTATAGAAGAAAAATAAAATATCGCAAAATCAGATTTTTCCAATATCGTGCAGCCCTATTCTTAAGGCTAACATACTGCTACTAAGATCTAAAATAACCTTTATTTTGATTTGACGGGGACTTTAAGAACAGAAATGGTCAATGTGAGCTCTTATCTCGATACCTCATAGCTGTCCTTGCTGCTTTTTAGGACTTGACAGGTTACAGATCCAGAGTACCTCTGAGGCATTAAAAATTTACGACGTCCAATAAATGCAAGATCACTCTCAGACAACTATCAGATCCAAAGCCCAACTTCTACAAAGAGTTATGATGGGTGATTACCGGCCTGACATTTTCAACTTCCAACCGAATTCAGAGTGTCAAGGTTACACCCTCATTCATTAAAAGTGAGAATTTAAAAAAAGATAAGCCAGATTGCCTGCGCAAAGGTTAGCCGTTTCAATGCAACCCAGACCAAAGAGCTCTGGAGACGTGGAGGTGGGGGGAAAGTGAGTTTTCTGCATAGGACAGACCTCTGTGCGTTCACAGCTTTCTCCATCTCCTGGATCTCTAAGATCCTCGGTCTCATTAAAGATGTAACCATGACCTTTCCTCGTATTCACAAGCTCAGACTGTGCACAAACATTCGTGTGAATGATTCAGCAGCAAGCTCAAGATGAAGTGCCCTGCATTGGTTCGGACATCACTCGTTCCAGCTGATCAGGGACCTTTCCATCCCTTCAGCAAGCAGAAAAGAAAACGTAAGCTTATGGAAACCGAATCGTTTTCTTACCTCGATGAGGAAGTCTCCGGTTCTCAGACCAGCTTTCCATGCCACCCCTCCCTCATCCACAGACTCCAGATACTGTAACGCAGGGAAGGCTGGAGTGGGAGTGAACTCCTCAATGGGGGTATCCGCTAACGTCCAGGCCGATCCAGGCGAGACAGAAGCAAAGGAAGTAGATTGTGAGAATCAAAAAACAGTGCTAGTGCAAGTTTAAGGGGCCCAGATTAAAGTTAAATCTAAATCTAGTCCATTTCAAATAAAATTTATATGAAATTGAATATTACAGAAATAAAGATTTTCAGAATGTATACATTTATTTTAGATGCTTTATTTTGTATTTTTTAAACATATTTTTAATTATACATTTATATTAGTTGAAAAAAAAGACATCTAAAATAAATGTATACATTCT